>OX578134.1:4373805-4853805 GCA_951213105.1 Amaurobius ferox | reverse complement strand
CGAGATGATTGGATTAAAATCAGGTAATATATGTCTTTTCAATTAAATAATAAGTACAGAAAATGCAGATGAATCACCAATAGTTATGATAACATAACAGTTCTTCATCTAACTGACAGATAATATTAGAAAATATGTTACATATAAATATTTCAAACACACTTTAAAATTTCATTGCAACTGATATGTGCCATAAAGATAGAGATTTAATAATATTGGCATATTATAGTATATACTAAATTATTAACTTTCGAGGAAGCTTCTATTTCAATTTTCTTTGTATACATTTTTTTGAAAAATCGCATTAGGTAAATTAAATTGCACAGTTTCGTAGAATTTAACGAACAAATATATAATGCATGTTACATACATTTCACTTTCAAACTTTGTTACATGCATTTGAATTATTGAAATTTTTATTGCCTTTTTCGAAAACTATGCTGTTAATTTTCTGTAAAATCCTATAGATTCTTTGCTTCTTCGGAATCTTTTGCTTCTTGCTCTATAAAATATATTTTGACTTAAAATAAGACTCGAAACCGCGCATTTTCTGAACCATGTATTTTCATTGCTAAAACATGTTGCTGAAATTAGAGAGAGGTAGTAAGAAATGTGTTGGATAACATGTGACTTACATGTTTTCCCATAAAAAAGGAAACAAATTCGACATGAACTTTTCTAAAAATAAAAGTATCATTAAAACTTTATAAATATTATAAATTAGGATTAAATAAACAAAATATGTACTTAGAATATTATCCATATAGTTAAAATTTTATTTATAAGCTTTTCTGATTATTTTAGATCTCGTTTTATAAATATGTCAATGATTTATTACATTTTTAAAAAGACCCTATTACATAATTTAGTAATTGATTTGACATATGAGCCATTTCTTGCATTACAAAATTTAAAATAAATATTGAGAACTCAAATAGAATACCAAGTAGGACGAATGATTTACAATTAAAGTTATGAATGACACAATTTATATTATCCATAGGCAGTTTTCGTCAAATTTCCCATCCTGTTAATAAAATGCTTTACTTAAATATGCCGATTCGACCCAGGTTTGAATACATAAAATGCAGACTCCAAGAACAATTTCATGATTAGCATATTTTTATAACTGTGATGTTTATCTATATGTATTTTAGATATCACAAATCTCTTCTCCCCCTCAGTTTTTTGTGATCCTCGATCAAAATTCCAAGAAATGTTAAATTTTTTAATATAATGTATATAAATGTCAAAAATAGAGAAGCACATAAAATAAAGTGTTAAATGATTTTAATTGATAGCTATAAATTATCCTCTTCATTTCCCAATTGTTTCCCAACTAGCACACTTCCGTTTTTAATTCGTTGAAAAATCGGAACCCAGTTTCGTTTTTATTTCGTTGAATATGTAACGAAATAAAAACGAAAAGATGTCTCGGCGCTTCCACTATTTTGCAACCAATTTTTAAAACGTTACTTTTTCGTTTTTCACACATTACTTTTGCATGGAGATTTATATGATAACGATATGTATCGCAAAAGAAACGAAAATGTAACGGAGCGGACGGAAAAAAAACGAAAATATAACGAAAGTTAACGTAAATAGAGCGAATATGTAACGAAATATAGAAACGGAAATGTAACGCAACGGACGCAAAACAAACGAAAATATAACGAAATGAACGCAAAACAAACGAAAATATAACGAAATGGACGCAAAACAAACGAAAATGTATCGAAAGTTTACGCAAAAAAAACGAGTATGTAACGAATGCTAACGAAAATAAAGCGAATATGTAACGAAATATAACTCAAAAGAAACGATTATGAATCGTAACATAGAGAATGCATTAAAAGGATATACTTCCTTCAACCTTTTGTTTCAGTTTTTCCATGCTAGAATATGGGGGGGGGGGGGGAATTAAATCTCGGGCTATGTCAGTTTTGGGGATTTTTCGCTGCTATTATTTGCAAGGACAGATGTTGAGAAATTCGATAGAGTAACTAGATGTATTTCTAATATTTCTGAGCAGCATTAATTTTACAAAAATTTTAGAAACACTACTCTAATTATTTTATCAATGTTTTAATAAAGCACAAATTTTCCTCTTTTTAGAATTTATGCCTTGCAAAAAACAACAGGACATATCCTAAAAACTAAATGATATTTAGTACTATATTCCATATGTTACCATGGAAAAACTGAAACCAACAGTTGAAAGGAAACTATCCTCTTAATGTACGAGTAGCATGCTAAACTGAGTAACGTAACGAATAAGCAAATATTTTTATGCAAAACAAACCATTTTAAATAACTTTTATGCTCTGTTAAATAGCATTTCAAATTCTAGAAGAAAAATCCACTAAAAATTACATTTTAAATGTTATTTACGAAACACATCTTGTGTTTTTTCGTTGGAAAATATTTACATATTCTATTACATGTTTGTTACTGAATTCTGCACATTATTTTTCAGTTTCGTTGATTTGCTTCCTGGTGATTTCAAGCTTTACCTTGTAGGAGCATATGTTCCAAGTTTCAAATTAAAACATTATTCACATGCAATTTAATTAATATACTAGTGTTAACACTGTGGACTTTTTCATATAAAGAAAAATTAACATATCTTTTTTTTTCCAAATTTAAGATTTTAAAAGTGTATACCTTTAGGAGTGTGGACCTTCCAATCTTATTAGATTGCATTTACCTAAATAAAATCACTTCAGGTAAAATGGAAAACTTTAAAAGTTAAATAATCATTCCTCTTTGTTGTCTACATTTTTCTTAAGCACAGGTGTAAAGACTTGATCCCCCCCCCCTTCCACACACAAAAAAAAAAAAAAACTGCAACAGTATATAAATGTTTTTCTTCTTTCTCTAGTTCCATTTTAAAATCTACTTCTGAACTAGATAGATTGAGGCGAGATGTTTTAGCTATCGATGCTATTGAAAATTTATTTCAATGTTTGATCTGTATTTAGCCATGTGATCAGACATAGATTTTATAATCCTGACAGCAGAAGGCTAAATAAAAAAATATCAGTTTCATTTTAACTTTGTAAATAAGATAATTTTAAGTTGTATGTCATAAAATTTTGAGTAATTAACAAATAAAGACATTATAACAGCTTTTTAAAAAGAAATGAGAGTAGTAGTTTTAAAAATATTTTACAAATTATATATATATTCTTTATTTACATGTAACTGAAATTTTTGATAACTGTTAATTGTCTATTTTAAACAATACAGTATATTTAGATTTGTCCACTAACAAGACTCAACTAAGAATCCTGTTATCGCACATACACTTCATACACCATTTAAATGGCCCGAACTACCATTCTGCTGCTCATGACTTCGGACGAGTCGGTAGTTCTGGGCTTTCGACACCATTTAAATGGAACAAGTTTTATCAGAAATTAATTTACTTTAATTTTTCAGTTTATAATAGAGTAACATAAAATCAAATCTCTTGTTATATTTACTTTGAATATAAAATGAGAAAAAACAATATACTCTGAAATAAAATTAAACATTCGTTCTCTGCTTCAAGTGCGTACTTGTGGAAAGTTTATTCAAAATGACATAAGGTGATAATTGCATAAAACAATTTTGGATTTGGGGATTTATTTTCTATATATAAATTGTATTTTGGAATGATGCCATTTTTGTTGAGCGTGTTAGCTCAATGGAGCTTTTGGAGAAGTCAACATCATAAGATATTCCCAACTTTTTTTATTCAAACACCTTAACTGTACTTCTACCATTTTGGGAACCATAAATTGTTAGGCTCATATTTTTGTGATATTTTGTAAGAACATATTATTCTCAATAATTAAAGAACAATGTTTGTATATGAGGCATAGATATATTAAAAGACTACCATAATTTAAGAAGCAATTTATGTATTCTATTTCCATCACGAAACAGCTTCAACAAAAACAAATAATGTTTCATGGAATAAACAAAATTAAAATTTTTATTAAAGTAATTCTTCAGACATTAATGACTGTAATTTTTCACTCTTGTATACATGCAGTGTACATGAAAATTATAGCAGTGTACATGAAAATTATAGCAGTGTACATGAAAATTATAGCAAGATTTAAGGTTTAAGTTAAAAATAATAATAAGGTTTCGAACTCCACGCAAGACTCTGAAACAGATATTTTGTTTAAAAATATCACAAAACTTTATACTAAAATTGAAAAACATCTAAAATATGCTTAAAGAGAAATAACTTTTATTCAAAAATATACTGTAAGATGAATAGCAAACCATATATTTTTTATTTTTAAAGCATGATCAATGAGTTTCTGTTTGGAATCTGTAAGTTGATATCGGTTAAAGATATTTAGAAGTAATTTCCATAGATTTTAAGACAATTGTTTTATTGACGAGCAAGGTTGGAGACGTCATTGCAGTAGAAATTTGCTGTATTCAAAAATCCAATACAGCATGCTTCATATCATTATTCAAATAGAAGCAATGTCCTTTTCATGTCTTTTTCAATAGACTGAAGAAGTAAAAATTGCAAGGAGAGAGTTCTGAAGAGAGATCTACGGTTGCTTCAGTCTCAGTTTTAAAGGCTTGCAATCTGTTCTGCACAAGAAGTGGGTGTTCAACACATGTTCTTTACAACACCATTGTGGTTAAACTGCCACCATATTGAATATATGCTATCATAGCCTATTGAATTTCTTTGGACATGGAGAGGTCAAATGCTGTCATTGCATGATTTGTAACCATGCTATGGATTTGTAACCATACTATGCACCAGATTTCATCACCAGCTACAATGAACTCCAAGACTGTGTTGCTTTCCATGTTGAAACTCAGCAAGTGTTGCAGACAAACTGCTATACAGTAGGGCCTCTGATTACTACTGACAGCTCACAGGATCCACCATTAGCGCACTTTGCTGTATCCTAGGCTCCATATGATAATTCTATCAGTTCCATAGCTCCACCATCATCCTTTTTATGTTACTTTCACGGTGTTTCTAAGAAAACAAGAGACATAAATATCTTTAAAAATGAAGCAATTATATTTGTTAAAGATTATTAAACAATTAATTTATGTTACAGATAGGTTTGAGTATTGTTTGTTTAAACATCAAGGATTTTTCTCAAGACATATGTAGAGATTAAAAAATATAACGCAGTTGTCAGACAAAGTATTTTAGCTTGAAAATAAGTTCAAATTTTGTTTGGTAGAATAGAAAAAATTTTTTAATTCTTTCTTAGACAGTTGAAGTAAGACATATATAGAAATTATTACATGTTTACTTTAAAAAAAATTTCTGCTTATATTTTTATTTTCTTTGTGTAGATCAAATGTATTTATTTTTTACATCTTGATGTTATTGTATTCGTGTAGTATTACATTTATAATAACATTTATTTCTTTTAATATCCTCAGTAAAGATGCACACATTTATACAATTTTTTTTTAAAAAGTTAAATTTACTAAAGAAAAAAAAAATTAAGCTTTAATTACAAAAATGTCTTATGAAATAAATTATATTCTTAAAAGCTTTACTACTGAGTACTTTCTAATAAGGTATTTGACTATTTTTTAGACTGAATACTTTTGTTCAGTATAAACATATGTTAAAAACAAATTAAAATTTATTAATGCTGGGCTTTTAAAAGTAATTAATACACATTTTAATGGGACATGCAAAAGAAATGCATATGATTTGCTGATTATGGTTCTCTTTCAGATAATAAATTCAGTATTTGGCAAATAGCTATTTGTTGTATCCCAAGTAACTACTGTATATTTCTGAATATAATCCAATCAGTATATAAGCCAAGTCGAATATGTAATTGTAATGTAAGAAATTTGATTAAAACTGTAAACTTGTATATAAGTCGAATAATAATAAAAAAAAAGAATAAGAAGCATCGGCAAATGTGTGAACGACGAACTATCACAGCCAACCAAATCACATAGTTATGAGGGCATTGTTGATAATGAAAGATAATGACACAGTCTGCTCAGGTTGCTGTGTGAGATCGTCCAGTAGGTTGTGTCAGTAGATGTTCTGGTATATGATTGCCTCTGATTTACTTGTGAAAATAGCACCCACAAAACAATGGTTTCATTATGCTGTAGTAAGTATGAGATAATATTTTTATTAAATTGTTCTTCGCTTTTGAAATTACCAGTTCCAAAATTTTCAGCTTTTCAACTTCTGATATTTTTGCCACGCAATCCAACAATATAATGGCTCGCCTAGTTTTTACCGAGTTTGTTATTTGGAAATCGAAATTCAAAATTTATATAAAAAAAAGATTATATAAAATTCATTAAAAAGAGACAACAGAATATGATCAATAAGAAAAATAACATATCGAGCTGTAACATGTATTCCACAAACTTATTTGGAAAAGAACGCTCAAGTTAGGCCTCCATCCTCCAGAAACATGCAACCACATGCTAGCATTGAATGATGAATGTGATGTCACAATCTCAACATGTGCAGCTTAAAGGTTATAAATTATGCCTAACTATGCAAGAGTGAATGCTTATTACTTTATTATTGCATAAACAAATACACTTTGTTGCAAAAAATATATGCACCCATAAGAAATTGAGCTACAGCCGTGAAACTCGGCATGAAGGTATTATTTGAGGAGATATGTAAGTGATTAGAATTTGGCGTAACCCTCTAAGTTCAGGTTCCCTTGTTTCAACAAACAAAGAATCTAACGTTTCAACTAGTTGTTCATATCGTGAGGAGATTCTTTCACAAGTCCGTCCATGTGAAAGCCAGCGAGAGGTGGACACTTTAATCATTTTCAGCATGTTTACGTTTCCCTTCCTTACTTTTCCTTGTATACGTTTCCTTGAATTTCTTTAAAAATTTCACCCTTCTTTGGGCTATAATGGAACATTTTCCACAAAACTAAAAGTGAGTCAACTGATTGAAGATTGATTGTCATATTTCTTTAATAAGTGAACGAATACTAAAGCTAATCTGTGGTTTCTACAATTTACGTAGATACAATGAAGTAAATGTTGTTTCTTGTTGGAAAATTTAAAAATTTGAAGATGAACAGCAAAGTACGCACTGGCATAGAGTCAATAAGTGTTGGCTGGGTCATAAAAGTATACAGATCCAGTTTCAAAGAAAAACATCGTTCACTTTATTTCGTGAGAAACATAACTAGGCAAATTACACATTCCAGGTAATTTTTCATGCCACAAAACTTCAAAATATACTATGTACAAAAAGTTTGCAGTTGTAAATAATCAGACAGAGATTCCTTGAAGCATTGGTAGTAAGTAACTCTACTACCTCTATCACTTGTGTGTATTTCCAGCCACCATCGAAGGTATCACACTTGGCAAAGGAAAACCAAAGGATAAGACATCAGAAAAATATTTAAAGTGACTTCCGAACGTTTGTAAATAAATTTAACGTTCAATACATGCTGGTCTAAACTGACCACATCTGCATCCGTCTCGACTAAAAACCGCCGTCAAACGATATCCCGCAGTGCTTCTGTCTAAAGCATTTCTGTCTGCCTGCATCAGACTATCAGCGTATGTGTCTAATCGATCGTCGTGATCGGATTAAGTCTTCTGATTGAGTCGTCTGAAGTCGTCTGATTGCTTCAAGAAACCTCTGCCCTATATATCCGAGAATGGATACTTCCGGAAACGCCCCCGGATATGCAAATCAGATGCGTACGCATTGAGAACTGATTTGCATGAAACCTCATGTTGAAAAACGTCACGGTTCACGCCGGTGAACGGAAAGAGTCGTTCATATTAAATTTGCATAAACGCCCGTTCACGGGAACGTGAATTGCGATATATTGATTTTTTCCAACAGTTTCATTCGACGTTGAACACCTGAAAGCTCTCCGCTCATTACATTGGTTCCCTCTAAAACTATAAATAAACAATTGAACAGCTTAACATTTTTTGCTACAGTTGTTTTCTCAATAGCACTCATAATTTCTTCAGCATTGATAGTAGTTAAGTTGTTGTTGTTGAGACCCAGACCGTCCGACCTACCAGAAAGGTGTAAGGTGACTGTTTGGACGGCCGGGAAGTGCCACCCAATTTAGACAGGAACTGTACCGTCCTTCCCTACCACCAACCTCTCGGAAGGACTTACGGACTCACATGTTTAACGTGATCGTACTGCGCATGAACACGGAGGCAGTTGTGGCAGCATGCAAACCACCGGGCTACAGCGCCCGAAATGTGCCAACAGCACAAGGTGTTCCCAGGTGGTCACCCACCCAAGTACTAACCGCGCCCGATGCTATTTGACTTCGGTGATCTAACGAGAACCAGTGTTTTCTGCACGGTAGGGCCGTTATGGTAGTAGTTAAGTGTACAAGTCCAAGGTACTTTTCTTTAACATTCTCATCACCCTACATTTGGTAACGTACTATTATACCTAGCTGATCACGTTGAGATTCATCAATCGACTCGTCAGCCAAAATTGCATAAAATTCTGAACATGATAATTCAGTTAAGGTTTTTTGTTCAATGTAAGTAGAAATGGAATATAAGACATTGTCAACAGATATGCTTAATAAATGAGTTGCATTTTACCCATATGTATTTAAATACTGTGCAATTTCTTTATCCTCTAAATTTTCACCTAAAAATCTTACAACTGACCCAAAGTTTTCAAATACCGCCCACTGTTTTTTAACCATGAAGTATAAGATTTCGACACATTTGCTTAATAAATAACCTTCTATTGAAATTTGTTTTTGATTGTTTCACAGCCTCTGTGCCTTCAGTATTTTTTTTTAGCAATTTCTTGTTTGTCGGCATCCTTTGGAAAGGCAATAGATTGTTTATGTCTATTACTATTTTCAAGCTTCTTTATAGTTCTGGTAGGATGACCTCCCTTAAAACTCACACCAACACTTGTTCAAGGCTTATTACCACTGTACCCAATGGAACATATTTTACATAAAAAGCCTGAAGCTGCTAGACTAGTAAAACCAGTTATACTGTCTTTCATAATATGTTTTTATGAAATAAGCTTTTCTTTTTTTACTGTTTTCTGTAGTTAACGACATATCATCTATATTTTCTTCATCAGAAATATATATATATTTTCTTATCTATATTTTCTTCATCACCTCATTATCAGAACCTCATCATCACCTCATCATCAGAAAATTCAAGTCCAACGTCAATATTCTCTTTTATATCGTTTTCATTTTAAGTATTCTTTTCTACATCATTTTCAGCATTCTTTTTACATCGTTTTCAATTTCAGCATTCTTTTTCAAATTCACTGCATTTTCTCCTATAGAAAAATTCAACCTCATCTTCATTCGATAATTCAGTTGCACCGTTTTCTGCATTCCTCTTTACATAATATTTGGCGTCACTTTTCTGAATGAAATTTTTCGTTTCAGATGCGCTCTCTATTACTTTATCAGCATTCCGATTTGTAGAAAATTTGGTTGTAATTGTGGAAGTATTACTTTTCTAATCTGCTTGGAACTTGCTTTATGGAAAAAAAATGTAGGATGCTCTCACAACCACTGCTATCAGCAGAACTGATTTTTTTTTACATAATAATCTGAATTTTTTTAGACGCCCCAGGTTGGAGGACGTCTACTCTTCATAATATTTGGAGTATCACTAACTTTATCCGAAAATAATTATTGTTAATTTAAAATAAAAACTAACTAAACTAATTAAATAGAACTGAAACTATGACGTTGATGCTTCACCCTCACCCAATGGTGAGCGAAGTAAAGGCAATCTGCCATTAGGGGGTTTGTATGCCTAACTGAAACTAAATGCAAGACCAAACAGCAAGCAGTGTTGCCATATTACTTCCCAGACTGTCCAACCTACCAGAAAGGTGTAAGGTAACCGCGAATTGGCTGTGTAGAAGAACCAGACCGTCCGACTCATCCAGAGGACACGAGCAACCATTTGGACGGCCGGTCGAACGAATTGGCTATGTGTCATTCCGCAAGAAACAGTTGATGTTTGTGTATATTTTTATTCTGCACAGAAATCGAAACATTTGAAAATAAAATGTACATGCAAAACACGCTTATGCTAACACAAGACATATTACTTTTGAATTTTCATCCATATTAACAATAATTAAATGCATGACACAGTTGAGGGATAATAAATATAGGCATCAAAAATGAACAAAATTGTGTTTTTCACTTTCCTTAACTATTGTAAAGTGGTAAAATTTTAAACAAAATTCTTTGTGATATTATTCTAGAATTTAATGTGGCTGCTGTCACAATCGCATGGAAGAAAAAGATTATTCTTCGAACATTGTCGCCCATTCTTGGGGACAAGAATGTGCAATTTCACAAAAAATTATAGTTAAAAGTTTTAAACGAAATTACAGTAGGTTTCCCCAGCAGGAAAATATGTTTCAAGATCCCTAGTGGATGCTTGAAACCATGGATAGTACCAAACCCAATATTATACTATATTTTTTCCTTCACATATGAGAAAGTTTAATATGAGAAACCGTTCTATTTTCTATGAGAAAGTTAAATTTATAAATTAGACACTGTATAAGATAAACAACAATAACTAATAATAAAAAAGAACAAGTATAATAATATACTGTAATAAAAGTTGTGAATGTGATCTCCCCCTCCCAATATAGCTTATTGTACAGTTTTAGACTAATCCTTGTTCTGGTGATAATGATACAATGCATACTTGATGGAATGAGAAAAATAATGTAGGCATTGTGATGCAAGGTTAGACTATTATTGAGAATCATTTGCTTTGGGAGATCCTGGATTATCAAGACATGACAATGTTGGTGATTGGATGTAAGGAACAGACCTTGTCAATGGTTGAGGATTCTCGATAGTTGATTTTAGTGATGTTGACACTGCTAGTTATGCTTCAATTTCTTTACCTTCATAGACAGGATACTTTGACTTAACAAGTTCTTTCAATTCTGCATTTGTTACCACATCTTGATGGTCTTTCACTTCTTAATCAAGAATGTTAGAAAAACCTTTTCTACCAACTTGTGACTACATAAATGATTTTCTCAACTTTTCCACTGATCCCTGGGAAACCTTTAAAATCATAAGGTCTTCCTGCAGGCATTTAATATTACTAGTTTTAATTCATTCACTGCAGTTTTAGCAAATGTTATTGTGTCAACAATACTGATGATTTCCAATCACTGGTGTGTAATTTACATTTTATGAATTGCTTATTTCCGAAATTTTCCATTTATGATTTTTTGATTGTGATTGACTGAAACCATAGAAAAGGGGTAACTATGGTATACCAATATTGAATTACTTAAATTTTTTTATTTAGTGTGAGTATAGCTTTTACAATTTAAATTGAATTTAGAGTAGCCTACCTTTAAGCCATTGCCATTTGAATTAAGTCAATAACGAGTAATAAAAATATGGAGTATAAAACATGACTTCCTATCCAGTCCAGAATTAGGGTTTTAAATTAATGTACCTATTCATATGTATAACTAAAACTAACATGGTCAGATGAGTTTTAATTAAAAATACTTTATTGTTTTATCGTTTCTAAGACAAAGGACATCAGCTACGAAAGCTGATATTTCAAGAACTCCCAACAGCTTATTTTTGATACGATAAGGAACAGACTTACCTCATAGACTGTCAAAAGTGAATTAATTCAAGACTTGTTAATTGACATGGTACAATGTACATGGTAGATTAATGCAGGAAGACAAAATTGACTCCAAAAGTGGGGTTCAACCCCACAATGGTTCCAGTATTTTCCTAGAATGATGAAGAAAACAATGTATTGAGACGTTTGAGCTAGGAAATATAAATATTCTACTCAAGATCTTTAAATTTATATGCAAAAATAATTTCCTATGGTTTTTCATAAACTTGTATCAATTACCGTAGTAAATAAAAATTTCTGCCATTCTGCCAAACTAAAATTGTCGGCTCTTGATATGTTTTCACATTGCATTTTAAACATTTGTTCTACAATGGATTTGCTCAATCTTAGTATCTAAATGCTGTTACTATTAAAACAGTTTCTCTCCTACAATTGTTGTTCAAGTTAATCAAAATTTTTCTAAATCTTTATATGAACATGTTTCTGAAAAATATTTTACTATCATTTTTCAAGTTGAGCTGGCAGATTACTAAAATCCACAGAAAACGTAATTGCAGCAATATTGTGCTTATACCCAGCGATATAGTTCAGAAGACCCCCCCCCCTCCGCACTAAAAAATAATGTAGGTTCTTTATATATATATTTTTTAAGCCACTTCTTGAAAGAACAGGCTTTTTTCAATTAATTTATTTTTAAATGTATTGTGAGATGTATACATATCTCAAAAATATATTGATCAATTATAAATGCATTTTATTTTAAAAAATGTGCTATGTTTTCATCCAGAAATTGTGGATCTTCCACACAAAATTTTTTTCTTCTTACATGTCTGTTAGTAAACACAAGCATTTTCTCCATCTAGTATGCCCAAGTTTTTCAATCTAAATAATCCTACAGATATTTTAAATAGTTAGGGTATTTGCAGGCGTGGTAGCCCATTGGTTAGCGCACGGGAATTGCATTCGGTAGACCCGGGTTCGATTCCTTCCGCTGCCAAAAAAAACTGCTGCTGTGTTCACGTGGAGTACGATCATGTTAAACATGTGGGTCCATAAGTCCACAGGGGTGCAGAACTAAACCTGTAAACCGAGAGGTAGGCTAGGTCCGCACTGCTGTCTCCAAGTTAGAGTATTTGCAGTATTTCTTCCAAGAATGACCTTTGACATATATTGACAAAACTAAATATGCTCTTAACTTATGTATTAAGGAATATGAAAACTATATCATAAAATGGGAAAATAAATCTCTGACTGCTCAACATTGTAGAAATTCTGTCTATCGTTTTAAGTTTTCTTCCACTAGTATTATACAAAAATGTTTGTTAATTTATAATCTTGACTTTTCTATACCTTTCATATTCAGAAATAGTTAAGTATTTTAGCTAATGATTTGTTCAGTAACTTTTCCTTTTACTGTCTTGTTAGATGCCTTGTAATTGTACCATTTTTCTTTATATTTGTTTTATACCTTAAGGAACTCTTCAATGACATTTGGAATTGTTTTCACCAGGTTGTGTCTTGTCTCATCTTGTTGGGACATTTTTGTAATGTCTTTGAACAATCCAGCTTGTGTGTTAGTTCTATGTTGCTTGACTGACTTTCTAGTATCCAGAATCCTTCTTTAGTTTTGTTTTATAATTGTGAACGCATCTTTTAATTATAGGATACCTCTCTGGCTCTTCTATTTCTGTCAATTTGATCTTTGATCTTTTTGACTTTAGATTTGCTGGCACTGATGAAGAAGATCCAACATTTCCTCGAAACAGCTTTTATGCTTCACGTTCTATTATCATATTTTGCTTGATTCAGAGTCAGTAAAAATATACAGAATGCTAAATAAAACTATTTAAAAATAATTTTATATTGGAATATTTAATTTTTTAATAGTTTTTAGGAAATAAATTTAAGAAAAAACACCAATAAAAAATCTATTAATATAAAACATTAAATATTAATTGCTATTTATATTGGTATCATACTTGACATTAGAATACAAGAGTCGGAGTCCAAGGTTTGAAGTACTGACTCCACAACCCTGCTTGATACTGTGCTCTGTTATGTGACATCTTCCTGATCTTGTATCTTACGTTCCACATAATTATTCTATATGTTATATCCCTTTCCTGTAGTCCATCCGATTTCTTTCCTATTCATGTAATTTGTATGAAGTAATCAACTTCCACCCATTTTATATAAACTTAATGCTCTTGTTTTACTCATTTTAAAAGCATACCTATAATTTATACTATATTTTCTCATGGATACAATATTAAATACTTTCGTACATTACAAACTTATGTGCATCGTAATAAAGTTTTAGAATTGTGTAAATGTTGTAAAATATAAATAAAATTAATGAATGAATTATTAGTGTAAAATGTGAAATTATGGTGGCGACCTGTACTTGGCATATGATGGAGTTTGTTTTCGTGCTCAGATAAAACTGGTAAGTTAAAATTTATCAACTGAAAAGCATTTTAAAATGTTAAAATAAATATATTGTATTTTAATAAAAAAAAAATTTCAATGGGAATGTGATCATTAAAATTGGATCGTTTTTGACCCACTTCTGCAAACTACATATCAAATTACTTTTCTGGGAACAAAAGGTTAAGATAGCAGATAGTGACCGAATTATTTTGTATATATGTAAATTATTATTATTAGTTTTGTGCTCAATGTTCAAATATTTTCACAGAGGAAAATTAAAATGAAAAGTGAAAAGTATCTGCAAACATATATGTTGACTTAAAATTTGAAGCAAATTTCGGAAACTAATCATTTTTTGTACATTAGGATCCATGCAACAAATTAAGCATACCAGGGATCTATTTAAAGGAGAAGGTTGAGGTTCATTGCCCCCCCCCCAAAAAAAAAATTAAATAAATAAAAAGTTCCTTTGTATAATCATATATTAATTTTAAATTATAACAGTTTGCTCAAATAAATTTTCATTAAGTATTTGTTATCGGAAAGAAACCGGTGAAATTGGATTTTAATTTATTATTAAAATTCATTTCATTTTGATAATTTAGAAACATTCAGAATCTACCTAATTGAAATTAAAACCACAGGAGAAATTGAAAATAAAATATCATTATTAAATTCTAAAGTAAACAGTACCCATTGAATTTCATATTTTCACAATCAATCAAGCAATCATAGTGCAAAAGTAATTCAATTTTTTTGCAATAAATTTAAAAATAACAAATTGCAACTCGCACTTGATCAATGATAACTGAATGATCATTTCCTCAAAAATGAATTTAAAATGTATTCTTCTCTATTAAATTCACAGATCACATGATGTTCAATTTCTTCTGTCTGAAATATGACATCTGGTACATGGGCGTTGTATATTTATTTTGCTGCAATCCAGGCGAAAATACATTTTTTGTTCTGTTACTGTAACAACTTGAATGTTGTGAAGAACAATGTTTTATTTGAACTTTGAAATGTCATCAAATAAATAAGCCTTAAATTTCTTATCTGGAATTATAATTATTTTTGTATCCGATTCTAATTTACCCATATGCATTCTTCATAGAACAAACTGTTATTACTTAGTACGGGGCAAGGAGATTTTTATCCACTAATTGAGGATTTTGTTTTATGTGTAATTTCAAATGCACATTGAAACGTCTTATAATTTTAATAGCACTAGCACTACTTAATTTACTTTATCTACAATGCATGGAATATAAAAAACAATAAAATCAACAATCAGTTTTAAAATGTAAAAACAATTTACTTACCCTGACTCCTAACTAGACAAAAGAAGACAATAAACACGAGGTGTCTCAACAGTTTCACGCCAAGTTGCCAAACACTTTTGCGCCAATGTTGGTGTGAGCACGTGTCACAAGCTAGGAAACGCTGCTGTAGAGAGTTACCATACATTAAAGGAAAAAGGATACTTATCGCTGATTTGGCACAAATTTCGTGCAGTCTAGCGAGGAAATATTCTGTCTAATAAACTTCCACATTTTCTAGAAATCTATTCAGTCAATTTTATTATTGCTTGAAATATTAATAATATTGTAATATTAATATAAATTTATAATATTAATAATAATTTTTAAATATATACCTTAAATAACGTGATTAAATTAAATAATTCAATAATTCTATAAAAGTTTATAGGTGGTGGGGAGGGGGGGGGGGGGGCTAGAGAATGTATTGAAATTGAAGTTATCCATATATTGCTATAAGGTGAAATAATTTGTTTAATGGAATTTGCTGATGACGTGGTTAGGTTAGCAAATGAAAAAACGAAGAAACGCCCCCCCCCCCTCCGTTAAAGCAGGGTGCAGTTGTGTGGAATGGGGCTTAGAAGCAGTATTTCTTTCAGGACTTTTCGGCTGGTGTGTATGTGTCTGTGTGTGTGTGGGGGGGGGGGGCAAGTTTTCTATTTTCTCGACAGAAAATATCTAAACGCTATGCCACATAAATAGAAACTAGGTAATATAAAATGTCTCCGGGCGGGCGATACTCATCTCTGAGGGGGAGGGGGCGCATCGGCCCCAGAGGTATGCCTGAAAGAACTACTGATTGGAAGCACCCCCCTTCCTTGTCTGAACCATTAGTTATACATAAAGTCAATATTTGGAAAGGAAATTCAGGATTGCTACCTTCCCTATTAGGTTGTCAAAATTCTGGCTACGCCTATGCATGGGTGACGCAACTTACCCTTACCCTGTTAATGCCAGAATGCTCTAAAAATATACTAGTTCTTTATATGGTCTATACCGAATAACTAAATTCAACACATTCGATCGTCAACCCCCTTCCGTTTTTCCAAAATCCTGGCTACGCCTATGTCTAAACATGAATATTGATTGTTAAATTTAGATCAGATAAATATGTTAAAATCCAGGAGAAAAGTAACTTGACTAATTGCACAAGGAAATATCGAATGTATGCTTAAAGTTTATGTGCAGATAAATTTTCGGTCATTAAATTTATTTTGAATATTCTTTTCGTGTACTATACAAAAGTATAAGCAAGAGTACCAATTCCTCCATCTCAACACTCATGCACTGATTCAAGGTCATTTACTCTCCATTAGTTAAACATATTTAGTCACTATCGATAAAATCTGACTGTCAACCTCTTCCCTCACTCACGACATTTCGGCTACGCCGATGTTAACTAGTCCAAAGTTCTATATTTGTATATTTCATAGTAATTTTACTTATGAGCGTTGTGCAGGATAGGATAAATCGGTATCCTTCTCCCCCCACACACACACACACCACCATCATCACACACATACACACACTCCCTGAGACCATTTTTAGCAGAATTCATGCAATTTTTATTCAATCATAAAAAACTAAAATAAGAATAAACAACTATTTCCTTTTAATGCCTACAAATATCAATGGTTTAAATAAATTTTTAAATTTTATCAACTGTCGAAAATTTAAAATTTACAATTTTAACAAATTTAAACAAAATAGAAATAACAAAATATGCAAAAAAATAGAAATTTAATATTAAAAATACCCATTAAAAATCATAAATTCTAATAGCACATTGGGTCTTTACGCTAATGAGTTAAATTTACGTATTAAGAAATTTAGCATCCGATTATTTTTTGGAGGAAAATAGTTGATTGAGGAGGAGATATGAAAATATTTATCATGAATAAGTGTAAAAATTTTAGAAAAATGCAACAAAAGTAAAATGATTTAAAAACGAAATATATAATCCATTTTGCAACGTAACACATAATTCGTTTTAAAATAATTTTTAAATCGCAATATTTGCAACCAAACGAAAAACCAACGATAGCAACAAGTTTGCAACGTTTTTAATCCAGATCGTGCTACTTGGGTTTCCGCTAAAATCCGTTTCATTTAATCATCTGTTAATAAGAATTGTATTGCAGATATAGGATGTTCGATTAACCGTTGAAATGCGTAGGTCGGGATGCAAGTTTACCATTGTCATAATGGCTTTAAAAAGAAACGATTAAAATTAATAAAAAATAGCAAATAAAATAAGAATTAAGGAAATGAATAAACATAACAAGCACAATGAAGATTGAAATAATAGTTAAGTGGAATTGTGTAGTACTTACTGTCTTTATAGCTGGATGTGTTTTACATCATTAATTTCTATTGCGACTAATGAAACAACCATTTATTTACCACATTATTTATTCAAATATTCAGTTACTCATTTGAAGTGTCTCTTATGGTTTCGTTAGTAGATGCGTTTGACTCTTCAGCAGAATTGAAACATGAACTGTTCAATTCATTTCCATTTCCTTCATCACTCTGGGTACTGACTTCGTATAAACTGAGTTTTTGATTGTCTTCGTTAGTCATCATATTTCGTTACTCATAAACTCTTGGGTCATCATATTTGACAATGAAAGCATGAAAACGCCAGACAAAATTGTATGTGTTCTAAGTTAGAGTCTATTTAGGACTCTTTAAGTAGGTACGCTATTGTTATTCATTTCGCTATACTATAATCATTATTCATTTGTCCACTTTTGACAGAATCGTATCATTTTTTTAACACTTTACAACAAAGTTGAAAAGTGTTTATGACTTTGTTCATTCTGTCTGTCTGTCTGTCTGTCTGTCTGTCTGTCTGTCCGTTAGCACGATAACTGCCGTAAAAATAACTTAATCAAAATGAAATTTTAGTATGTTGTTCAGACGGTCTGTAGGACCTATGGGAATATAAATGAATAATATCACACAATTAGTTTTGGATTGAACCCGGGTTGAAAAATTGAAATACATTGAGCCCTATGGGACCTAATTTTTCTAACATTTTTTAAGCGGATTAAAAATTCACAAATTGCTTCAAAAATTTTAGGTAATAGTCAAATTGTTCCATAAAATATATAAAAAAAAATTCAGCTAAATATATTCAGTAGTTTTTTAAATAAAAATTAAAATAATAATTACACATCTTATATGAAACGATCACGTGACCATGATATGAAACGATCACATGACCCACTTCAAAATGAGATATGGCATCCATCTTGTTTCAAATTCGTGATTTTTTAAAGTTCTTTTTAATTCATATTGAGTGTTGTATCCATCCTAAAACTACTTTATTTCTGCTTAAATTCTGTGCATCTACATACTAAAACAACTCAATGACAATATATTTGAGTTTAAATTCTCATTCAAATTTGATTATTTCTACAATTAAGCCTATTTTTCACCTATGTAAAATGTAAACAGCAAAATATGTAGAATGAGTTGTATTAGAATTACTGTATTTCTTTAACACAAAATAATTCAGTCCATGGAGTCTGCATGGCTGATATGAATGAAATATTAATTGATTTTATAAACAGAAGGACGATATTTTTCGATGAAGTTTTAAGCATCAAGTTTATGAATTGTAGCTCCATGGTCTTAATTTTTAAATAAAATAAATTATTATAGTATTGTGATGAATGAAATGGAGAAAGTTATGAATGAAATCCTGCTTTTATAGAGAGATCCAGGCGTGTTATTTTTTCTATGACGTCATTTGAATTAATTTCAGTTGTTTTCGATGAAGTTTTCAAATATAATAAATTATCGTAGTATTATGATAGATTTAAAAATATTACCGTGGAATGTATTGCATTTTAGAGATATTTAAACCACGCAATTTATATTTCAATGCCGTCTTTTGAATGAAGTTCATTTTTTTCAATGAAGGTCTAAGTTTTCAAATATAATAAATCAATGTAGTATCGTGATAAGTTTTAAAATATTACCGAGGAATGTATTGCATTTTCGACTTTTTTAAATAAAATTGCATTGAAGTTGGAAAGTGTTTCATAATCAATGCTTTAAGCATGATTGATCTTTCTTGTTCATTTCTATTCATGTTATTCACATTAGTCAATTAACCCAAAACAGTTAAAACATCACATTTTTGTTGCAACACAAACCACCACAATTTTCAAAAGTGATTTAAAGTAAAAAATATACGTGTCTTCGATATGATTTCCTGAAATATAAAATATTCGTTCTATAATCTGAGTGACATATCATGTAAAGAATTAACAAATTCTATCGACTCGACCCAAACAGGATACAAATATTAAATATATAATGCTTATAATTTTAACGTTTGTACTACACATCGCCACAAATTATCTATTTCTTAGACTTTCTGATATTTTCCCGAAATTATTTATATATATTTTGCGATACTTAATTTAAGAAAAGTTTATGTAAAATGATTTCTCCATTCCTTCGAGGAAATGATTCTTAGCTAGATTACCTCGAGATTCTTAAAAATAAATGATGGTGATTAAGGAAGAAAGTTAATCATAATACATACGAATCACATTTGTATTGTAGTATATATATAGCCATCGTTTAATGGATAAAATGTCTGGTCTCCTAAACAAAATATTGTTTGTAAACATTTTAACTGAGTGCCATTTATACTGTCATGATTGATTGCAAAGTCCAATAGAATTTCATAGAACGTAATTGAAATATCTGGTTAATTAAAAATATATTTAGTTGGGCAAAATATGTTTACTTATTATAAGTTTATTATTAATGAACTATTTTATTAATACTTTATTTCATATCTTGGAATTTGTGTATTAATTTAAATGTTGAAATATAAAATAAATTTGCGACCGGAAAAGTATATTACTTTAAACAAGGTAATTAGACAATTTTGATAACTATTTACTATAAGACTTTTCAATTTTCTGCAAAATCGGTGTCACAGGCATTAATGGGATTTTCAAAGATTTTGAATAATAATTTAAATATATTCAACTAAATAGAAATTAATTTTGACAAAACAATGTTAATGTATACTACATGTTAACAAACGAAGTTAGTTTTTCATGCCAAATTAAATTAAGTTAATGTTCTTGAAACTTTTCCTAAAAATGAGTTCTATAATTTAGTCAACCACGTTTTATT
Source organism: Amaurobius ferox (assembly GCA_951213105.1). Classification (NCBI taxonomy): domain Eukaryota; kingdom Metazoa; phylum Arthropoda; class Arachnida; order Araneae; family Amaurobiidae; genus Amaurobius; species Amaurobius ferox. Next base: position 4,833,277 of record OX578134.1, on the reverse strand, counting down.
TATTTATTTTTACCTATTATAGGACACGTAATAATCTTTTGAATGTCCCATTAATTTCCAATTATAGCTTGGCGAATTTTATGTATAAGAAACATAATTGTCAGGCAGAACTAAAATGCAAGGGCTCTTGTCCGTAAGATACGCAGAATAGAACATATAGGTTTTCCGAAGTTTTAGAAAACCTGTGAGTTTGCATCAGTTTTTAGAGTATTTATTTGATTGTTTTTCGTGTTCATGATTTTTCGTTCAGCGGGTGCTACCTATTTTATTTCACATTATTTTTTTTTTTTTGTCATGTGGATTACCGATTCTCCTGATTCTAGATGTTTTGCACGTGGCATTCTATTTTCGTCGTTTTATGTAGAGTGATGCTTGTCTGTTTCTGATTTGTTACAGTTTTTGAACGAGTATTTGTATGCTTTTCCGCCTTTGGATTTTTCACTCTGTGTATTGATCAGTACTCCGTTTTCTTTTGTTAGTTTTCATTTGCCTATTTCTCGATTTTGAACTCGTGATCCATTTCTCAGTCTCAGGATTCATTTGCGTGTTTATTGGATCCCCTTTCTTCTCATAACTTAAGATAAAGGAGGAGATTAAGTTCGAACCTGAGAAAACAATGTTTCAAATAAGTCAGAAGCTATTATGACTAGAACAATATATAACTGATTTAAAGTGGAATCAAAATTTTGTTTTTTGATAAATATAGATTAATATTTTTTTCTGTAATATAATCGAATGTATCAATTCATGACTTTTATTACTGATTGTCAATTATCGATATTGTGTGATATAATATCAGAAGTGAGAAATGTTTATTATTTATTGGTTGTGAAGTAAATGAGATTTTGATTATTAACAATTAGAATAAGAGCACTACACCATGTTATTCTATTCATTATTTCAAGAAATTTTGTGCTTTTAGCAGAAATGTAAACTTTTTATTTTCTCATGAACAGCTGGGGATGATCACTAATTTGATATATACATTTATTTCTGATTGTAAATACTAGCAAATCATATACCCATTTGATAATAGTGAACATATTATATTTTAGTATGATTTTTATGGTTTCAAATCATTTACATGCAATTTATCGTATCCATGAATGTTATTGTATAAATTATAGCATAACTCGAGAAATTAAAGATATTTCAATTGTCTGAGTTCTTTGAATATCTACTACTGATTGTATAATTGAATAAAATACTGATTGTATGAAGTACTGATTGAAATAATTGTAACAATTTTTATTTTATCTCCTCAATTCCTTTTTGAAATATTGTGCTCCATTTGGAAAATGAATTGCCTATTTTATAATAGTGAATATAATTACTTTTTTATGATTTATTTCCGTTTCCGTTAATCAAAAATATCTACTAACATTACATTCCCCACAGAATCAAATCCATAATTCATTAAGCTGAATTTAAGTGCTGAAATTAAGACGGATAATTACTTGATAATATATCCGGTTTCCAGTTTTAATATGACTTCTTTTTCAATAGGTAGCAACTTAACAGACTTAAAAATTTGCCATGCTCTCAAAATTAAAAAAAATACCTTAAATGTCTAAACTGAAATACATTACATCATACTTAGGATTTTATTTCAGACTTTGGTGGAATTTTTCAGGCTATATCGCTAAAAAGTGGAGTTCTATTTTTCCGAATCGTACCATAATTTAATCAGCACCAGTTTAATCCACAAGGAACTTACCTACCACATTTTAAGAAATTCCATCTAATACCTTTTAACTCCAGAGAAAAACAATGTCTCAAAATTCTATAAAACCTTAATATCTCAAAAATGGTCAATTTTGTTGTAAGGTGATTAGTCTTATTTGGTTTAATTCAAAAAATTGCATATAAAACACTCATTTAATTAATGCATTTCATCGTATTTTGTCTTATGTTTCAGATTTTGACGATTGCGTGCCATTTTGTAAAAAAATGTCATGTTCTATTTGTTCAAATCATACCAATTTCTAATCAGTACTAGAGTATCCCACAAGTAACTTGTATACCAAATTTTGTAAAATTTTGTAAGATAATTTTTGAGCTGAAGTAGGTACATACTTTGTACAGACACGCAGGCAGGCATTCTTACAGCCAGTCAAATAAACACACAGATGGCAGGCACGTTTAAAATATGTTTTTGTATTCTAGAGTGCCAGAAACTTACAAATTCGTCGAAAACCTGATGTCTCGAAAACTCAAGGCAACACGATTTCAATATATTCCCCCTACATTTCCATATCTCAGTTGAATATCTCTGCAGTGGAGTATCTCTAAAGCGGGGTATGCTAGCGTCTTCTAATGATGTGATTCATATCTAAGTAAAAAATATCATGTAAAATAACTATATTTGTAATCTTATGAAAATTATAAATAATGACAGCTGTTTGATGCAATCTGCGAAATAAAAGTTTCATTAGATACTGCTTGCAAGTGTACAATGGATGATATTTCAGTACACAAGCCTCTCAGTGTCAAAAACCCAGACCTCTCGACTCGCCCTACGGCACTAGCAGCAATTTGAGTGGCCGGATAAGCCTCTCAATGTGAAGTATTTCACTGTTTGAATGATATTTTATTGCCTGAACGTATTTTTGCGAAAGTGATATATTCCCTGAGTGAAGTCTTGTCCGTACAGGCTCTCCTATGACATGTATCTAAGGTTGCTATAATCTGAAGGTTAGAAAGGGGTTGCCAGTTTTGGCGGTTTACCGGTTATTTGGCAATATTTGGCGATTTCTCGAAGGTTCGAGAAACATCGCGAAATAACGAATATTCTAAGAGATATGAGATATTTCTAAAAGTTTCTATAGAGAATCTATAAAATGAGTCATCGCCCCGTTGGAAAGCAGTTTATGGGATACGAGCTACATTGAAATGTGGTATTTGTTAATGTTTTGAGAATAGTATATATAGCAGCTGTTTTTCAAAATGAAATAAGTCAATTGTTCGATAATAGTGTAGGTTGTTTATGAAATCCGTGGAGAATTTAAGGGTTGTTTTGCAGTATATTGTTTTTGTTTACCCTCTGCTTGTGAATAAACATATTCATCCATTCTTGTATTCTGAGCCCACACCCACGATTCCAGAGCATACATCGTAATAGTATTGATTGAACAAGAATTAGATTTTGCAAAATAGGTATACTTTCCTGACCTTTATCAAATTTAGTGCGAGATATATTTCTAAATATTCTTGCCTTTTTTTAACTTCGTCTAAATAATGCATATTATAAGAGTGAAAATAAACTACATATATTAATTGTCGATAATATTTATTTTTCAATTAAATAAAACTGGAATTTTCAAGATGCAAAAGAATTAGTACTCTTAGTTACTAATTATCAACTACGTATTCTTGCTACCATTTACCTATTCATGCTTTTCAAACAAGTTATGGAATGAAAATCGCATAAAAAGCACAGAAAATTGTAATGTTTTTCTTACCCTTCATATACCTTTGAAAATTAATATATTTGTATTCTCTTTGATCTTTGCTGCTTCGTTAAACTTTTATAAAACCGTTACATCAGGCGTTAAAAGAAATATTAAAAATTAAAAATATTCAAAACGTATTCCTAAACATATATGACATTAAAATTTATTTTCGTTTGCACTGTAAAATAAATGTCTGAGTCATATAGAAAGTAAGTACTAATTTTACTGTTTTTCTTTGAATATTGGAAGCTAAATAAAAATGTTGCACAAGGATTAAATTTGTTTAAATTTATATAATAAGAAACTGCATCCGTCGTTGTCCGAGATGCAATACAGGGATTAATTAATAGCATTAATTCGTACAATTTTTCAAAAGGTTCAGTCGACCGCTGCTTGAATACATCTGCGTTCTCAATAAATTCTCTATTGATAGTATATATTCCATTCAAAGCATTTTAAAAAAAAATTCTTTGATCTTTCTGATTGTTGTAAGGGGACTCTGTACCCTTTGAACAATTTTTTTAATCACTTTACAATACTTTTTTTGGATATTATTAAATGATTTTATTAAGTAAAATTATTTCACCAAGAAAAAATACAATTCAAATGATACAATTTGAAAAATTATATATATATTTTTAAATTTAAATAAATTTTAAAACCTATCTTCTCCTACAATTTCTAACTTTTTACAACAATTTTTTTTATAATATTCTTTGAAATGTCCTCTATAACTTTAAGGATCGGATTTCTAAAAAGTTAATTAGTTTCGGAGAAAAAAAATAAAATGTTGGTATATATGTAAAAATTCAACAAAAGATTGAGTTTTTTGTACATATCTATTTGTAAAAAAATAACACTTTTGATTTTATTGCAAATCCGGTCTTTAGTTTCATAAAACATCCAGAAAAAAATCAAGTCAATTGAGAAATATATATTTAAGTTTTAGCATTTTGAACATATTGATATACTGAAAAAACACTAACTGAGAAAAAGCACTTAATAAGGTTTTAACATTGAAAAAATATTCCAAATGTACTTTAAATTACTTTAAATGTTATTTTTAATTATTTATTATACACTTACCTTTAAAACTGTGGCTGTTTCATTGCATTTAAATATATTTATTTTATATAAGTGACCATTAGCCAAAACCTTAATTGTCTCACATTGTAAAGAAAATCGAGAAAAAAATATAAATAAAAATTGATTTTACCAATTTTATTATTATTTTTACACCATGTACCAATCAAATATATTTGACTCATTTCATTAGAAAATAGCTTAACTATAAATATGATGACGTCTATATTATAAAAGGAGTGCAATATTTGAATAAATATTCATATCATAAAAACACACAATATTTCATAACTTTATACATATCATTTCTGCATAACCACCATTATTTCTTAACTTTCTTTTAAAAATACCCCGCACTGTATGTTACACCTTCCTTCTTTTTAACTAATATGAATCTTTTTAAAATTGCTTTTTTAACCCATTTACGTGCAAGTTGATATGTTGCACTTCGTCGTCTTTGTCGAAACATTTTTTTCGAGAATCGAAAACCCTTGCTATTGCCGACTGGTAAAAACACCATGAGTCTTTCCCCGTTAGACATTTAGAATCTTGGGGCTGGTTGTTTTGTCCTTTGAAATGCTATGATAGAGTGTAGCACAAATTGCATTTTTCATAGCTTTTGAGTCGCCTTTAGTTCTTATTATGGCTTTCTGATAATAGGATGTTAACCTTTTTATCGTTGATTCTTTTAGTGTGCTATAACCTTTACCTACTAATGTAATACCTTTAGCATGAGAATCCTTGAAAACATTTCTCGAAGCAGTTCCTAATCGTTTACTAACATGATTTATATATATATATATACACTCTTCCTTTTTCATTTCAATATAAGCACCATAAACCTTTTTCTCAGATAAGTAATTAAAAGTTTTACAGACACTATCAGATAATAGTGTTGTGTATTGAAAATCTAATGCTGTTGATTGCTTCCAAAGAACCATAGCCGCTTCCATTTCCATTGAGCCATATGAACCTGTATGATTAATTTCAGGAACACTTTCATACCCACTGTACCATATACTGTTCTCCGCACTTGATTCACACAACTCTCTTTTTGCGTGTGAACAAATACGACACATCTTACTCATAATTCCAAAGTCAATTACACATCCAGTACGAATGTCGATACCACATCCAATGCGGATAAGGGATGTATGGCCACGAGTCAACCATGAGCCATAAAATGACACAGTCACATCAATAACTGAATCCGAACTTTGATAGACATGTCTTATTTATTCATGAACATCTTTCATTGTGTTCTCTGAGACAACATTATAGGCAGTACATAAAAGCTTCGTGCACTTGTTGAAAGTACTTGAAGGAAAGGACCCGATATTCATTACCATACAAAATTTTTCAATGGCTGCGTACCCCTTTCCAAGATGAGAGAATGTCTGTCTTATACGTAGATTTATATCAGGGACAGAATTTCCTTTTCTGTCATTGGAGATTTGAACTGTGGTTATATTCTCAGAACAGGAACTGCAAGTTAAGTTTAAGTTGTAGAAAAAACCTAATTTGCTACCAAGTTCAAGATTTAAGGTTTGTTTATTGCAATATTGGCATTATAATTTATCAAATAGCTTAATAATTTGTTCATAGTTGACAATAATATAATATTCACTAGTAAATAAATCACACTCAGTAAATAGAGATAAGTTTTGCAGTCTTGCATTAGATGACACATTTGTTTCTCCAGCACTGATAGTTTTAGCAATGTCACAGACATTGTTATTTTCTCTACACCAACGTATACTGTTCATGAAAAAATCATGATTCTTACGTTTCTGGCGAGACATATTCAAAAATAACAAACTGACCGTATATAAATAAGTTGAAGCTTTAAATAAAGACAACACAATCGAGACAGAGTCTTGAAAAAGACATTTTCTTGCTATTTTTGCACAAAAAATAAATGCAAATAACGAACGAAAGCAGATAAGAAAACGTAAACAACGTTTCTTTATCAGTTAAAGTTACAATTAAGCACTTCCAGCTTCTTCGTGGTAGAAATATTTTGTAAAACAAGGAGTATTCAGTTGCAGATGCGATGTAAACAGAGCGTAAAGAAGCAGAGAAGTAATCGCAGTATTTAAAGGGACACAGTTGCAGTCAAAAGCCTTTTTAATATATTTATAATTCTCGGATTTTTACGAAACTTTGTCAGGATATACTAGGGCTGTCAAGTTATATTTTAAGCAAAATATTTTAAAATAGATATTTTCGTAATTTTTTGCCAAATGAAGGGTACTGAGTCCCCTTAAGACGAAAACTTTGAAATAATATTTCCGATCGCTAAGGAACCGATTCGGGTGAAAATAAAGAAAAATAGTTCAACTTTTAATAATTATGCTTAAATAACGTTTAATAAATAATAACGCTTTATAAATTCAACGCTTAATAAATAATAATGCTTCAAAAATAATTTGCTTTAAAATTAATCTTGATGAGGTATTTCTTTCTCAAGAAATAAGGTACTCGTGTACCAAAACTAATGGATACAAACAAACAAATATACATTTAGACAAACAGACAAATAGACATGTTTTATTATTATAGATTGAGAAAATAATAGAATAGTAATTTTGTGCATCTGTTAAGTATATTTTTAGTTTATTTGGTTAGTTGTTTATATTTTATCCTTCTAATTTAAGTGTGCTTGCACATAGGGATGACCTGAAGAGCATAATTTAGGTTTTTAACTGATTGGCGCTTTTAAATATTTTCATGTATTGAAAATAATATGTAGGATGACTGTGAAGTTTTGTTATTATATGTACCAAGCATCATAAAATTTTGTTAAAAGTCAAACGCAAGGAAATTATTTTCATTCAGACATTAATGTCATAGTTTTGCATTTTAATAATATATAAAGTTATGTTATAAAATTCAAATAACTTCGTTAGAAGCAACATATAAAAAAATAAAATTATCGACCGCTTTCGAAAGCAAAAAGCCAACCTTTACTCGTCAAAGAAAGATCGGAGACTGATGCAAGAGCAGCAAAAAGGGCATAAGTAGGAAATCGGTGTTGCCTGTGTCAAACAAAGAAAAGGTAGGTAACTGTAAAATCAAAAGGCGGGAACCATAGGTAGGACATAATAAATGAGTGGTGAAATATCAATCAGAAAAGTGAGCGTCCTCCAAAATTATCTGAATTTTATGCTTTATCAGCATTTTCAGCTGTACATAAAGTTATGTTACAAATTCAACAAAATTAAATTTAATTATTTTCGATTTTTTGTAAGGAATTTGTTTTTATTCGGCATTATATTTTTGCCTTGGTCGCATTATGGAAAGAAGCTGATAAAGATCAATCATCTAATATTTAACCTTTCATTGCAGCAATATAAATTGTGTTTTATTTTGTTATTTACTGCTACGCAGTGTCATGTTATGTATTTATATCTATAATTTATCTCTAATTAAAAATATTTATAGAAATATAAATAAACATCCTTTAGTATAGAATGTTTTATGTATGTTTTGAATTTATTAAAATCAGAAGATTTTTAAACATAACAATATGTATCATTTGTAGATGCATACTGCATAAAAACTTTTAATAAAGGGGATATCGCAAAATTAATCATAAATAGTCTAAATATTTTCCTTGCGTCTCTAAATTTTTAAAGACTTTATCGTCTTTTCTTTTTATCTTTGCCGGGCAATCAAGCTTTTATAAGACCATTACTCTAAGAAATGCAAAAATTAGTCTTAAAGTATTCTAGCTAAATGTAATACCTTAAATTTTTGCAAGTGATTTTAAATAAAAAAATATTTCTTTTTAAGAATACATATTCAAGAAGATATTTATATCGCTGCTCAGAATTCCTTGAAGGCATATTATTAGGATATATTTTGGAACACGTAAGGAAGAATTATTTACAAAACAGACTGATGTCAATTAATCAAGTGCGGACATGAAACTATTGTAAGAAATGCTTAAAAAATGTTGTCTTCCGAATTTCGATTTAAAGAAATTTGCCTTATACAAATACATTTGAATAAAAATATAATTTGAAGGGAATATTTTTCGCCGAATTTTATTCATAAAAACTCATATTGATTAAATACAAATTCCATATTCAATTGTGTACAAAAAGTAAATATATGCAAATTTGCTTATTTGTCAGTTTATTACATATCTTGGAGAACCTAACTAATCAGGTTCCATTAATTATTGCAATATAAAATTTGGCATGTCGTACATTTAAATTATTTTGATTGAATTAAAATATTATCAGACAAGCCCGTCCTGTGAACGCCATAAAAATGTAAGTGTTGTTTTTTTATAAATACCTCGAATATGCATTTAATATGTCGTTGTCTTTTGTGACATATTTTAATTTTTAATTTTTCCATAATACATGGTAATATATAGGGAAAGTATTGAAATCGTGTCGAAAATCGCAACTTGAATTTTCGACGGATCTATGGGTTTAGCACTCTAGAACTTAAAAAAAATCATTTTTAGCGTAATGTATGTACCTATGTATGTTTTTGTGTGTGTGGGGGGGGGGTACCCTTGTGTTGATTAGATTTTTTTTTTTTTTTTTTAAATCTGAATTAAAATCTGAAATACTTTCGAATATGATATATTTTAGAACACGAGTGAAAGAATATTTATTAATAAATATATATTTTGATAACAACTTTTCTGAAATATATTTTTGTCATTTACGACTTATATTTATCTTTCATAGTTTACTATATGACAAGTGGAAGTTAGAAAAATGTAGAAAACACTCGCTGAGAGAGCAATTTTTAATTTTTTTCAAAATATTAAAATATGGAAACTATTTTTATATATTCATATTCTGGACCCTATTTATGATAAAATAAGAAAAAATATTTACATCTTTATCCATTAAGTTCTGGGGTATAAGCGCTCACACAATGCGCCTATCTTGTAAAACGCCAATTTTTCTCGCCAGAGGAACCTCAACCATGGATGTTATTTACATTAAAAAATGTAGCTTTGAAATTTAATGTTTTATTTAAGCATTTAATAGAATAAAAAAATTCTGATGTGGGCAGCACATGACTTTCCTTACATAATGCAATGAATTGACACATTTTACAGTCAAACTATATGCTTAGCTATTAGCGATTAACTGTTTAGCGATTTTCCATATGACAACATGTAAAACTATTTCAAAGTCTCCAATTAACTTATGTTTCTAGCAACTCTAAATAAAAAATTATCAATATTGATTGTATATTGATAATTTTCAATATACTATCGCCTCAATAAGCGATACTATATAATTTCGCCTCAATAAGCGATATACTTCGTATATAAAAATATTTTAATGATTAATTCATCCAATCGGCGTCATTTTAAATAATTTAGCGTCAGTTTTGCAATTTTGGCGATATTTCCGTCAATCTGAGGTGAAATATCGCCAAATTGGTTATACGTCCCTAGATTATTCGCCAAGTTCGCCAAATGCATCAGTGAGTGTTACAGACAAATGTAAAAAAAAATTCTTATATACTAGAATGTATGCCCGTCATATGACGAAAGTCAGAATTTCCGAAACATTACTTCTCATTTGGAGTCTTTATCAATGCAGCGACATTTTTGTCACTTTCGCAACATTTAAAATCGTCGCCAAGTTGGCGGAATCCCGCTAAATTTCTCACCATACGTTACGGACAGACGGACGGCGAAATAGGTTATACTTCCATGATATTTAACTGAATTAGTCGTCATTGCATTGATTTAGCTTCGATTTCATCAATTTGGCAAACTTTTATCAATTGGATGACATTTTCATTAGTTTGGCAACATTTAAAAAGTTATCAAGTTGGAGATATTCCGACAAATTCGTCATCGAAATTGTGCCAAACGTAACGAATGGAAAAAAGGGTTATTCTTATAGTATATATTTACATTCTTTAAAAGATACTAAATTTTCGTCGATTAGTCGTAATTTTAATAGATATGGCGTCATTTTTATGAATTTGGCGACATTTTAGTTAATTTGACATGATTAAAAAAGTCGCCAAGTTGGCGACATTTCACTAAATTCGTGGCCAAAATCTCGCCAAGCGTTATGGATGGTGAAATAAGTTATTCTTATAAATGGCTATTGGCGTTCAGATACAAAAGTATTACCTAAAGTATATTTTCTTATGAATGGAACGGGCTAGGTCCATGAGCATGATGTCTCCCAAATTTATCGCATAATATTACATATGAAAATTGAACATATTTCATAATAGTCAATTTTTTTGTTAATTTTATATGATTTTTTGATATATTTATTTGAAAAATGTGCAATATGTCGCGAACGATTATTGTTAGTATTCTAATGTTTATGTCAAATTTTTTTAAGGAAAAATTACATGAGAAATGAGTATTTGAATAACTTTATTAAATATTCTGTTTTTTTGAGATTTTTTCAAAATTTCACTCAAAAATTTAGGGGATTCTGAACATTTAATTACGTTTAAAAACAATAGGCTTTCAATGTTCATGGATTGTAATTTTTGTACCAAAGTTTCGTTCGAATCGCTCCATTCTTTCCTGAGATATCGTCTCCACAGACTCACTGACACACACACAAACGCACTCACATATACACATATACATGCGCGGAAACACACACACATACACACGCGCGCACACACACAGACACACACATACACACACACACACACACACACACAGACACACACATACACACACACACGCGCGCACACACTGCTTAAAACGTGGTCCCCCGTCGACAACTCGAATTCGAATTTTCGACCCCCGTCACAATACTTCCATATGTATATAAGTATATACTATGTGTATAAAGAATGTATTACATTAGTTATTTATCATATTCTCCGTCTAAAACGCTAGTAAAGTAACTAGGGCTGTTTTGTTGAAATCCTTTCATGCATTTGCTCCTGTTTGGACGAATATTTTTAGCAAGCATGTTTTTTACAAATTTTTTGACAACTTTGACATTTTAGAACATGCATATTTCAGGAAGAGCTTGCCGATCGGATATTTAGCTGATTTGTTTTGGTGTTACGTGACTTCTTTTGTTCAATTTATTTTGTGTTACACGAGAATTTAAGTGAACAAACAATTAAGCATATTTTGCTGGTCTGTGCACATAGTCACTGATATCTATGATAAGGATGCATTTAATTTAAAAAAATATGTTCCATTATTATTGAAGAAATAAAACTATAAAATCTGTCAACTAAATATACATATATATAAAATAATATTGTGTGGGCAGCATATGACTTTCCCTACAGACTCCTTCATTTCCTACTTTTTTTAACTTCATGTTAATTGAAATTTAGTTTAATTGCAGACAATTACATGTATACATTTTTGATAGTATATTTGATTTGAATTTATAATGCTTTTCGCTTCATTTAGCACCTTAATGCATCGTAAAATGTTTTTAGTCCCTCAAAATATCTCGAGAACGGTTCATTCTAGTGTGACGGAGTCAATCTCAAAAATGACATAAAGAACGTGCCTATGATTAATATATTTCAGTAGTTTTAGTCATTTATTTCATATTTTTACGCTTTTTGCTGGATATTTCGCAAAAAAGTGTAGGTTATATTTTCAGAATCATGCCAAAATCTAAACTGCATTAAGAAAACCCGCAAAGGACTTAAATACTAAATTTGAAGAAATGTAATTAATTATAGCTTTAATTACACTGTAAAAAGTCTGTAGCACTCAAAGTTAAAAGTTACTTAAACACCTTGAGAATGGTCCATCTTAAAGAAATGGGGTTGGTCTTATTATTTCCGTCGTTAAAAATTACTTATAAAACAAGCATTTAATTTATACATTTGATTATATATGGTTATTTATTTTAGATTTTGGGAATTTTTGCAGGTCATTTACGGAAAGGGAGCTTTTTTTTTTCCCTTGATTGTAACACAATCTAATAAGCACCTGCGTAACCCACAACCCTACCTACCAAACCCAATAAACTTTTCTCCCAAATCGTATGTAATTTGATAAATATATTTTTAGTTAGATTGGAAGAATATATTGCGAAAACAGACACACACACACACACAAACGTCACGCTAAAATTAGGTTTTTCGGGTTCTAGTGTCCTCAAAATCTATAGAACCGTCGAAAATTCGAGTTGCAATTTCTGACATGATGTCAATACTTCCCCCATGTATTTACCATGTATTGAAAAGGAAGTTATTAGGTATGTTTTATACTTAGATTTCTATGAGAAGTAGTATTTTAATTTATTTAGTATGATAATTAATTTTGTAAATTTAATATCTGTTATAGATCAGGATAGACATACATGATGTCACTGACACAACTAGAAGATAGTATCGCTATACTGTCGATCAATAAAAATCAGCGTTATTTTATTATCGTAATTATTTTAAAATTATAGAACTAATTCGTTTTGTTTCAAATACTTATAAGAATTTACTAGTTTGTTAGTACATTTATATATTTTGGGATTGTTTTACATTCTAGGTCACAAACTAAAACCTTGGATTACTCTAAGTGAAGTGGGAGACGTTGTGTCAATTGCAGAATTTTCATTAAATGCAGAATTGTAAAACTCTTGATAGATAAAAAAATGAATTCAATGAAAATATGAGTTTAAAAAAAATTGAAAGTAAAGACCCATGAGAAAGGGAAAATAATATTAAAATTATTCACAGTACTTTTTCAGTGAGTAAAACTCATTTTTTTTAGTTCTAAGTGATCAAAAGTTCTCGATAAATATTCGTTCAAAATACTGTAAAAATACCAGTTTATAAAAGATAAAAATATAATCAAAAAACAAACAATAGTTTGGGAAATCGAAACATATATTTTAACAGCAATATTGAAAAAATCTTGAAACAATCAAATTCACGCGTTTTTATAATAAATAATCATTAAAAAGTACTTATGTATTTAATGTATTATATATGTTTTAAATATGTAGTAATTGACAATTATATAAACACAGATTTGCAAACAAAGTCAATAGGGCTCCCTTACAGATCATAAGCGCACTTCATAATTATCTTATATATCTACATACAAGAGAATTTTGATTGCGTGAAAAACTAAACCCAAAAGTGTACTTTTTTTAACTAGATCTTGCTATAATAAGATAACTGTTCTAAAGGTTTATTAAAGAAATCATTCTGCAACAAGAAATACCTCGTTAGCTTAACAACATAAAATTGATTAAAAATATTAACAGTTTTACGACCAAATGACAGTTAGTTCTCTTCATTAGAATTAGAATGAAAAACGAATCAGAGTTTTTATTTTTTAAGTAAAATATATTTCCTAGTCTTTGTTGCTGCAGATCTATTTATTCTGACAAAAGAGACCGATGATTTTAACTCGAATTGTCTGTTTCTCTTAGACCACCAAATATGCTTGAAACTGACTTATTTTTTAAATTTATGCTTTGAGACGATTGAATAAGTATTTTATTTACAAATAAAAACCCTCAACCACAACAACCACATAATATGCGGGAAACTAACTTATTTTTTTTAAATTTATGCTTTGAGAAGTTTGAATAAGTATTTTATTTACACTAAAAACCCTCAACCACAACAACCACATAATATGCTGGAAACTAACTTATTTTTTTGAAATTTATGCTTTGAGAAGTTTGAATAAGTATTTTATTTACAATAAAAACCCCCAACCACAACAACCACATAATATGCTGGAAACTAACTTATTTTTTTGAAATTTACGCTTTGAGAAGTTTGAATAAGTATTTTATTTACAATAAAAACCCCCAACCTCAACAACCACATAATATGCTGGAAACTAACTTATTTTTTTGAAATTTATGCTTTGAGAAGTTTGAATAAGTATTTTATTTACAATAAAACCCTCAACCACAACAACCACATAATATGCTGGAAACTAAATAATTTTTTTGAAATTTATGTTTTGAGAAGTTTGAATAAGTATTTTATTTACAATAAAACCCCTCAACCACAACAACCACATAATATGCTGGAAACTAACTTATTGTTTTGAAATTTACGCTTTGAGAAGTTTGAATAAGTATTTTATTTACAATAAAAACCCTCAACCACAACAACCACATAATATGCTGGAAACTAACTTATTTTTTTGAAATTTATGCTTTGAGAAGTTTGAATAAGTATTTTATTTACAATAAAAACCCTCAACCACAACAACCACATAATATGCTGGAAACTAACTTATTTTTTTGAAATTTATGCTTTGAGAAGTTTGAATAAGTATTTTATTTACAATAAAACCCCTCAACCACAACAACCACATAATATGCTGGAAACTAACTTATTTTTTTTTAAATTTACGCTTTGAGAAGTTTGAATAAGTATTTTATTTACAATAAAAACCCTCAACCACAACAACCACATAATATGCTGGAAACTAACTTATTTTTTTGAAATTTATGCTTTGAGAAGTTTGAATAAGTATTTTATTTACAATAAAAACCCTCAACCACAACAACCACATAATATGCTGGAAACTAACTTATTTTTTTGAAATTTATGCTTTGAGAAGTTTGAATAAGTATTTTATTTACAATAAAAACCCTCAACCACTACAACCACATAATATGCTGGAAACTAACTTATTTTTTTGAAATTTATGCTTTGAGAAGTTTGAATAAGTATTTTATTTACAATAAAACCCCTCAACCACAACAACCACATAATATGCTGGAAACTAACTTATTTTTTTGAAATTTATGCTTTGAGAAGTTTGAATAAGTATTTTATTTACAATAAAAACACTCACATTTTCCTGTCATATTCATTGAGGGAAAACGCGATACTTATGAAAGAATTAATATATCCAATACCTCTAAAATGGTTCGTGATAAGTTTAAAGCAGGCTTATAAGTTATTTTCACTCAAAGCAGGCAATATTTCTGACACATTTCAGATCAGAATCTTCTAATATTTTTTTTAAATATACAACAACGTTGAAAACCTATACAAAAGTACTTATAAAATAATTATTTTATAAATATATAATTCTGCATAACTATTTTGAATGACATTTTAGTTGTAAAATATTTCTTAAAATTACTCTAAGAATATCCTATTATAATTGCAATCATTTTATCAAATTCCATTTGCATTGCTTTGAATGTTCATAGAATAAGTTGAATTAGGAATTGGTGAATCAGTCAAGAAATGGTTGAATCGTGTTCAAAATACTTAAATCGTACAAAATCAGGAAACTAGAAAATTCAGATATTTCACCCTCAATGCAATATTTTCCTATTAAGATGCATACTATAATTCTATAAAAAATTGTAAACATATGATTTTATTTATCCTTCATTACCTCAAATATTTTAAAATTTTACATCCTGGCTGTTGACAACAAAAACGGAATGAAGATTAAATGAACCGACGATTTCAAAACCATTACTGCATTAAAATACTTTACAGGGAGACTGTGTTTTCAGTACTGTAACTTTGTTTCTCCTGATACAGATATATTACCGATGCATCAAATAAACCAATGCCACCGGGATTAACTGCAAAGTGCTTTTCTATGTAGTTTAACTACACTGAGATCTCTTCGTTTGAGTTCTTTCAGTATTTCAAAATAAACTAATGTTCTTCAAAATTATTTATTTCGTATATTCACATTTTTTGCATGAGCTAAGAAGCAGCATTTAAAGATATGTCATTTAAATGTATGAACATATATCAAACTAGCGAGTTTGCTTAGTTTGTTAAGTTTCGAAACATCAATTATTTTTAAAATTTAGAAATCCACTTAGAATAAAAACGCATCTTGTGTTGAAATGGATTTCTTAGAGATGCACATCATTTTTAGATATTTAAAATGAGTACCAAACTTTAACTTATGCTTAATTTTTAAATGAAACTCAAAATATTAGTGGGAATAAGTATAAGATTACATATACATATAGAGTGATTATGTAGTGTATATACCGTGTAAATACAGGTACATTTATAGTATAAAGTAAATAGGACTGATATATTTATAAATGCGCATTAAAATAAAATATATATTTGCCACATTATTTTTATACATTGTGGGAGTCAGGTATGCAATAATTTTAATAAAACCTTATTTCATAAATATTTCTTAAAATGGTTGTTGTTGTTCGCGTGTCCATGGATAAGCAATATTGTAGTGGAGTAGTGGTCTAGATTCCCTCAAAAGCATTGATCACAGTCTCTGCCAATGTTGGTGCATCCCAGCTGTAGAGGATCTCCCGTAATGAATCCCTGAGTGGAACTATGCCAATCTTCAAAAGATATACCGCAACAGTTGGGCATTCCCAGATGTGGTTGGGCGTGAGCTGGACTTCGAGGCAGTTTTTTCAAGGGACATAGGTTCTTGTTTTGTCCGGATGGATCTTCATGCCCCTATAATACTCAGTTCTTAGCCTGGCAATAGTGGATGTTATATTTCTGGGACAATCGAGTTCTGTTAAAAGGGGGTTTTATATGGGTGAGTCATAATTCTATATCTGGCCACTGCGTTAGCATCAGCAGGTGTGATGGTGGTGCACTTCTGATCTAGTTCTCTAGCCTCTTTGGCCAAAGAATCCGCACATTCATTTCCCTCAATGTTGACATGTGCAGGTATCCATTGTAGGACACAGGATTTTCCCTTGCTGTGCAACCTTTCGAGAAGGACTATAATTTCGGATGTGATGTTGGTCTCTCCGTTTCTGATAGCTTCTAAAGCGGATTTAGAATCTGAAAAAATTGCTATTCCTTCTGTAGAATCTATAGCTTGAGAGTCATTCAGGTATAAGGCGAGGGCTTCTTTAATCGTCAAGAGTTCACTAGTCAAGTTAGAGGCTATTATTCCTGTATTGATTTTGTGTTTGCAATTTCTGCCATCTGGAAAGAGGATGAACATTCCAGCTCCTCCATTGTTGAGGGATCTGTCAGAGGAGCCATCAGTGTAGGCAATTGCATAGCTTCCCTGGGAGAGCTTTTCTATTGTTTCAAGTCCTTTTGTCTGAGAGCTACAGGGTCTTCTTTTTTAGAACACGGTTGCAGCAATTTAAAACCAAACTTGGTATTCTTGGGTGGTTTTCTAGGAATGGGGGACTCTTGAAGGAAATCCAAAGAAGAATGTTCCAAATTGACCTGTTTTCTGATGTCTCTATCAAGCTGAAGAGTCGAGGATCGTTTAAGCCTGGTAGTTTCTTTCCATTTATTGAGGATTCTAGTAGAGATATGGTCTGTGCCGTTACAGCGAAGTTCGTTTGTGAACTTCATGGTGGCAAGGTTGCGCCTAGTTTCTAGGGGAGGCAGGCCACATTCCTGTTCGGCCTTTTTGTTGTTGGTTGATGAGACTGCACCTAAAATAATTTTAGAGGCTCTATGTTGGACAGAGTCGAGTTTCTGTTTAACAGTAGAAGAGGCCGGAGTCCAAATTGGGGCGGCATATTCAAGCACTGGTCTAATAACAGTGCAGAAGATGCTTTTTAGAGTTTGAGGACTTGAGCCCCATGAAGTGCCACATAGTTTTCAAAGTATATTTAGTTTTCTAAGAGCTCTATTTGCAGTTTGTTCCATGTGCTTTGTAAAGCGAAGTTCAGGATCTAAGGTTACTCCAAGATAAGCAGGTAGGTCAACCTTTTTGATATGAGAGTTCATGATTTTGATATTAGCTTTGAACTTGCCTCGGTGTCGTCCATCGGTAGAGAAAATGCAGTAGATTGTTTTATCTGCATTGATGGTTAATTTAAGATTTACGGCCCATTTAGCAATACCTTTCAAGGTTGTGTTTAGGGCCTTTTCCGACCCTGAAATGTCTTTATGCGAATACCAGACGGCGATGTCGTCAGCGGAGCATGGTATTTTCGTGTTAGAATCAATATGGGGGTGAATGGTGTTCATAAAAATGAGGAAGAGAAGGGGACTTAAGACTGAGCCCTGTGGAACTCCTGCCCACAACCTGTGAGGTTCTGAGCGCTCTCCGTTGAACCTAACCGAGAATTTTCTTCCCCTGAGAAAATCATTTATCCACAATAACGCATTGCCATTGATTCCAGTGCCTTGAACGTTATGCACTAGTTTTTGGCGCCAAACTCTGGCAAATGCTGCAGACAGGTCCAGGAAAACTGTTAATGTTTTTCTGTGAAGCTTCTCCTGAAATCCATCAATTATAGACTGACACAGGTAGAAGGGCTGGTCTTCAGTACTATAATGGGCTCTGTATGCTTTTTGATAAAAATGGAGTTTATTGTTTTCAATGAGCCAGTTCATAAGCCTGCGGTGGATTACCCGTTCCATGAGCTTGCAGAGAGTGCTGGTAAGAGAAATTGACCTGTAGTTGCTGCACTCTGATGCATTTTTGTTTGGCTTTAGTATTGGAATGACGGTGGAAATTTTCCAAATTTTGGGCAGTTTGCCAGTAGTCCAGGAAAGGTTGAAGATTTCCAAAAGCTCTTTTTTTGCAAAGGCTCCGAAGTTTTGAACCATTTGGCCAAAGATCAGGTCAGGTCCAGGAGCTTTGGTGGGATCCATTATTCCAATGGCAACGTCAAGCTCTTCCAATGAGATTGGTATTGTGAAGATGTCCATATGATGATAGCTTTTCGAGTTTTTTATGGTTTTCCTGTAGGCTCGAAGCAGTTTTTTGTCGTTTGCGTTGAAGTTCAGTTTGCTCTTATTTTCATAGTGTTCTGCGAGTAGTGAAGAAGTTTCCTTGTTAGTGGCTGCTCCTCTTCCAAAGGATGAAATTATGTTTGAGTGAGTGTCCCCATTTTGATGTGTTGATTGATTGTTTAGTGTTTTGATGATTTTCCAATGTTGCGATATCTTTCGAGGATCTAAGGTTTCGCAGAATTCTGCCCATTTTTTAAGCTTGCAAGTAGATATCACCTCCACAACCTCATGACAGATCTCGGTGAATCTTGTTCTGTTTGATTCAGTATTGTTCTTCTGAAGTTCTGCACATAGATTATCGCGTTCATCAATAAGTTTCTTTATATTGGTATCTTTCCAATACGGAACCCAGTCATCTCTTCTTTTGACCCTGGGGATGGAACTTTTTGCTGCCGTGTTAATACGTGAGGACAAGGTCCGTAGTTTATTGTGAAGGGTGTGTGGAGAGCTTATAGAGCAGAGCTCTTCAAGTTCTGATGTGAATTTGCCCCAATTTGCTTTCCGAATATTCCAAGACATTTTGTTTTGGGTGGGGCCATCGATTTTTTTATTTATCCTAGTTAGAATTGGAAAATGATCACTAATGGCTTTTTTGAGAATCTTCCATGTTGTTTGGCTTGCCGATTGATGGTTAATGGCCATGATGTCAAGGGCTGATGCTGTACCGATTGTTTTGGAAAGGTAGGTGCTTCCTTTGTCATTGAGTACTGTGAAATCGATGTCACAGAGTAGGTCTTCAATCTGTGAGCCCTTTGAGTCCAAGGTCGGAGACCCCCAAGGGGGGCTCTTCGCATTGAAATCTCCCAAAAGAATTCTAGTATCCGAGTTTGTGTCCAGCAGCGCGTTAAGGAGATCAAAGTTAATGCATGAATTATCTGGATGGTAGGCATTAACGATTGTGACTTCATGTTGGGGCAAGATTATGCTGATCGCCTGTACTTCGGTGCTGCTGTCGCTGTTATCCATTTGTGGCAGTGTAATTTCTTTAAACCTTATGTCTGTTGACTTGATGAGAAAGGACAGGCCACCACCTGACCGGCCTACTCTGTCTTTGCGCAAAGTAGTGTAGCCTTTGATATTTAGCTTCAGACTTGGGTTTAGTTTGGTTTCTTGCAGACATGCAATATGCACTCTGTTTTCCCTGAGGATTTCTGTGAGTTCATTAAACTTTCTCTGGGTACCGTTTATATTCAACTGCATAATATTCTGGGTCCTCGTAGCATACTTCTCGCCATGAGCCCGGACATCAGCTCGTGGCGCATCGGCTGCCCCGAACGCGGTATCTTTATATCTTAAAATGGTAAAAACTTTTATTGGTGTAAATTAGAGCAAAGTAAAAAACTTCATTATATTAATAAAACCAAATAAACTAAAATACATTATATATATATATAATATATATATATATATATATATATATATATATATATATATATATATATTTATATATATATATATATATATATATATATATATTTATATATATATATATATATATATATATATATATATATTTATATATATATATATATATATATATATATGTATATATGTATATATATATATATATATATATGTATATATGTATATATATATATATATATATATATATATGTATATATATATATATATATATATATATATATATATATATATATATATATGTATATATATATATATATATATATATATATATATATGTATATATATATATATATATATATATATATATATATATATATATATGTATATATATATATATATATATGTATATATATATATATATATATATATATATATATATATATATATATATATATATATATATATTTATATATATATTTTAATATATTAAAATTTTTCTGTAAAATAATATTTGTTTTCAGCTTTATTTCATAATTTTTCATTGTCCCTCAAATTACTATCAATTTTCTGCCAATTCAGAATTTATGATTAAATTTAAAGGTGTTGATATCTTCAAAAGATATCAACAGCTCAGTAGATATCAACATTGGATGTGTGGTTCAACCTCCTGCATTTAGGATATGTATGCTGTATGGAGCTATACTTACTACAGTGTGTATACCGTCTTCAAGGCAATTTAGTGTTTTCCTATCTCTCCCTAACGTGCCAGTATTTTACAGGACTCTGCCAGGGTTCGTGTAATTCTCCATTATATCATGTGCTCGTACTCACTGATGATTTGACTCGATAACAAACAGTGCGCTTTCGAACGCAGCGGGTGGCGGACATCCCCACAGGCAAAAGTGTCCGTAGAATCTTTTCTTATTTGATTTAGAAATGAGGGAGAAATACCATGTCCCATGAAGAACATGAAGATTTATATTAAATTACCACAGTCGATATTAAGTATAACCCGCTGTGAAAATAGCAAGATTTGGCTCGATAACAAACAGTGCATTTTCGAACGCAGCGGGTGGCGGACACCCCCACAGGCAAAAGTGTCCGTAGAACCTTTTCTTATTTGATTTAGAAATGAGGGAGAAATACCATGTCCCATGAAGAACATGAAGATTTATATTAAATTACCACAGTCGATATCAAGTCTAACCCGCTGCGAAAATAGTAAGAAAGCTAGACGAATTCGAAAACGTTTTAATAGTTCTTATTTTTTAGATAATTCGTATTTTTATATTTAAAAAAATATTGCCTACGTGCATCGTACGAGTACGTGAAGCACTCCTGTAAGCAAATAAGCAAATTCCGCCACTGTCGATACTACACAGACAAAAACACATACATACATATTATTTTATTATTTGAGATACTTATTAGTAGCACAATGTCAATTTCCTACTTAAATCCCCCAGATCGCCCCTGCCAGTGAAGATTAATCTGCCAGATTAATCTGCCAATTTCATAATCCATTAATTTCCCATGAAAATTATATATCCATAAAATATGTAGCATACATTTTGGAACTGTCTGTAGATAATTTTTATTTCAGAACGATACACTCCAAGATCTAAAATCGTTGCTTTGGCACCTAAACATACGTGATGCATTTAAAAAAAGTCATCAATTCTGATTAGACATTTTTTTTACATTTAAAAGTGATTTATTACTCTTGAACATTTTTTTCCGAATTTTCATCCCGGATTTTTTTAAATCTTTTGTCCCTTTATATTTTTGCATCTATTTACAATGAATGAATGCGATTTATGCATCTGACGTTTGTATAGAAATATCGAATTTTACTTTTTATCACTTTTTCTTTAATTACAGCATAACATTCCACAGTCACTTTTTTGAAAATAAAGTCAAATAAATGGAGGTAGAATTAATTATCTCAAAAATCGTTACTTTTTAAAATCCAATGTTACTGGTATAACTAGAAATGAATGAATCATGGACAATAGCAGTATTTTATAAGTCCGAATAAATACTAAGATATTTTTCCAATAACGAGACAAACGTAATTGATTATAAAAATATCATACTGTGGTTGTTTTTAAAATCACTACTATCTAGTTGGTGATTAAAACAAGTATATAATCTATTTAATGATACAAACACAAAATACAAATGTTTTAATCTAATTAAAGTTAAGACAGTGAAGGTACAATGTGTATGCCGTGCTTCTCACAATGTAATCATACGATATTAAATTCGATACTTCTATCTGCGGTCTCAAGTTTAAAATCGTATTACATATGATTTTCACACTGGTCACTTGGGGGAGTAAATATACACTAAATGGAATTTCAAAGATGTAATTCATGCTAAATTTCTGTAATTGCTACACAATGAAAAATAAAATAAAAATTCTGTATAAAGAATCATATAGCAAATTACGTAAAGCACGTCACTTTAAGAAAAATATAATCACGATATTAAAGTCGATATTTCTTTCTGCGGTGGTCGCAATTTTAAAATCGTATTTCACATGATTTTCACACTTGTCACTTGGGGGTAAATATACAGTAAATGGAATTTCAAATATGTAATTCATGTTAAATTTCTGAAATTGCTACACAATTGACCATAAAATAAAAAAATCTCTATAAAGAAGCATATAGCAAATAACAAAAAGCACTTCACTTTAAGAATAATATAATCACGATATTAAATTCGATATTTCTCTCTGCGGTCATAAGTTTAAAATCGTATTTCGCATGATTTTCACACCTGTCACTTGGGGGTAAATATACAGTAAATTGAATTACAATGATGCAATTCATGTTAAATCGCTGCAACTGCTACACAATTAACAATAAAATAAAAACTTCTGTAAAACGAAGCATATAGCAAATTAAGTAAAACACATCACTTTAAGGATAATCAGTTATTAACTGGTTCACACTGTAAAATGATGTAGTGCAGGTATGTATAAATGAGCCGACGCAGCATACGTTTGCAGAATGACGCTTCAGTAATATGTTGGATGTCCTTTTTCAGTGCAAAAAGTCTGGACCAATACGGCAAAATAAGCACACGACTATGGCGAAAAACTTAAAAAGAAATAAAAGCTATCGTCCAGTATAGCATCGTCACTAAGTGTGACAAAGAGTAAATAAAACGTGATAAATAAAAAGCGAGCTTTAAAGTTCCGTTTAAAGGAACATCAAATTTGTGTTAAAAATCAAAAAATTGATGTCTCTTCAATCGCTCATTGTTAGATATCTAGTCACGGGTTTGATTTTTTCAATTTGTTCTATCATTCAAAAGTGCTTTTCAATTTCCTATTTCGATTTCTTTTAATTCATATAAATAAAACTTTTATCAATTTTGTCAATGATTTGTCAAATACTTCATATTTCTTCGAGGTTTGGCATTATCATGCTTAACTTTATATTCCTTTGAATTTATGTATTTGCATATTATTTATTATTGTTTGTTTTTCACCTTCATATTTCCTTCTTCTTTTCGTTTTTTTTCATTTCGTCACACTAGGGGCACTACTATATCGTATTCTGTTTTTTTTCAATTTTCAGTTTAGCCGATATAGTCTTGCGGTTATTTCGTCGTTCATGTCCATACATTTTGCATTGAGGAATGAAATCCAAATGATTACTGATACAAATAAAATTAAGGACAAAAAACGTTTTT
The DNA here is from genome assembly GCA_951213105.1 of Amaurobius ferox. NCBI lineage: Eukaryota > Metazoa > Arthropoda > Arachnida > Araneae > Amaurobiidae > Amaurobius > Amaurobius ferox. The sequence goes on along the minus strand of OX578134.1, from coordinate 4,809,026 downwards.
ATAACGAAAAGTCATTTATTAAAACATCTTAAAAGACGTACAAAACAATTTCAAACCGTCAGAGCGCTTTCGCGTGTTAATACCTCCTTATGAATGAAAAAACATGGAATATTCATATATAGAGACCAGTTATACAGCAAATTTGCATAAAAATAGAAAATGGTACATTAACTTGCTATTAATTAATACAAAATAATCCCAGAAATACACACATAAAATGCAAACATTACTTTAGACGCCTTCAAATTGTAAGAATAGTACAAAAAAAAGTACTATCAATACATTGTTTACTTACAGGAAAAACAAAACTTCAGAAGAACCGCCAAACGTAATTTTCATGAGAATAACGTCATAAATAAGTATTAAAGATTAAAATTTGATCGGGATTAAAATTTGACCGGGATCAAAATTACAAATCGACTCACTGTAAATATAAATAAAGAGGGATTCCTATCGTCGGCTCATTTTCTCTATCTGTGCTACATTTTACATTGTGTTCCATTTAATTAGGAAAACCTCAAACAACGTAATCAAGATCAAATTAATGATACAAAGCATCATACAGTTGCATCGATAACACATCGAACCCCATTCTTCAGTGGAAGTTAGAAAAAAGAACCAGACGTCAAAAATACAAAATAAGACCCTTAACTTCCATTTTAGCACACTTGATGGCGCTAGTATACCTGACTCCATAGCTTTGCCATTTACATTTTTACCAACATAATTTTGAATATATTTTGATGTTTACGGGTTTTTGAACTGAAGAAGTTAATTCAAATGTTTTCCGAAACATACATCTTCTTATATATCTTTATCTGCAATGCATTTTACATTGTGAACCAGTTAAATAAATGAAAAAACGTAACAATTTACACTGAGTTCTAAGGGAAAAAAATGTTTCCTCCTGGATAAAAACACAAAGCGAACACATTGGGAAAATAAAGTTTCTTCTTGCATTTGCAAGCACGACTCCTGACTTAGGAATTTCTCCAAATTGTCGCTTTAGATGACGGTTACTTCATTAGCGTTCATGCAAAATTCAATTTTCAGAAGAAGGGATTATAAATAATAAAATTGTTTACACGTTGACAATTTGAACTACATGGAATCACCGATATATTTTCTTTATTTCGAACAAACAGCAACTGGTTTATCGCATTATATTCATGAAAGTTAAAAATGCGCAAGAGGATAAATGAAACGGAATGGAATCATGCACATTTACAATCTTTTTATATGTTGTTTTAGTTTTTACGTATATAAATATATTATATATAAGAAACGACCCATATAAACTCCGGTTTCCTTTTTAAAACAAATCTGAAATACAAATGAGGAAAATGAGGTCTATTTTGAAAACTATTTCAAATACTTTTTCCTTGAATGGAGGATGTAAAATTTTAATGAATAAAAAATAGAAAAAATGAATCTCCACCAATAACAACATTCCAATACTTTACATGGAGAATGTATTTCCAGCATAGTTTATTTATTCCGCTAGAGATACATTATGGATACACTTGAAAAAGCAATACCGGTGAGGTAACTGTGAAGTACTATTTTGTGCAATATAAGTAAATTGAGATTCCATATTTGGAGTTCTTTTACCATTCCATGATAGAGCTTTACTGATATTTTGTTTTCTTCCTGTTATTCAAATAAGATATCAACTAAGGGAAATCTGTGATCGACGATGCTTAACTTAATGAGAAATGATGTATATACTTCAAAAATATTTTATACTTGAAATGGAATACTTTTATATTTAAATGGATTCCTTATTTTGACATTAGACGCGCCATTTTCTCAAATCATTACAGAAACAATTTTTGCATTTTATGTAGAATATAAAGTATTTAATATTTGTCACATAAATTGCCATTAAGCTATACGTCGCGCTTCAAGACCAATGACCAGCAGCTGGGGACCGATTTCATGTATTTCCGATGTCCAGATCACGAAACAGCGAATAGCAGCAGAAACAAAAAACGCTAACTGCAATCCTTTACTCACGGTAACATAATAATTTGCTACGCCTTTAATGTGCCTTTTATCGATGCCATGTTACTAGGGAAAATTGTATACAGATAAGATAATGCAATAAAAATTTTACGACAACGCTCATGAGTAATTTTGTCTTTTGAGAAAGTGTTTGAGATGTGTGATTTTATTGGTACCTTATACTCGTGTGTTTTGCGAAAGAACTTTAACTAAGTAAAAGTTGAACTGTTTTGACAGTGCGAAGTAAATTTTTGTGTGGCTCTTTGAAGTCGTCTACGCAATTTACATTCACTTTCAAACATTCTTCTAAAAGTAAGGGCTTTATTAAGTATGGATTGGTAAATTAATTGGGCTGTTGTTAGCTGTTTTAGTTTGCTTTTTCTTGGCATATGATGCTTAAAATGTGATACCGTTGTTTGAGGCAAATTAATATGTGTGAAATGGAGTAAGTTGAAACGATTAATTAGCATACCAAAATTATAATTCATTAAATATTTTTGTTTGTTCTGATAACAATCTATGGAATTCACGACATTGACTCTTTTGGATGTATCTAATTGATTCCTTTCCACTTGGCTAATTAAACAATTTTTCATAATTTTTCTTCTACTAAAAATTTTAATTGACTAATGAATTACTAATATATTTTAAGTCATTCAATCAATTCAGGAAAAACTAAGTAAATTTTAATATAATTGTAATTTTTTGTTAATAAATAAAAAAATTGCAAAAATAAAAATCCTTAAAGTATATTTTTCATTATCCCTTATTCCTCAGTTTAGCGAATGACTGTGATGACCTTGATTAATTCTTAGTTAGTCATACAGCTTTTCCAACTTTGAGTTTGAAGGATGGTCAAAATTTATAATGCTCAATGGAGAAGTTATAGTAAACTGGATATTAATGACAAAATCACGGATTCAATAATAAAGCTCTGATATGAAAATCTTATTTCAATATCATGTGGACTGATCTCAGAGAAATATTAATTTAAGTTTGTGTGATATAACTTACTTTGGCTGTTACTAAGCAGTTTCATAGAATTATAACAAAAAGTAAGTTGTTTTGCTTTCAGTGCGTGCGATTTTCCGATTTTCTTGCTGAAGAGAACAAATATTTTTCATTAACATTTTCCACAGCACTACGACATTTATTAAATTTATACTTGTACATGTTATATGTCTATAAATAAAGTTTAGATGTTGATTTCTGATACTAGATGTGTAAATTTATCTGAATTTTTATTGCTTTAATATAGTGTTTTTTATTTCTAAGTCTTTGTTTTTTTCATTCATTATATTTTATTCCTGTATTTCTAATTTAGATTTGAATTTTAAGAATATACATTATTATTTCCAAAGATATGCCATATTATATTTTTAGATCATTTCGATGGTTAATAAAATTAAATCTGTTTGTCTAAAAATCATTTACCGCATTGTCTTCAATGACATTTTAAATATTTCTTCAACCGCTGAAAACAGACTTTACTGAAGATAAAATGCACACTCAAATTCCATACCATTACTTCATTAAAATGCTTCACACTAAGACCATATTTTAAGTATACACTTTATTTTCTCTGATACTTTACAAATGCATCGAAAAAGAAAAAAAATGCAAAGTGCTTTATATGCACTCAAACGGAAATGGGATTGTGTATATGTCTTCCGAAATTTAAACTTGTTAAAGTAGTATTTTTATCATATATCTTACGGATATTCAAAATTTTGACATATGCTATGGAAAGTAGTATATTGACGCATTTCAGCTTAATGGAAAAACATATGTATAACTAATAATCGTACTTTAATTGGCAGATATTTGAATAATGTTTTTTTAAAGAGATGTATGCAGAAATGTGTTTTGAAAGTTTCCCTGAACGTGTATGACTGCTTACAAATGATCTTTTTTGAAATCATTTGATGGTATTACGGTTTGTCAAAATTAATACCCATACTTAACAATAAATGTATTAAATGTATAATTTAATTCGAAACTGCAATTTGTCACGCTATTTTAATAATAGCGTCTATATTTATTACATATGTATTTATACAGTGTATATGTATTACATACATATGTATTTGTACAGTGCATTTATATTAATATTTTTATTTTCTTTAATGGTTCTCAAAATGTTAATTTGCTTCTCAAAATTGAGAAAAAAGAAAACTCTAAAAACCTTCAAAGCTTAATATAGGGAATACCAGTTATTAAAATAATGACGTAATAAAGTAATTTATGGATACCTATTTAAATATTTACCTAGGAAATGTATTTTTAAATATATTATATTAATAAATAGTTATATATATATATATATATATATATATATATATATATATATGTACCATTCATTGAAAATATTAATTTATCTGCGAAATGTCTCTGAATCCGATGATAGGGATTTGTAGCTCAATTACGTAGTTGATGGAAATTTTGTTTATTGTTAAATCAATTTTAAATTCAACAGAAAAGTTTATGAGGTATATATTGATGTAATAAGTTTTATATTTTACTCTATTATTATTTATATATTTTCATAAATATAGAACGTTATATTCAATTTTAATAATATAAATTGTGTCAGTCAAAAAAAAAAAAGAAAAGAAATATATTCAACAGTAGAACCCATTTGCCGTCTTTTAATACCCTTGACAATAAGGTATTCTATACCCCATAAAATGATGCGAAAAATATTCGAATTCATTTTGTTTCCTTAAGAAACTTATAGGGATTGAAATAAGAATTACTTTGAATTGTGTCACTCTTGTTGATTAAGAAATTGCAGTTTATTGAGTTGTGATGCTTTGAGTTCTGTTACCTTTATTGAGTTATGTTATTTTTGCAGCTCAAATGACTTACAAATTTGGATTTGCGGATATTTCATTAAAATTGTGTCTCGGTTCTCGACTAACCAAGGACCACATTTGCTTTCCAACTTTCCTAAAAATATTCTGACGGAAATAAACTTTCCCGTAAGAACTCCAAAGTTACACTGTTCATGACTGATTTGGTTAAAAGCAGTCTTATTTCAATAATATTAATTACGCTCTCTAGAGGAGAGTTTTGCAAGTAAGGAAATGCCACTCTGCATAGTTGCGTTTTGATCTTCACTAATTCAAATATGACAAAACTTGAAATTATCTTTTTAAAAGTGTTTATGACTTTGTTTATTCTGTCTGTATGTCTTTCAGTTCGCACGATAACTGCTGTAAAAATGAATTTATCAAAATGAAATTTTAGTATGTTGTTCAGATGGGCTGTGGAACATATGAATATATAAATGAATAATATCACCCAATTAGATTTTGATTGAATCCGGGTTGAAAAAATGACATTGAACCCTACGAGATCTAATTTTTCAAACATGTTTTAAGCAAATTTAAAATTCACAAAACGCTTCGAAAGTTTTAGGAAATATTCAAATTATCCCATAAAAAATATGAGCAAAATTTCATCAAAATATATCCAGTAGTTTTTTACATAAAAATTAAAATAATAATTATACTCATGTTATATGAAGAGATCATGTGACTCACTTCAAAATAAGATATGGCATCCATCCTGCCATAAGATATAGCATTCCTGCCATATCTTATGGCAGATCCTGCCATATGGCAGATCCTGCCATAAGATATGGCATTCATCAAAGTTTGATCATTTCTACAACGAAGCCAAATTTTCGCTTATGAAGAATGTAATATGAGTGGAATAAGAATTGCTAAATTTCTTCGAAGCAAAATTGTTTAGCTCTGGCGTCTGCAATACAGCAGATATGAATGAAACCTTCATTGCTTTTATATAAAGAAGCAGACGATTTTATATCAGACATTTTCGAGGAAATTTTAAGCATAGAGTTAAATTACTTCTACCTTCATACTTTTAAGTTTTTAAGTAATATAAATTTTTGTAGTATTATGATGAATGAAATGAATGGAATATAAGTGTATGAATGAAATATTTACGGCTTTTACATAGAGAGCCAGCCGATTTATATTTCGTTGCCGTCATTTGAATAAAGTTCATTTTCTTATGAAGTTTGAAGTTTTCAAATATGACAAATTAATGTAGAATTGTGATAATTTTTAAAATATTTCTGCTGAATGTATCGCATTTTAGAGGTGTTTAAATAAAATTACATTTTAGTTGGAAAATGTTTCATAATCAATGCTTTATGAATGATTGATCTTTCTTGTTAATTTTTTACGATATTGTAAACGACGTATGGCATATTATTATCAAACTGAATTGGATTAAGGTAACAAGATTATGACTAAAACCAATAAAAGTAGATTAAGTTAAATGGAACCTATGATCTCCGTAGAGACAAAGGGTATTTTTACGATTGAAATGTAGAAAATATTATATTTCTTTTTGTTTTGAATGTTGATTCTACAGAATTATTGCAAGAAAACGTGGCGTAAATGCATTTAAATAACGTAATCAAAGTTAAGGAAATGTTAGTTTAGCTTATATTCATAAATTCAAAATTATCCATTAACGAATATTAAAATATGCTAGTATTTTATGTTAGGGTTTATATTGTACGAATCTGCAAAAAATATTTCTCAGACATTCATAAAAATATTTTCAATTCAGAAAGATTGATTTTTATAGAAGAAAACTTTGTTGATTTTATCGTTAGACTATGATAAGAACTTTAATTTCGAAGATAAATTCCCTTTATTATTTTCAAATCTGTTAAATTTTTTCACGAATTATCAATCAATTTCAGCAGAATAGAAGGAAAATTTTAATCAATACTATCTACATCAATAATATTCCATTTAAATAAATTTTTTCTTCAGATAAAATAACAATTATTCTGTCCTATATCCTGTCGTACTCAACATGTTTATGTTCATGCAGAGAATTGAGCTATTCAGTAACTTTTAAAACTTTATATCCATAAATTGACACTCCACTCAACTCGTAACTCCTATAATGGGCAATAGAGATATAAGTATAGACAAATATAAGTATAAATACATTATATATATATAATGCTAAATTTTTAGGGCTAAATATAGTGAAAAAATATTTGTATGAATATTTAAGAAATTAATGAGTTTATATATAAAAAGTGACAATGATGGATTCAACTTCAGATATGTATATATAGATCTTGAGTAGCTTTTGCTTACAGAGTGAGATACTGTTTAATTATTGCTAGAAGTATCAGTTGTAACTGATATTAAGTGTTTGGTTTGTACTGATCCTTAATATTGCTAATTTCGTGGTTAAATATTGTTTTCATTTTATTTAATATTGAATAGATAATTAAGCGGGATACCTTCATTTAGAGAACTTTTAAAATTTAAAAGATGGAAAGATCGCTATGGATATATTTTTTTTTCTGCATATTATTATAGTTTTATTATTATCACTTGCACTATGTTAAAAAAATGCGTTTATATTTATAAAAAATATTAAACAATACACACACACACACACACACACACACACACACACATATATATATATATATATATATATATATATATATATATATATATATATATATATATATATAAATATAAATTAGTAAATCCAAAGTTAGAATGTATGTAGTAACTCATAATACACTATTCCAAAATTTTTTAACAAAATACAAAGAAATAAAAGAAATTAAGACATAAAGAGGAAATAATAAAGCATAATGCAGGTCATAAAGACAAAGACAATCAACAAATTTCAAAAATGAGGAATGCAAATAAGGAAACAAAAAAAATCAAGCAAAAAAGCTTGCACATGGAAGAGATTTAGGCTTACGATAGGTTCATTTAAAAAAAATTCTCTTCGGGTCCATATATCCCTTCGAAATGAACACAAAAATGCTTGTTTCTGAAACACAAGATTGATTTTATCTATAAACTTGTGTTATATGGACGACAAGCATATAGATTGGAACAATAAAGGAAGCATAAATACCTCAAAACACACCTCATCAGCGCAACCAAAATATGACTAGACCAATGTTGCCATATGCCAAAATGAAAAGATGTGATTTGCTGTTGCCAAAGAGAGAAATAAAAACTGCACTGCGCAAAAGCAATAAAATGAGTAATTCAACAGTTAAAGCTTCAAGATAAAAAGATGAAAATATAATTGCAAGAGAATGAAGAAATACTGCTAAAATAAGATAATAAGGGGAGAATATGAGATTTTTAGGCTAATCGAAACTTATTAACTGTACTATTTACTAAATATGCAGGATATTGATACATTTTACTGGTAATTTTGAGGTTATTAATGAAGAAGCTCTGAAAACAAGTTTTCAGAGCTTATTCACTGATAATTTTTTTCATTCCTTGAATTAATGGACATAAATTTTTTATGTCCATTAATTCAAGGAATGTAGTGTAAGATTAATTAATCTTACACTACAACTCCTTTCCATTATTGAGCAATATTTACAATTTAAAAATATTAGATATGGAGCTGAAATTTTACCAGGAGAACGAAATTACTCAAATTTATTTTCTGGTTTACAATTTATTTTACGAAGATTCAATCTTCAATCTTTGGTCAGAGCAAGATTGGAAACTTCCAATACTTCTTTAACTTAATTACCTAAAAACGAAGAAAGAATATTTCAGAGCATGCTTGAATATTGATGTTGATATTTCAGAGATATTGCTATTGCATACATTTATGGAAGTAAAGAGCTTGCTAGTTTTTTTACAATTATTCTGAGAACTGAATTTTTATATCAAAATGGAAATACAAAAAAATATATATAACATATATAATGTTCTGCAGTAATGATGTAGAAACCGCTAATGCAGTCTAAGTTAACTTATGTTTAAGTTAACTTATGCAGTTTTAAGTAAACAAATGAAAATCTGTAATAGTAAAAAACTAGAATGTAAATTAAGGAAGGTGATATAAAGAAAATGTGGATGTCAGAATTGATGTCCGATTTGAAGTATAAACTCCAGTTTTATAAACAATTATTTCCAGTGATTTTACTTTCACTACAATGCAAGGCAATGTCTAGGAAAATATTTAGATCTTGGCAAAAATTGACTTTCAATGCATATGTTCATTTTGGACATTCTAGAATACAAATCCACCATTTTTAGAGTAACGTCTGTGTGCGTCTCTGTCTCCCGGTGTAAGTGTCTGTGCAATATATGTATCCTCTCTAGCACAAAAAATACCGGCGATATTTCATAAAACTTTGTAGATAAGTCACTTTGGGTTAATCTAGCGCTGATTAGAATTTGGAACGCGCAAAAATAGTACTTGCCTTCATTTATGAAATAGCCAGCCAAAATCGTCAAAATTTAAAATAAAAGTTAAGTATGCTTACATGCTGTGATTGAATGCATGTTTTATGCATCAATTTTGAGAGTGAAATGCATAATAACAATCTCAATACTAATATGAATTCAACACCAAATTCTGGAAATTTCATTTGGGAGTCCTATTCCATTATCGTTTCAAAAGTAACTTTTCCTTGAAAAATATATTTTGCCGGATTCGATATAGATATCTTACAATATCTTGTACGGATTCATTAAATTTTGAAGAAAGTAATAGGACTCAATAAGCGTTTCCACTTCCGGTTCTTGAGATGTCATTTGATATTCAAAAATTACATTTTCCATGAAACATATATTTCTCATAATCTACTTTTTTGATGACTTTGGTGATGGATGATATAGATACAGCATTACATTTAAAAGAAAAATGTGGGGTTTTCCAAAGAATTTCTTCTATCAGTTACTTGAAATTTTCTGTTAAAAAAATTTCATTGTAATTAAAAGATCTATTTTTGTAAAATGGCTAGAGATAGGTGATCATCGATATGGGTTCGGTACAAAATTGCGAAGGAAATAGGATGGTTTTCCAAGACTTTTTATATCTTGGTCCCTTTTCATTTCTGGTTTAAAGTGCTTTTTGACTTATTTATTTATCACGATTAACAATAGATATATCTTACATTAGATAATAATTAGCTTGAATTCAGCATCAAATTCTGAATCATTTAAAGAAACTCACTATGGATTTCCAATTTCAGTTATTAAGATACCAGTTCTTATATAAAAATTGACATCTTTGATGAAATATCCTGTGGTGAAAAATTACATAATATTTAAACATCGCATAATTTGGAATAATCCAGGAAAATCGTGGTCATGTATGGCAACATTAGTGTATTGCTATCATGGCCTCAGTACCCACCATTACATCTTTGTATGAGTTCCTTAAAATATTAATTAATTCAAAACAATACACATCAAAATCCACATTTATATTTTCATATAAATATTTATTATTTACACCTCTATTATTATAATTAAAATTATATCAATTTTAACAAACGCTTAAGGATGGAAAAGCACCGTGTGAGACCAAGTCTTATGAATCTTATTCCAAAGATTAGAAGTTGACCTAATATATATGAAGGCTGGCACATACTTCTGTATATTGGGTCTGCAGCTCCGCATGACTGTAACCTTTACCGATTCTTTTGATGACGTTTGGAGTCAGATTCGTCATTTTCTATGACAGTTTCACTACTCAACATGAACCAAACTATTTGAAAATCACGGCCCTCTATCTTAATCACACTGCTCGAATAATTACGGTCTCTCTCTCGCGCATTTCAATTAATTATTATTTTATAAATTGACTTTTTGCCTTAGTCACTACATAATTTTGCCTAAAGTCCAGATATGCCCTCCTTGTCTTCATTGGATGCTCCTCAGTGCGATGTCGCATCTTTGTATCATTGGCTCTTTCAGTTTCCAACGAAGCTTAGTTTTAGTCTTGATCCCAATGAGATTTAGTCCCAACCACACCTGCAATTTGTGTGACGTGTATTTATTGCGGTCATGATTTTCTGGCCCAAGACTGTCATAAATTGATGACTAAAAATCTGCGTCTTGTTTCGTAGTAAACATCAAATCTAAATATGATGCCTCCTGGTCTCACACATCTACTTCTCATAAGTTTACTTGACTTATTACGACTAGTATGGATTCAGCATCACATTACAGAGAATAATGGATGCTCACTTTGAATTTCTACTTCCGTTTCTTTCAGTTCAGAATTTTATCTTTACTTTAAACATCAATTGGCATATTTTGCTCTACATAAAGAACTTTTATAATAACTGATACAGTTTCAGAAGTAAATTCTGAAAATATACTATAGGATGTCGATCAATCAAAATATAATGATCTTACACAGTTCTTTCCCTACACATTTTACTTAATGATAAAGAAAATGATAAGTACAAGAAATGTTTTAAAATCAATTAATATAAAACATTTTACGTAAATGTTTAATAAAATAACGAAAATATTGGAAAATTTATATTGTAAATATATATTTTTTATATTGGAGTTATGTATTTTTTATATTGGAACAATATTTTATATATCAATATCGGAATATATAATTATACTATTTTATATTGGAAATATATTTTAATAAGTAGCATATTTTGGATTAAATTTTTTGAAATCTATTAAAATCATATAATCAAATATCATGCACATGTTCAAAACATAAATGATTTTACTTCTCAAAAATTGAATACAATTTCTGTAAATCCAATTTTTAACATTTTAATAAAATGTATTACTTAAGTGAAAAGTTAAAATCATATGCATATCTAAGACAAGGTGATAGTTTAAAACTCCCGAATTGACATTTTCTCAGATTCGGTTATTTTTAGAGCAAAATCACCCCAAAATCAATATCTCAAACGATTGTTCAAAATTCGCCACTCAGTAAAACCGAAAAATATTGAGTAAGAATCCAATATTCAAACTGTTTTGTTGTCTATATGAAATATTTTATTTCGAATCATTACTAAAACTGTATTACCTGAAAACTATGAGTAACACAGAGCTGTGTTTGAATTTCATAAACATTTCTCTAATATAAGATCCATAAACCAAACATTCTTCAGATTAAAACCAAGACCTACAATTAATGATACCTGCTTTGCCATAAAATTTGAAGATGCTGATTTAATGCACTCTTGAATTTAGCCGGAGTAAGTTTTACACGCATTGTTTAATAATTATGGCTTTAGGAAACTGTTGCACCCAATTTTGTCACGCCCATGATATATTTTGCCGGAGGGATATTCATTACCCGCCGATTTATCTTCGTTAGGCATGACCACTATTAAAGTTAGCAGTCTGGAACAAACAAGGATCGTTGAAACTTTTCTTACTTATTTGACAGTGACACAGCCATTAGATTATACGTGTGAAATGATTATATTTTCACGATTTAGAAAGTATGTCATAGTTTAATATTAAACATTTCCATCGTAATGCTGGCTGTAATGTTTTCCATTGTAAAGTCAATTTGTGCGCAGATAAACGTAATATAAGACATTTATGTAATTTTTACTTTCCCTATATACATGTTATAACGTAAGAGTTGAAAATTCGAATTTGACTTTTCGGAAGAATAGCACGTTTCAAGCTTATCTGAACACGAACCGAACTTTTTGAATTAAGTCTTTGTTTGTGTGCATCTGTCAGTGTGTGTTAATGTTAGTGTGTGTGTGATTACGTTGGATTATTTTTGGGTATACATTTTTTTCACAAAATGAAATACATCTAAACTGTTTTGATAGAACACTTGTTGTTCCTTTGAAAATTTTAATCTTCCACAGAACGTTGCGACAAATTCCCGGAGGAGGATGGAAATATTTACAATTAAAGTAGATAAAATTAATATGCTTATATATACAAGAACATATTTGCATAGTCTAAACTTACAAAAGTTTTTGCATTTTAAATGTAAATTGTTTTTTTAAACTGACTTGAATATTCTACGAGCGTTAAACGTATGAAACTTCTAAAATATACATGTTCAAAACACTGGAAAACACTTACAAAATTCGCCACTGAGTGAAACCGAAAAATATTGAGTAAGAATCCAATATTCAAACTGTTTTGTTGTCAATATGAAATATTTTATCTCGAATTATTATTAAAACTGTATTACCTGAAAATTATGAGTAACACAGAGCTGTGTTTGAATTTCATAAACATTTCTCTAATATAAGATCCATAAACCAAACATTCTTCAGATTAAAACCAAGACCTACAATTAATGATACCTGTTTTGCCATAAAATTTGATGATGCTGATTTAATGCACTCTTGAATTTAGCCGGAGTAAGTTTTACACGCATTGTTTAATAATTATGGCTTTAGGAAACTGTTGCGCCCAATTTTGTCACGCCCATGATATATTTTGCCGGAGGGATATTCATTACCCGCCGATTTATCTTCGTTAGGCATGACCACTATTAAAGTTAGCAGTCTGGAACAAACAAGGATCGTTGAAAGTTTTCTTACTTATTTGACAGTGATACAGCCATTAGATTATACGTGTGAAATGATTGTATTTTCACGATTTAGAAAGTATGTCATAGTTTAATATTAAACATTTCCATAGTAATGCTGGCTGTAATGTTTTCCACTGTAAAGTCAATTTGTGCGCAGATAAACGAAATATAATACATTTATATAATTTTTACTTTCCCTATATACATGTTATAACGTAAGAGTTGAAAATTCGAATTAGACTTTTCGGAAGAATAGCACGTTTCAAGCTTATCTGAACACGAATCGAACGTTTTGAATTAAGTCTTTGTTTGTGTGCATCTGTTAGTGTGTGTTAATGTTAGTGTGTGTGTGATTACGTTGGATTATATTTGAATATACATTTTTTCACAAATTGAAATACATCTAAACTGTTTTGATAGAACACTTGTTGTTCCTTTGAAAATTTTAATCTTCCACAGAACGTTGTGACAAATTCCCGGAGGAGGATGGAAATATTTACAATTAAAGCAGATACAATTAATATTTTTATATATACAAGAACATATTAGCATAGTCTAGACTTACAAACGTTTTTGCATTTTAAATGTAAATTGTTTATTTAAAATGACTTGAATATTCTTTGAGCGTTAAACGTATGAAACTTCTAAAATATACATGTTCAAAACACTGGAAAACGGTATTGTTTTGTAAAACGCTTTGATGTATAAAAGAAAACTTTCTAATCTGGTAAATTAAAAAAATATATTAAAGAAAAATACATAATTTCTTACTCGAGAATAAATCGGAGAGATTTCTTTTCTTTCGCTGAAATTCTTTCTGCTCATTCAAGCTTTATAAAACCATTACCTAAGGCACTTAACGGGGGAAAAGTATCTTCGAAATTTCTTTACAGCTAATATTGCAAAAAAATATTCAACTGTTCCGTTTACATACTTTGAAATAACCGTATTGTTGAAAAGAGGGTAAAACTTTTTTTCCTTCATTTCACTCTTATATTTTTCAATTACTCACCTTTTGAAACTCAAATTTATTTAAGATATGTCTTTAATTCAGAATTATGATGCTACATTACTGTGAGATTTTATTGTATAGAAATGTACACATATCTGCAAAAAAGTCTTGACATTTTTTTAATGTTTTCCATTTCTGAATAAATTGCATTTAGTACTTTCAAGTTGTCAAATCGAATAAATTATTTCTCTGTCTGTGTTTCTGAATTTTATTTCATTTGTGTATATTTCTATGTTATAAACAATGTAAAAAAGCATAGAAATCAACTTCCATTTCTATTTTTACCCACTTTCTATTAACTTCATGTAACAGATTTTTATTTGACATGTTGGTAAAATTTTATTTTACGAAAAATTGGAAACCAAGGCTCCGAGTTTGGGACCAATTTGGCAAAGTTATTCGAGCTTTGAGAATGTCTCAAATTGAAAAAATCGCCTCTAAATACAAACAAATTAAACTAAATACAGGAAATTACACAAAACTGAGCATTAAAGTCAATGAGTTATTAAGAACAGTATCAGATTAAAACAATAAATAACTTTTTATGAAAAGTAATTTGTTTAAAATAAAATTAAAAATTGAAATATCTAAACAAAAATTTTTAAACGAAAAAGTTGAAAATAAAAGAAAATAATATACCCATTTTATATATCTTCTTTGTAGACTGCCCTAAAGAAAAACAAAATTCACCTGAAAATTTAACAAATTAGGTCTGCATATTAAAAGTGAATAACTGTGACCAATTGTATATATTCTTTTGAAATTTATATGTAATAACAGTGCAGATAACAGTGAAAGTGGTTGATAGCAAGGTTACCGATAATAATCGTATTGCTCGGCTACCTGAAAGACCTCTGTATCGAATTTCGCTGCTGTAAGAAGAGTCGGTTTTCCATTACAGAAGATACAAAGAAACACACACATGCACAGGCAGCTTCTTTTATTTTATAAGACGATCACGATCTATGTTCAGCTGAACGGATTATCAATGGATTTGTATCGATATGTCGATATATGAATCTACATCGCTATTTTCTATATAAGCATTTGTATATGACACTTATTGTGTGTCAATACAATAGCTTATGACGCACTTAGCGTCAAAAATGCTCTTAATTTAGTGTGATATTTACGGTTCATTTTATCACAATGCATATTTTTTTATTTGTTTTAAAAATAGTAAAGTTCAACGCTATCGTTTTGACTAAAACGTATTTTTGAAAATTTTGTCAACTGTTGGAAAAACTCACAAAATTGCAGAAATTCTGACAGTCGACTGCTACTAGAAAAATATGTTGAAAATATATGTATTAAATGCATATATTAATTAATTTAACTACTTGACTAAATACATTTGGTTTCAATATAAATTATACAATTTATAGATTATAACATTTCCGAAATATTGATAATGCATTTCATAGAAAACAGACCTTTTTTAGGAAACGGCCCCAGAATTCTTCCAAATCAAAGACCACGAACGCTCAAATGTATCCATTAATTTTACGAAATTTTTATATAAACAATTTTAGAGATCAAAAACAACCCCATTGCTCTATGACAAACCGTCTTCGAGATATTTTATTTTTTTCGCAGTATTGCAACATTGGCTTTCAAAATGCGTCCAGCCTCTAAATGAAAATGAAAATTAAATTATAACCGGAATTCAGCGTAATTTCAAATAACTATCCATATTTTTGTGCAATTAAACTCAATTCAGTGAATGGAAAAAGAAAGAAAGAAAACGTTAATTTATATCTGGAGAAAGTTATATGCTACCCACATCAGATTTTTTACATTAAAAGGGTGATTTATTACATATGATGATTTTTCATGAATTTTATCTATTAGTTTTCTATTGGAAAATTTATATCATTGTCTGAATAACTTTACAATGAATAAATGCGACCTGTATTGAACACTTGCATAGAAATATCGTGTCTATGTGATTACCACTTCTTTAACTTTCCAAACACATTCTGCACTGATCATTGAAAAGAAAATTGAATGAATAGAAAAATATATTATTTTCGAAATCATAAAAGAAGCAAGTGTGGCTTCCAGAACTAGAAATGAATAATTCGTTTAATTGAAATGAATAATTATTAAGTGGGATAAAAGTTAGAAAATAATAGCAATTTAAACGTCCAACATAGTTAATCGTAGAACTGTCATAAGCAATTTGATGATTAAAACGTCATAGTATAGCTGGTGATAACGACAGTATAATCTTGTTGATGATAAAAATGCCATTATTAAGGTAATTATAAAAACGTCATAATTTTTCTAGTGATACAAGTATCCAGTTCATATTTTCTATATCCAGCAATATTATACAAACAGATATTTTGAGTTAAACTTTATTGATTTTATTATTAAAATTCAAGTCACTAAAGAGAGATAATAATGAGTATAACTGTGTTACTCGTTACAGATTGATGTAAATCATCACGCCCGTATTTCGAATAGGAAAATATTTATGTTTGTGACGATAGTAAAAAATTCCAGGGAAATGTTTCGATATTTTTAAACGTTTGATTATTTTTTAATTCTACTCTTCTGATAGATTAGTAGTGTCAGAGTGTTTTTGTTACCCGGAAGTAGGAGCATTAAATTATGATAATTTGACAAACGGATAGATCGGCAACTGTCATGTGACTTAGTACATTGCAATCAATCAGCAAGAACTGATAACCTAAGTATATGTAATGAGTGAAATAAAACACCCAGGAGTTTCCCAGGTCTAACGCAAGAAATTGGTTTGCCAGCCCTACAAATCGAAAGTATTGAAATATAAGCATAAAGCAAGACATAGAAACACAAGTGGGGAAAGCATAACGCTAGGTAAATTATATACAATATTTTATTGACGTGTTGAATTTAATGATATAGTTATTTTCAATTATTCTGATATCAACATGTTATAGAATTTATTCCATTAACAACTTAATATATGCCAGAGCAAAGAAAAAACTTAAAATAAGATAGTTACGTATTAAATCATCAAGTATCCTAGATTCAATTAAGTAAATGTAAACAATGAAGTTATTAAATGAATAACTCTCGGACATTCGGCTTATTTTTATATAATCCAGAGGAAAATGGAGAGTGCCGCCACATAGCTTAATCCAGGCCAACGACCGTACCGTGCTGAAAACACCGGTTCTCGTTAGATCACCGAAGTCAGGCAGCATCGGGCGCGGTTAGTACTTGGGTGGGTGACCACCTGGGAACACCGCGTGTTGTTGGCTCTTTTCGGGCGCGGCAGCCCAGTGGTTAGCGCGCGATTCTCGCCGCTGCCAGAACTGCCGCCGTGTTCATGCGGAGTACGATCACGTTAAACATGTGGGTCCGTAAGTCCTTCCGAGAGGTTGGTGGTAGGGGAAGGAGGGTACGGTCCCTGTGGATGCCTCCCCCACTGGGTTCCGGTCTAAATTGGGTGGCACTTCCCGGCCGTCCAAACAGTTACCTTACACCTTTCTGGTAGGTCGGACGGTCTGGGTCTCAACAACAACAACATAGCTTAATCCAGACTAATCCAGTAATTTATTGTTCACTATTAGTTCATGATGGTGTTCACATTTAATTCTGCCACTTAGAATCATTACCCCGCGCAGCGAACTAAGCTGATACATTCTCACATAGTAATCCTGTGGAGATAAACTTGCAATTATAACTTAGTTATCGAAATTACATTTTTACGCTGACTCTAGATGTCGTACACTTCCTTGGATACCGGGACGCAGGACGGTATTTCAATCGCATAGCCAAGGGCCGATCGCCCAAACCTACAGAATCACAGCCAATAGAATATATTATAAGAAAAGGTGATCGCCACTTCCAGGGGATAATTTAAATCAGGAACACAATCTCAGTGGCGACTCAAGGATTCATTATGGGCTGTCGATACTTCACAAAAGTGGTGACGAGCTAAAATCAAATTTTCAGTAAAATTTCGACCTAACATTCTTCGTAACTTCAAACCCTAACTACTTCACAAAGGGCATTTTTTTAGTGCTCTCACGCATATCTATCCTCGAACAGATACTATAGTGTTCTCCCCCAAGCGCGACCTCAGCGAAGCAACGCCTTACACCAAGCTTGTATGCTAATTGGTCCAATGTTTAATCTTCATTGCGACAAAGTAAACATGTCTCAACCCAGCGTTAGACATTCATCATCCCACATTGGATACTCCGGACCGAGAATTAAAAAAAATACAAGCCGAAATTCCAAATAAAATGAAACAATTTCGTTTTCTCCTTAAGAGTTGAAAATAAAAATAAAATACTTTTACACGACGATAAATTCCAAATACCAAATTTTAGCAGGCTATAAACAGATAGCGAGTAGTCGGTAGCAATTTGAAAGTCTGTAAACAAAACAAATGAGTTTGAAGAAAATGAATGCACATATTGAACTATACTGGAGTTTTATTTTATGTTTTTTGTTTATTCTAATATTTGAGGAAATTTCATATGCTTTTGATTTATATTATACATTTCCTTTTAATATTTTTTATATTATTCAGATATACAATTATAGTTTCAGAATATTACAAATTTGTATCTTGAACGTGGTATGTTCCTTAGTACTAGTAGTGCCGAAAAAATGTCAAAAAATATAAAAACATTTACCACGAATTCTGCAAAATTAGTTTAAATATTCCTATTTCATTAAAAGTAAACCATAATGAAGGTAAAATGAGCCACGACTTTAAATACCATTACTTTCTTAAAATTATTTACAAATAACAGTTTATTCTCATCCCCTTGTTTGACATATTATGGATGTATCAAAGACATCAGTGAGATTAACTGTAATGTGTTTTTCAGTTATTCAAATATTCCAAAGTATTATTTTTTCAATAATCCCTTAAAATCAATGTAATAATGTAAAAAAAAATTGACTAAAATAATATGGTAGAGTGAAGGAGAATTGAGTATGAAGAAGTGAATGTATTCATATAGTACTTATTTAAATAAGAAGTTTGATTTTTTAATACGTTAGTTTCATGTTTCTCCATTCAGTAAAAATATTTTAAAATATCTCATATAAATATTAATATTTTTACAGGCATTTAAAAAAAAAGAATTGTCTAGATTATATTTTATAATATTACTCATATTGTTACCATAATTCCCTCATTTATATATGCTGTGTATTGTAGATAAGGTTAGGAGGAATAGATCACTTTCACATTTACTTTCTCATATAATACAGTAGAAAGAAGTATTGTTTCACGAAAATTTTCGAATTCGAGATTTTGATTCCAATATTTGTTTTGGGGCCTCCTGAACAAATTTTAACTATTTTTGAAGTGATATCTGTCTGTCTGTATGTTTGTGGTCGATATTTCGTGTGTACGATAACTGCCACAAATATTAATTGATTTTCATAAAACTTCAGACTAGATTTTATTATCAACAAATCTAGAAATAAATATAATTTTTTTAAATTCATGAGAAAATTTTATATTTTTTTAGGACAAACTGATATAATCTTGCATTAAACGCGGTTATTTTGGGCTCAATGATCATGGAACTCAATAGTTATAATCATTGTTGTGACAAATAACCGCGATAAAATGTTTTTGTTAGTGAGGTCATTATCTCCCCTCAGGTGAAAAGTTATCCAATTCAAAGGGTACATTGTTAAGTATGGTATCAATCGGAATTTTTTCAAGCTTTCTAAAGTGAAAGATAACACTCCAAAATTGTAATCATCTGTATACATGATACAGATTTTTTAAAAAATGTTCTTAAAATATTTGATAAAAAAAATGAAAAGCTATTTTAAAATGGAATCTAGTATGAGAAAATCGAGTGGCACCACAACTCGCAAACATGATCCAAACAGTAAGAAAATTCAAATGACTGCAACATGGTCCGTGCCAAGATTTATAAATGATATTCATTTTTTCATTTGAAACATTCAATGCTGAAGCGAAAGAATATTCACATTTCAATTTTTTTTGCCAGTAATAGTGATTTATTACACTTCGTAATTTATTATAATTTTTTTTTCAGATTTCCTTTCTTCCTAAACAGCATCTGCTCCTCTATGAAACGATTTTCTTGCATCAGATTATCATGAATGAAGCCAATTGATTTATGAAACGTTTCAATAGATGGATTGGATCTTTATGTTATTGCATTTTTTAATTATAAAAAGAAAGAAATCCGTTGCTTTCATACGGCTCTAAGATACATTAATGAATAGATACAAGGCACATTTCACATAAAAAAAATTTTGGAACAAATGGTGTGTGTCAGAAGGCTGAAAGCTTAAATATCTGAAAAACAATATGCCCTCTACCGGTACTTATCAAATATAATTCCACAAATCTTGTCTCCAAAAACTCGTAAAACTTTTAGATCCTAAAATACTAAATATGTCTTCTTTCCAAAAGTCCCTAACATAAAATAAACCAATCTTTAAATTAGAATATAACTCCAAAATATATACACAAGATAGTATTTAAAAATTTCAGTTTTGAACACTCTTAAAATTATTTACACTTCATATAACAAAGAATTCCAACTTTTCAAGAAAAAAGTATTACAACAAACATGCCTAAAGTATGTAATATGAAAGTTCTCAACTCAGTATACATCATTACCTGTGGAACAAGGTTTCGCAGTCATTGCCGTTCGTCATCAAAGGCCATACTTTGAAAAAATTAGTAAGCTCAAAGCCGCAATATTAAAGAATGTTTCTTGTACCAGAATTTTTTCGAACACTAACAATAAATGCAAAGCATTAAACTACTCCCACTATTAACAAAATTCTAAACATTCAGGATTAAATATACATCTATCTCAAGATTAATATGACCATAATAAAGTTTTGTTGATTCGTTGTAGGCTTAAATTGGTTCTGTACAGTGTTTAAGTTCGATAGTCAATAAACAAAAGATTTTATATCATTAAATAATCAATTTATAAAATATTATAATTTTAAAATAATTTGTGAAAATGGAATTTTAATATAGAAAATATTATATTTAAGTCGAAATAAAAATAAAAACCCTTCGATGATTAGCAATTGCACATTGAATTTTCAAATCAGGTATTGGTGAAAAACTCCTTGGCGACAACGCATGCTTGTATACGTCTAGATAAGGAGTAATAAATTTTCCTAATGCCATCCTGCGATACATTCTGTCAAGCATTCCTGAATTTTTGCTCCAGATCTGCTACATTTCGGGGTGCACGAATCTGGCCACCTAGCATGTCCCATACATGCTCGATTTGCGAAAGGTCAGATGACCTTGCTGGCCAAGAAATAGTATCAACAGCACGGAGACAGTCCATAGAGATTCGAGCCGTATGTGGCGTGACATCATCTGTTTGGAAAATGGCCCAAGTATGACATACCATGAAGTGTAACACAAGTGTTGTCTCCAATTTGCATGCTGGCGACACCATTTCCTCGTTTCAAGGCACTGCATTGTGTAACAATGATTTTGGAATCGCCGCTCTCCCGTGAATGTTTGCCGCATGCAGTTCACACTGGATAGTTTTTAATGATACAGCTCCCTGTAGATGTGTGTTCAGCTCAGATTTTATCTGGGATGCTGTTGTTTTGTGCTTTTCTGCCACAATCTTCTTTAAAACCCTTCTGTCTGTATCGGTCAGCTTCAACCGTCGGCCACTGTTGTGCTTGGAAAATGATGTATTTCCCTGTTTGATATAGGCAGTCGTTAGAGTCGAAACGGTTCTTCTCCCGGCAGCAACAAGGGGGGGGGGGCAGTTTTAGTTACTGAGGCTCCGTCAAGACGGGCCCAAACAATCATTCATCTTTTGAAATCTGAAAGGTTAGCCATAACGTAATCTTAACGCAGCAATATAGTTTGCATCTTACACTTATCCATGCTACTCACAGACTGATGTGTGTACATTCCCGTCCGCTAGGTTTCATGCTTCAACACTAGAGGGAGGTAATATACGGACAGGTTTCCCTCGAGTATTGTTATTACACTGGTGTTCATATTATTGTGTCCAACACCTGTATATATATATATATATATATATATATCTCCAAACTTCAGTGAATTTTTAAATAATATACACTAATTTTCGTGCGTTTTAATTCTCTTCGATTTTTAAATTACATAATACAAAATTTGAAGCGTCAACCAGTATTTATATTTAACAACAGCTCCTAAATATAATGCAAAATTTCTGCAGTAAAAAATAATTTCAGAAAACTATGCATTGTTTCATTATATATTTTTAGCCTTGACATGTTTTTTGAATTTTTCAATCAATGAGTACCTCTCACCCTATCGAGGTGATATATAAAGCCGGAAGTATCACTCCTACTTGCGATGGACGGGATGGACACGAGCGAGGTGTTAACTTTCTCCTTTTCAGATTCCGGAGATACCGGGTTTCAGATTCTTTGAGGTTTGGAGTATAGATTTAAATTGTAGCATTCAATTTCCACTATTACTTATAAGAATAGTACGTTTATTCCTTTCTATATAACTACTCTGCTTTAACTACTAGGCAACGGCGTCCGCATTTTCTAGTTAATGAACATAAACATGTATTCCAATCTCGGTAATTTATTGAAAGCACTTCCAATCAATCTTATTTATAAAAAATAATAACTTTTAATATATAAAACATAAATTATAGTAAATAAATTAAATTTTTAATATTACCAATATGACTGGGAAATTATGGAAACGATCAAAATAATGTCAAAGGAAGATCTCAACAAGACGCAAGATCACAGAAACCCCACAAAAAATTTCCACTGCATGATCATAATTGTCCGGTAGGTATCAGACATACTTTCAAATGTCCAAATCAATTACCATAAGAATGCCATAAATCTTCGACAATCATCAATTATCACGTAGGATAGCTAACAAAGTAATACACCATTGATTAAATAATTGGTACACGAGTTCAAGGGATTATTCACAAAATACTCAAAATATCCACAAAAAACAGAAACGGCAATGATAAAGAACATACGTTGACACAGCCAACAAACATTACGATAAATATGTATAAACATGATATCGACGACGTCATGGAATCAGAAACCCAGGACGCACAGTATCGTGTGTGAAAGCATCAATGTCATTCCCAGACGATAAATACCGTAATAATATCTCTGAAAAGACCAAGAAACCTAAATATGATGGGTTGATCATGATAAAAATAAAACTAAACAAAAATAACAATTTGCTCCACAGAATGCGCATCAAGCCTAGCAATCAACTTATAGTTAATATTTAATCGAGAAACAGCTGTCAATTGAAAGCTCTCTACAGCCGTCCAATTCTTCTAATACCAAAAAAACAAATAAAGACTTTGGTAACACTAGTTTGCTGAGAGAGCTAATTTTATGTGAAAAATATAACTATTGAATTAATAAAAAAAATATGTGAAATGATAAAAACATTTCTTGAAGTGTTAAACTTTCAATTAATTTATTGTATTCCAAAAACTTCAAACTCAGAAACGAATTCATTTTGGTAGAATAAGAGAATTTGACAATTCATTTAAAAATCGAGATAAATTAATTAACTCTAAACCAAAAAGCAAATATAAACATTAAAAGGGGCATTACAAATGATATATTATAAATAAATTTATATTAACTAAAACCATTTAAGTAAAACCAACTTACTATGCAGTAAAATACTTATAGAACACAAGTTTTGATTCCTAAATAACTATACTAAGGATATAAAGCTGAGAAATGGCAAGATGGAATATTAAAATCATGTTTTTTTATATCCCGGGGTTCAAAAAGTGTATCAAATATTGAAGCAGTTGCAATAGTTTCACTTCACATGGAATATATATTGTAAGAGAAGTAGAAAAATTAGAAAAGGATGTCCTTTTATTTCTTCCCCATTACCACAATTATTTTAAGCATGTTTACATTGAATGTCGAAAACAAAATCCTGATGAAGATTAAATGAACACACATATTTTGAACCATTACTGAATTAAAATGCATTACAGATAGACAATGTTTTCAGCGCAGTAACTTTATTTTCTCTGAGGCACATACATTACCGATGCATCTGAGAAACCAATACCGCCGGGATTAACTGCAAAGTGCTTTTCTGTGTAGTTTAACTAAACTGTGATCCCATCATTTGAGTTCTTTCAGCGTTTCGAAATAAACTAGTACTTTTTACAGTTGCTTATTTTGGATATTAGATTTTTGGCATCTGTATCAACTATAACAAATATCATGATATGATGTTCTAATGATGAAGGAACATTTCAAATTGGTAAATTATTATCTATTTCAGAGGATTTTGAAAATATCCAGTTTTAAAAAAGAAGTATTTGTATGTTGAATAGAGTACAAAGTATATATATATATATATATATATATATATATATATATATATATATATATACATATATATATATATATATGTATGTATATATATACTGTGTGTCCCGAAAAGGGTAAAATAGTAAGTATGTTTATTGGACAGCCAGTGAAATTTGCATACTATGGTTTCAAAAATAGTCAAATATTTTGATATCAAATAGCGCTGGCACTGATAGGCATGTATAATCAAATCAGTGTCAACGCTACCTGTTCCTTAAAATTTTGAGAACAAATATTGAATTTTTTTCCGATCCGGACCTTCCGATACCTGAAATATACGCCATGTCACCGTCTGGCTACGAATCAGCTGATGGTATTAACGCACAATGAAAATCCTTTACTCCACGAATACAATTCTCTTCCAATGTTGCTGTTCACCTTATTTACTGCACAAAATATCCATTCATGTTTAGACAGCGTAACACAGAGATACAAGCAACATCCTTTCGAGGAACAGATGCAATGAGCGTGCGGTTAATTTCCTGAGGGATGGATGACCATATGTCTTCAAAGACCCTCCACAGGCTGGACTGGATGGACCTGTACTACTAAGACGATTCATATGCCCTTCTTCAATTTATCTTCACCAAATTCTTTGCCCATTGGATGCATCTAAGCGTGTTTCAGTGTCGATGCGCCAGAACGACCACCTAGCCGTATGTAGATCTGAAATAAATCCCCTCGCACAATCGTCTAAATACTAAAACGGACATTGGCGTCTTCGGAGAGGTGTCTCCTCAACATGTGTTTCCTTTAACGAGAAACAACTAGCGAAACGGGTTTGCGTAGGCAACAGACAGTAACAACTGTTGAATCGTCTGCCGTTTCCATCCCTTTTATCCCACACTCTAATTACGTGACCTATTTGCATTTCACATCATTTGCATTGATCTGCCAACTGCGTCTGTCTTGCAATTTGCATAATTACACTTAAGCTTCGTGGTGTTGCATTTTCTATGCCGGACAGTATATATAAACTAAATTTAATTCTGAATTTATATATTTGATTCCCATAATCGCCATCATTTGTTTTATATCCGATTGGAAATAGTTCGTATTTATATTGGTGTTTTATTTATGTATGCACTTTAACATCCATACATATTGTTTATTAAACTTCAACAAAAAACTAATCTGTCCAATCCTCATTTAAATTTTTGCATTAAAAGGATGATTTATTGCACTTAATGATTTACTATGAATATTCTTTTGGTCCATTTTCTAAAAAATCTCAATGCTTTTATATTTTTTGCCTCAGTTTAAAAGAATGAACGTGATTTATTTATCTGGCACATATAACAGGAGTTATCGAATCTATGTAATACTTCTTTAAAAATATTATATAGTGATACTAAATTTAAATGATAAAAATTTAGAATTTCTAGAATTAGTATTTATTTAAGTCTCGAAGTAGTGTTAGGACTGGAAATGGTCCATTCGATGATGTACAAAATCGTTTTATCCAATTGTGTCGATAGTAATACAAATATCATAAATTAGTTGATGATGAACAGCTATAATTTCTATGATAATACAAACGCCATAATATAGTTTATGATATAAAGTAAATGCGCGTTAATGAATAAATAAATAGTTGTAAACTTTAATTAATGCTGATCTGTTATCATTAATAATATAATCACCTTAATTTATCAGTCAATTTGTATATCTATCTCTGGGTTACATTTGGCAAAAGTTTTGGTGACGAATTTGGAAACATATTGCGAACTTGGCTGCATATGTTTAATGTTGCGAAATTGACGAAAATGTTGCCAAATCGATGAAAATGACGATCGATAAAAATGATAAATAAAAAAATAAAATCGATAAAAATGATTACAAACGCCAAATAAGTGAATTTAATTGCTTTTTGAAAGGGAATAGTATTGTACTGATGTTTCGATAACGTTTACCTGTGAAGACAAGCGATCGGACTTGGCAACAAGTATGGCGACATTTAAAATGTCGCCAAATCAATAAAAAGTCAGAAAATCTATAAAAATATCGCCAAATTGATAAAAATGGCGCCAAATGGATAAATATGACGCCAAATCAATGAAATTAATTTTGTTTTGAAAGGAGATAGCATCGGAATGATGTTTCGGAAGTATTTATCTGTCAGTCCAATCGTCCCACTTTTAACAAATTTGGCGAGTTTTTAAATGTCGTCAAATTTATCAAAATATCACCAATTGAGGAAAATGTGGACAAATCGATAAAAATTTTGCCAAATTGATAAATATGACTCAAAATTAATGAAATTAATTGTGTTTTGAAACGAGATAGTATTGTAATGGTATTTCAGTACCGCTTGCCTGTCAGTCCATCCGTCCCACTTGGCGACAACTGTGGCAAAATTTAAAATCTCACCAAATTGATTGACTTCTAAATTAACAACAATTGTCGTAAATCGATAAAAAGATCTCCAAATCAATAAATTCATTGTGTTTTGAAAGAGAATACTATTGATGATGTGACGCCAGAATTTGCCTGTCAGTCCAACTGTCCTACTTGGTGATAATTTTAATAAGTTTTTAAAATGTCTCAAAATTGAACAAAATATTACAAAAATTATCGAAAATGGGCAAATCGAAGAAAATTCCATATCCTGGAAATAATAAAAGAACCTACTATAAAAAAATACATTTCTCTGCTCATCCGTCCGTGACATTTAGTAAAAGATTTGGCAAATAATTTGGCGGAATGTCGCAAATGTTGCCAAATTGATAAAAATGATTACAAATGGGAAGTAATATTTCGGAAATTTTGAATTCTGTCATATGACGGGAGTACCTTCTAGTATCAAAATGTATTAGTGGTGATACTACGACTGGAAAATTTTCAAACAATATATAAAATACTGCGAATGCTATATATTTTTGCACATCGTGTTTTATTTTATATTTTGTCTGGATAGAAAGTATTCTATGTTTTCACGAATGTATTTTCTAGGTTCAGCGACATATAAATTTAAAAGCAGTCTAAACATGAATATTACAATTTTAATCGAACTCTTTAAAATCTAAAAGGTATTAAAAGGTAACAAGCATGTCACTTCAAACAATTTAAATTGTATTTGGACATTATGAAATTTAAATTTTCGGTCTGAAGTTGGATTTCAGACTTCACAAGAGCAGCAACATATAGCACACTCTATAAACTGATCAACATTTATCTGAAGTAGCTTAGCTAATATGATAAGGATTTGTGAATGAACAAAATACCACACATTTAAATAAAGTGAAATTCTATAACATAAATTATCCATTAAAAATCAGTATAAACAATATGTCATTTCATACTATTTTAATTAGACATATAGCCTTAAAGCTAAGTTTAAAGATAACGTTACTGAGAATTGTGCAAAAGCGAATGTTTTGCTGCTCTCCATAAAGGAGTACGTAAGGTCAAAAAATGTAATGCAAAAAATCGATTCTAGAATGCTGAGAGAAAGACTCAGTAATAATTTTCTTAAAAACATTGCACTCAAATTATTTTAACAGCAGATTTACCAAGACTGGTTATCTCTAACCCAAAACGAGGTTTTCTTTTTTTTTTTTTTTTTTTTTTTTTTTTGCAAAATAAAACTTTGAGAGATTTGGCATTTCCTACATATTTACAGTGATTTCTCAAGCCAGATTTAGTTGAAATCGAACAACTACTTTATTATCTACGAGACAATATATACGAATTAATAAAAAACTTTACACAGTGAATTTTATTAAATATAAAGTTGTGCAATCAATATTGTCATTATTTTTAACAGTAAATGATAATAAATACATCATTTGGTAATTTCAAAATTTTGAGACAACGCGGGATTTAAGAGAAATTGAAAAAAGAGATAATAATTACAGTTAAATATGTTTACGATGACAAAAATATGACAATAAAATCAAGAGAAATAGAAAGAGAGGGATCGAATGAATGACTGAGCATACAACGTTCTGTCTATTAATCCTTGGACATGTATACATGTATATCTAAATCTGATCTTTTATAAGTATAACATTGCTAGAAATCATGTCAAAATATTCTACTGAATTCAAATATTCTAAATATTAATGCAAATTATTACCTAAGGAATACTTAATGTTGAGGTTAAATCATATTGTACTCTAGAGTGCAGTATACAGAAATACATGTTAATATTTTCAGTTTAGCGGAGTTTTTTATGTAAAATGAGATAGAATTCTCGTTAAATGCCATATAAATCTTAATTTTGAAACTAGATCTTCTCTATTAGCTTCAAATTGGTTAAATCCCTTGGCGAGTAATCAATCTATTTCTGTCGAAGTATAGGAGAAAATTTTAATCACGAAGTTCTTAATTGATGAGACGACTTTTTAAACTTATTTTTTTTATTCAGAGTAGCAAAATTCCAGGCTTCGAATGGGCCTGGGCGTATAAAGTATCCCAGCTGTGAAACATTTCCAATCAAAACTTAATTTTACAAATAATTAAAGAATTTGACATATATAAGTTAATTTCAATTCCTGAGAATCCTAAAAGAGCATATAAATTTTAGAATTTGGATGTTGTGTTAAACAAATTAGACTGCAGGGAAACGATGAAATTAAAGTAAAAACTTAAATCACAAAAACGTATTTCTATAGATTTACGTTATATTGTTGCATATATCAATGAGGTAAAATGTAACTCAATGTTTTTTTTTTTTTTTTGTCATGTTCTTCTAGCGACTATGTACAACAAATTGGGTAGTGAAGCTTAATATGGAACTCATCTGTATTTAATTTTTGTATTGTAATGATTATTCATATCCAAAATGCGTATTTTTGTTATTTCTACGCGTTATTTGCAGAAAACGTAGTGAGCATGCGCAGTTTATAAATGGACGTTTTGCCATGTTACAGTTCTTTTAATGATTGAAATTGTGTTTCTACAAATCTGTGTGCAATGTCACGTATATATGCAAAATTTCACCCTCATACTAATTGCAGTTTTCTAGTAAAAGCGATAACAAAATTCAGGCAAATGTTGATTTATTTGGCTCGTATATAATAAATCAAAAACTGCTAAATTTGATCAGCTATTGCACGAAAAGAAAAAATTAGCTACGAATAGAAAACATTATCAATATTGTAATTATTTTAAATTTATACACTTCAATTCAACATCTACGTATGAGAAAGGCCGTAGACAAATTACAAGGATAAATTAATTTTTCATGACTGTAAATCGTGACATAAGAAATAACAAAAAATTCATAGGTATTCCCAGATACTAGCAAGTTTCCGACGTCTTTGTAATTTTTTAACATCTTTCGGGACGCAGTCTACTGAAGAATCGAAAAGAGGGATCTCAAAATAATGAACTATGTGTTTTTAAGACGAAACTTGACCGAAACGTGCTTTCAAGATACAAAGCGGCAAACAGAGAAAGAGTATAATTTTTAAAAGTACAAGATATTCTCAGGAAATGTACAATTTTTAAAAGTACAAGATATTCTTGGCTGATGAACAACATTCATCAGCCAAGACATAACTGAATACTGGACAGATCTGAATTACAGACAGATCATTTCTAACGCGCTGCTCTGTGTTTTATACTTCCGTCTGTAATCAGAATTTGAATATATTTACTTTAGTTTCAGTTTTGTCAGGATAAGTGATGAGAATCCAGCGGAGCCGAGTCATCACGCTGGAATGAGATGCCCACGCCAATCTTCCCTGCTACTAAGAGTTAGAGTGGTTTGTGATGGGGCCATACCGGGTTTTACATATTCGAAATGACAAAGGTAGTCAACACTCTTTTTCGGATAGAACTGTCTATGTCTAGAGCATGTTTGACTTTTATGATTAACGTTATATAGGTATTGCTAATAGGCAATGTTGAGTCTGTACTTATCCGTAACAGTTATTGCGAAGTTTGTAGTTGAATATACAAATATGTTTTACGTTTTATTCTATATGGTATTTGTGAGACTAGAAATAAATATGTGAAAACAGATTTGAGATAAGACTTAGTGAGACAGTTTTATGTTTGTATGTATGATGTCTGTAATGTTAAATAATGGCAGCAGACTTAAGGTCGCCGGTTTTATTGGACTCAGGCCCCAGAGGTCAAGTAAGGTCGTCATAAAACCTAGAAGGCTGAAGTGAAGCCATGAGAGTAGGAGAAGTTAACCAATGCAGGATGTCTGATCGCATTGCCCTAAAGTTTGCCAATGGTAGTGTAAGAGGCGTTACAGACCCCAGGTAAAGGAGGCGGCAACCGAACGTTCTAGAGTGATATACACGAATTCTACATGGGATTCAATGGCGAGTTTTCATAGAGAAATGCCAGGAGGCTTCTAGTAGAAATCATCAGAGAGAGCGATAGCAACAAAATAGCCGCAGAGATGCAAAAGTATTCCGCAGGTTTTGCAAAAAGAGTGTTCCGTACAGATTCTACAGAAATGTCCAGAGTTGCACTTCGACGAGTGAAACAGAAACGAAACGTCCATGCCCTGATATACCGAACTGCAACGACAGATTTCTAGTTGCAGAAGAATCAAAGTACGAGCTGTGTGTCAGCGTCTAAAGTCAACATACATGTATGTGCGAGTCAAGTATTGTAGGCGGTCATAAATGCAATTTAGACATTTTAATTACCTGGTCTCAGATATACACTCTCCTTCGCAAATAATATATGCAAATTGCTGTAATGAACTTAATAATTAACAAAATGCTATTAATAAATGATGATTTTATTTTAAAGTTTTAATGGTGCAGTTAATTTTAGCATTATATTAATTTGTATACTTTTACAGGAACTGGCACTAGAGATAATAATGTGCTTTAACGAGGTATTTCATGTTACAACGCAATGCTATTCATTAACTTCAATGAACTTCAATAATAATTTTAAATGTGCACCACATTTGGTTTCCGTGACACTTTGGTGTGAATTTAAAATTTAAATGAAACATTTTAATAATACTAAGGTTGATAAAAATAAGTTAAATAAGAAAATGAATAATTTTAATGGCGGAGTATTGTGATGACCAGATGATTCCATTATTTAAATTGAAATATGCGCATTCATTAAAGGTTTAATGAAGGAATTGAAAATAATTTGTTTGAAAAAGTGATAATGATAAGATATTTACATTTAGAAGTGTTTTAATGTGTATTATTGCGAATTGTGTATTTTATGCTATAAGTTAAGATTTTGGAAGGGATAAATTTTGTTCTAAATGCCACCTAGAAGTAATAGATTACAGAAATCACTTTAGATATCGCAATTAGGGAGTAATGAAAATTCAAGAATAAAAATGGACAATTTTGGATTAATAAATGCATTGCCAATTTTCAATTGGTGCAAAGACGAACGAGAATGTTATATTTCTTTATCGCGCAATTTGAGAATGTGGCAAAGATGCCTGAATGGTCGGAGGAAAATAAAACGGTAATTTTGAAAACTAGATTAAAAAGTAAGGCGCATGATTTTTTTCTAAAATAAATGGAACTGCAAAAAGCCGAAAATATTGAAGAAATCAAAAATTTGTTATTTAAACAATGTAAAACATCTGTTACAGTGCTGCAAAAGCAAACAAATTTATATAATATTAAAATAAATCCAGGAATAAAAGTGTCGAAATTGGCGTTGGAAATTTTCAATTCGACCAATGAATTTTTGGGGAACAGTTACGCGAATAAGGAGATTAGGGAGATAAAGTATAACTTGATGTTTTCAAAATTTATGGAATCTTTAAGACAAGATCTGGCATTTGAAATTAAAAATCTCAATATACAGGATTTTGAAAAGTTGGTTTAATAACCGGAACATTTAGAAAAAATATTCGACGATTGCAACATTGCGGAAGTAAATACGATTTGTCGCAATGAATACATAGGCAACAGTTTAAATGTTAGACAAATTGAACCACAGCAATTAAACGATGAGAGCGGGGTAAAGAAGAGAATAAAAATCTTATATTTTGCATAGAATGCGGAAAGAAAGAACATTATTTCGCAACTTGTTGGTATAAACCAAACGCACAGAAAAATTGCGACCAAAATAAATATGAGAATAAAATAAGTGAATTTAGAAAGAGAAAAGTAACGGTTTTGGTAACATGCAAAATAACGAATTTAGAGAAAAAAATACGCAAAGAAATGGGAGATATTTTAATACAAATAGCGGAGTATTTGCGAATGAGAGTTTTAAAAGGCGAGAAAGAAACCTCAGCGCCAGTCAAAATTGCGAGAATTTAAACTAATTGATAGGCTTTGTCCTGGTCAAAATTTTAAAAATAGACCAAAGGCTCAGTTAAATACAAGCTACAACGCGAAAAATAAGCACGTACACGATAATAATTATTTTGAAGGTATAAATGAAGTACAAAATTATGAAAGGGAGATTCGCACGCGAAACCCAGCACCCAATTTTAAATTAAATCAAAACTATGTGCAAAAAATACAAGTGACAGGTAAAATAAAAATATATTGAAAATCATGCAAAAAATGCCTCATTACCCAGATCGGAGGTCTGGATGAAGACTGTATACTCAGTTGCAAGCAGAGAAGTAGATATGTATGTCAAAAAACTGAAAGGTGAGGCAAATACTATTAATAGAAAGCCAATTGAGGTAAATAAATGTGCAGGAAATAATATAAATAAACTCATGACAGATAATGAAAAGGCAGGAATTGAAGAGTTTATTAAAATTTAAAATGATGCACGCAATGCAAATTAAATTTAAATGATGAGCACAGAAATAAAATAAATTCAAAATCGACTCAGATCGATAACAGACAGGATGATGAAACTAAAATTAAGGAAACTATTTGTAAAATGTCGCAAATGGATAATGAAAATTATTTTGAATGTAGCCAAATTAATTACTATACTTGTGCAACTGATACAAATAATAAAAATGTTGATGATACAGAAAATTATTTTTAAAATGTGACTAGTGTAAAAAAGTCATTTGTCACACAAGATAAAGGAAAATACATATTTGAGTTTAATAAAAATTTTGAAAATGGTTATTTTTAAGGTCAAAATGCGGCACAGATCGATAATGAAAATTTTCCTAAAAATGAAATGATTATTGAGTTTGCTGAAAATGAATAGGTTAAGGAGTAAAATCTAGACGCCCAGATATATGTTAAACTCCCACTCACGCTTTCGTTGCAAACGGGTCATTTGGCTGTCGAAGAATTACATCTTGTGCAGGAATTTCAGATTAAGCAGGTGATATTCATACCCACAACCCACGCATAAGTAATCTTTCCATTTGGTGCAATTCGAACTGTAATAAAATATAACAAAATTAATATGTAATATGTTACCAAAAGAAGATTAAAATTACGTTAAATAAAAATATGAACGTAGGCGTGATTAAAAATGTCAAAAGGGTTACTAACCAAGAAATGCAAATAGAAGATACAGTTTGTTTGGCAGAGGAAAATAAACCCAATATGCTACAAGATACATATCAAGGGCCTTTTCGAGTAATTAAACTTGGGAAGAAAAATAATTTCATGATTAGAAATAAATATAGCATGAAAGATGAACCAATTGAAATTCACACCATCCAATGTTATATAGCACAAAATGTACAAAGTGTGAAAAAGTTGACAGAAAAATATGACTAAGACGATGAAATAAAGGAAATTCAAGTCAATAAAAGTCATATATCTCAAAAGGTACAAAGTGAAAATAAATATACAGGGTCTGTGAAATAATTGAGATTCAATCAAAAAAATGTTGTACGGTACAAAGTGTACAGATTGAAAATGCTCAAAGTGCGAATAAAAATATTCAGCACAGACGTGAAGATACGAGTATCCAAAATATGCAAAATTGAAAAGTTAATAAGGATTTTGAAGTTAATGATCATGAAAATATATAAAATGAAAATGTTGATTTTCAAAAAATACGTAATGCAAATTAAAATAAAATTTCTGAAGATATTCAAATTGAAAATAAAATCATGAGGTAGAAAGTACTCAAAATTCAAATGAGAAGAAAATAATGGATGAACATGAAAATGTTAATTTTCAAAATAATCAAAATGCAAATAAGGATAACGAAAACGTTCAAAATTCAAATGAGAATAAAATAATGGATGTTATAGAAAATAAAAATGAAATTGTTAATTTTCAAAAAATTCAAAATGCAAATAAGGATAGTGAAAATATTCAAAAAGAAAATGATAATATAATAATGGATAATTATCAAAATGGTAATGAAGTTAATAATGTTCAAAAAATAACTTTAGTAGTAGATGAAAACCAATGCAAATACAAGGAATATGTTATTCAGAAATTAAAGTTGTTAAATGAGATACATATCAGAACACAAATGAAAGTGAGCAAATTCATGACCAAAATAAAAGAAAGCTCGGTTCAATTTTTTTCATGGGATCAAAAATTTTTACAAACTCAAATTCTCAAGATAATTGGTACTTAAAGAAATGTAAAATGAGAGAGATATAAAAATAACAATTCAATCAATTTCAGGAAATATGATCAGAAAATGAGTGAATTTCTAAAAATGAATAATAGTATGAATTTCTAAAAATGAATAATGGCATCAATTTCTAAAAATGGTAATGGTATTGATTTCTAAAAATGAATAATGGTTATATATATTTTTTTCAAAATATGATAATATAAATAATTCTGATTACAAAATGTTTTGCATGTTAATGCTGAGTACAAAAGGTTTTACATATGATACAAAAATTGAGCAAAAATATCCATGCAAATAATCTACAAAAATGAATGGTAGAATCAAATATGTTACCTAATTAGAGTAGATGAGAGGTCTGTAGACAAATCGATACACGGGCACTGTTGTAACACTCCGATACAGTAAAATTGCTTAAAGTTCTAAGTAATGCTAGCTCATGAAACAAGATGAGTCTTGAAAGAATCCTGAAGCCTAAAAATTGTAAGACATGATTAAGTAAAGTGGAAAAATAGATATGAGCTGAAAATTAGAATGTTAAGGATTAGTCATTAATGGTATAAATTTTATGCCATAAAAAATAAATAAATTAAAAAAATAATTGTAACTTTTAAATAAATGTGAATTTAAAATGTTTAGCTACGAAACGTTAAGATAGTTGTAAATCGTCCGTTGCAATGAAGCAATCGAGGAAACGATATCTCGTGCAGGAATGTTGAAATATAAAATGTAAATAAACATTGATAATTACTAAAGTAAATAAGTGTTTGAGGAATATAAATTGTGAAAGCGAACGCAATAATTAAATTAATTTTAAAGTGTCAGGATAAATAAATTAAATTTAGATAAAATTATGGTTTAAATAAATAAATCATAAATTCATGAAAAGTGTAAAAAAGAATTGAAATAAGTAATAAAAAGAAGATTATTGAGTGCTAATAAAGCCATTTTTGTTGCTGATATACAAAGCAATGAAATGTTACGATAATTATGTGTATAAATAAGTAATGATATGAAAATAAAATGTAAGTTTTCATGTGTGAAAACTATACGAAAGTAAATATAAATAAATATGAAATGAATGTAAATGAATATGAAATGAATATAAATAAATATGAAAGGATAATAAATAATTTAGATGTCAGTGAGGCATATAAATAAAAAAAATGTCAGCGATGTACTATATCAACTGAGCAAAAATTGTTAGCAAAATAATATACATAAGAATTTTTTGTAGCAATGCCATATAAATTGCCGATTAGAGATGAAAATGATACAGCGAATAATCGTAATAAATATGTTTCTGAATAAGTTTGAGGAATGCAATGTAAATACATAAAAATAAAATATTTGTAATATATGTCATGTGTAGCAAGTAGGTAATTATATTATAATATGTAATGGTAAAACCGTAACAGCTAAAAAGTATGTTAACCGCAATTACTAAAATGTCAAGATAATAAATAATTATATAATCATATGTTAGGAATGATGAGATTCAATTGCAGGTCATAAAATGTTAAGTATTGAAAGTTATAAATAAAGTAACTAAAGTAAATAAATAAATCTTATAAATGTCGTAGGTAAGGTTGAGTAAATAAATAAATCGGCAAGTAAAAATAAATAAAAATGTGTTAATATGGTAGGATATTCAAATAGTAGCACACGAAATAAATAAAGTCATGTCGCGAAGTTTGTTTATAAAGTTTGAGTCTACATTGCCAGATGAAAGAACGGCTCACTCAATACAACTCAACTCTACAATGAGCAATAGTAGTAAGTAAATACGTTGATACAGTACAAGGACTACTCAACTCGGTAAAACAATTTCAAAACGTAAACAAGTCACTTAGCGAAAAGTTTCAATAAATTGAAGTGTTTATATTCAAGGATGATAGAATAAATAAATTTGGCACTTATAAGTGCCACCACGCAGAACGTTTTAATTTGTGAACTAGATGGCGTTACTTGTCAATGGAACTAACTTCAATGCATTTTGCAGAGGCATGACCTTGGCAGAAGAGGATCGAATGAATTATTTCTCCATTTGGAGCGGTGAAAATCATTTTGTAACATAAGCAAACAGAGCAATCCTCGTAGCATCAACAATTTTATAATTGAGTTTCGGTTTTTATTTTTATTTCAGCGTTATGATTTCGTTGGTGAATCATAGGAATATAAGAGAGTATTTTCTTTTGTTTGGGTTTTAGAGGCCGTGAAATTATTCGTTTATTTCGGATAAAAGAATGGGAGCAACTAACGAGTATTTTGTATTCAGATATGTATGAAAATTATACATCAAATAGAACATAAATATTTCTTTTATTCCTGTAACAAGTAGATTTCTGTGTTGAATAGATGATTTTTAGTGAATTTTTTTCGAGAGTTAGGCTTAGCCCAAAAAATGCGCCGTCCTTTCCGACCAGTTCGGAAGCGAAGCGCGTCGTCTTTTGGGCCTCGACAGCTTCGGAATGCCGCCGTCCCGAAAGGGTTAAGTAAGTAAAATAATGCAAGGAATTCATATTAAATAAATTAAAAAAAATTTTTTGGACGAAAATTTAATTTCTAATTAAATGAAAATTATAAATTTTTGCAAATTTTTATAAATAGTGTTAAGGAAAGAGTTAAAAAACATTTTTTGGACAAAAATTAAAAAAAAATTAAAAATTTTAAATTTGTGCAAGTCTTAAGGAAGATATTTAAATGGGAAATTACAATAAGAGGGAGTCTAAATAAGAAATTTGAGAGGATAATTAAATTCAAAATATAAAATATAATGCATTAAAGTAATTTAAAATACTTGATAAATTCATATAAAAGGATTATATAATGTTTCTGGTCAAAATGTTAAGTGATAAGTCAGGCATCTAAAGATAACTTTAATAATTTATACAAATTAGTTATAGACACGCCACTAAATCAAATTTAAATAATGGAAAATATTATATAAATTCTGTTAAATGAATGGTTAGAAAATAATTTTACGATGTTTATTAGTACGAAAGCTTGGTCCATGCGTCTTCGGCGCTTCTCGAATACCACGAGCAAAAACAGACCGGTCATTCCTGTCATGTTGAGTTGAGAAAACCTTTTATCTCAAAATCCATCGATTGACAAATACGAGTTAAAAAAAAGTCGATTAACGAGGGTCAGAGTTTACGAACACTTCCTGCCAATGAACACTTCCGCTTGAAAGGGAAGTAGATACCAGTGCTATTATTTAAATATCATTAACAGTTCGACCGATCAAAGCTATCAGCAATCTGGGAGAGGGTAGTGTTTGTTTACGTCGGATTTAAAGGGGGCAATGTCAGAGAATGTTTTCAATTCCATAGAAGTGTTTAAAAGTATTTAAAGGTTTCTGATGTATAAAAATATTGTAATGGTTATGTATATGATGTTAAAGACTAAACGAATATGATGTATTTTATGAAAATATCAATGATGGAAATTTAGGAAATCAATGGACATTGAATTGTGTAAAAAATAACATGAGAATAATAATGTTGTGTAATTTGTAAAAAAAAAACAGTTATTTGTTAAAAGTATCAGTAATTGTATATAAGTGTGTAACAGTAGGAAAGTGAATATGCATATTCAAAACGAAAGTCATAAGTTAGTCAAATTTTAAATTTTGCTTGATTTGAAAGCTCGACCTGATATGATATT
Organism: Amaurobius ferox; assembly: GCA_951213105.1. NCBI lineage: Eukaryota > Metazoa > Arthropoda > Arachnida > Araneae > Amaurobiidae > Amaurobius > Amaurobius ferox. The sequence goes on along the minus strand of OX578134.1, from coordinate 4,770,208 downwards.
GATGAGTACATAACTGATATATATGATATAATATATAGTGTGCATATACTTTTGTGTGCAGAACATGACTTTGTTATTTACAGCAGAACTATGACAAACTTTCAGCAAGGAAAAGTGTCAATTACATAGTTGGCATTGACACAAACTTTAGTGGTGTTTCTTATTTTTTTTTGTTTTTCTTTTGTGTCGAAAGGAGATATATGTGTGACCAGAAATAGATATATGAAACCAGATTTGAGACAAGATTTAGTGAGACAGTTTTATGTTTATATATATGATGTCTGTAATGTTAAACAATGGCAGAAAACTTAAGGACGCCAGTTTTATTGCACCCTGAACCAAGAGGCTAATTAAGGCCATAAACCTAGGAGGCTGAAGTTAAGCCACGAGATGGGGTTAAAGTTGTTAGCCAATGCAAGTTGTCTGATCGCATTGCCCTAAGGTCAGCCAATAGTAGCGTAAGATGCGTTACAGGCTCCAGGTAAAGGAGGCGGGAACCGAACGTTCTAGAGTGATATACACGACTTCTACGTGTGATTCAATGGCGGTTTTTCATAGACAGATGCCAGGAAGCTTCTAGAACAGATCAACAGCTAGAGGGATAGCCGCAGAGATGCAGTAAAATAGCCGTAGAGATTCAGTAGAGAAGTATTTCGCAAGTTTTGCAAGCAGAGTGTTCCGTAGAGATTCCACAGAAATGTCCTGAGTTACACTCCGACGAGTGAGACACAAACGAAATGTCCATGTCCTGATATACCGAATTGCAACGACAGATGATTTCGATAAGTACGAGCTATAATATACAGTGTGCATAAAAGTATAGTGTGCACGTCTAAAGACAACCAACAAGCATGTACGAGCCGATTATTGTAGACGGTTATAAATTCAATTTAGGCATTTTAATTACCCAGTGTCACATATACACTCTCCTCCGCAAATAATATATGCTATTTGTTGTAATCAACTTAATAATTAACAAAATGTTATTAAAAATAATTGATTTTATTTTAAAGTTAAAATGGTGCAGTTAAATGTAGCATTACATTAATTAATATTATGTTACAGGAACTCGCACTAGAGATAATATGGTAGGTTTCAGTGGCATTCAACGCAATTTGTTTTAATGTGTCATGATTTATTATATTCGGCCATGTTAATCATGGATAATTTATTAAGTACAAAAGCCAACCTTAAGTTATGTCTTTTACAGCACCACAGTATTATCTTAATATTATTAATATTATGTTACAGGAACTCGCACTAGAGATAATATGGTAGGTTTCAGTGGCATTCAACGCAATTTGTTTTAATGTGTCATGATTTATTATATTCGGCCATGTTAATCATGAATAATTTATTAAGTACAAAAGCCAACCTTAAGTTATGACTTTTACAGCACCACAGTATTATCTTAATATTATTATACCATTTGAAAAATATCATTAAATAAAATAAGTTGGTAGAGCTGTAGGATATGTAGTTGTTATATAAGTATCCCTGCCAAGAAGAGTATAATGGGTTTATTCCGAAGAACTCGGTATGGCGCTTTTTTTACATTTACCAGCGTGAATTTATCCTATACCTTCAATGTCGACATGATATTATCAATTTGAATAAATTTGGAATGCTGCCTACTCAATTTGAATGAATTTGAATGCCACATTCGTGATAAAACGCAATTTGTCGGCCTCTGTAGAGGTTCATAAAATCTTGACCTGTAGCAATTTTTTTTTTGCTTTTGTTGCAGGAATTGATTATCCAATGCTAATAAGCACATAATAATTATCTGCAATTGATAGAGACGCGGTCTAGGAACATGACGATATACCATTTGAACAATATTCCTTTTATTTGTTTCATTTCTTTCAATATCATAAATGGAACAAAACACAAGCATCAATATATAATAGATTGTTTTCCGTATTTGCTGTTTTTAGTGCTAATAAAATAATTCGGAAATACGTAGAATGCGCTGACATTATGTTCCAATCTAATTGTTTTTCTAAATAAACAGAAGCATTTGTTCTACATGCTTTTATGCTTATTTTACATGCCAATAGAGATTTTTATCAGATAAAAGCACTAAAAACAAAAAATGTATTACGTTTGGGTGACTTAATTCCCATTTTTGGGTGACTTAATTCCCATATTTGACTAAAGGGAATAACTTGATTAATTATAGTGGACCTTCAAAAGTCATGAACCACAGTAATGTAGGAGTACTGAATTAAAACAATATTAAAATGTATGGATACAAATGCATATATGTAATGGGTGTGCTATTTCAGCTATTTAAAATTGTACTCAGCGATGAATGTGACCATCCAAAAGTAATCCTAGCCCCTGTCTGACTATAAAAAATGACACTGGGCTGATTCCACATATCAGACGTCATGTATTCACGAGCCAACCAGGGATATGAAGGTAGACATGCATGACCAACATTGTCATACGGCATTGTGGGCGAATATTCATTTGAATATTAAATACATGTACATTTGAATGCGCATCAACATAAATTTCATTTCTAAAGCATAAATAGGCGGTTCATCATACTGTGAAATTGACAAAATTTTATGAATGTCATAAATCCCCAAATGCGTAAATATTATTATCGAATATTACGATTCAATATTCCATTTTCTCAAGTGTTTAGTAGTTCTTTGATAGAAGCACATGTATGAAATTTAGTTGATTATAACTATTTTATGGAAATTATGAGCCCTTTGATCATCTCTGAAGAAACATGTAATAATCGAAACGTCCTTAAATTATATAATCTATTAATTTTTATATGTCTGCTTCTATGATGAAAGCACAAATAATGTATATCCTTATAAACAACAGTTACATTCAATATGTTCAATTCTCGTTAATAATTCTTTTAACATCTCTTTAAATAATTCTTATTTCTAGCTTTTAGGGTCACCTTGTGTCATATCCGCATTCTTAAAAGGCATTATCACTACCAATCAATTTATTATGTTATCACTTCACACGGGTCATAAATTTATTAATTAAGCAGAAATTGATTCCCATTATTGCTTTTAAGTAAGTTGATTGTTAAACGCATTAGTGTCATCCTCATTCTGTTAACTCAGCAGATAACCTGTATCAGTTGATAGCAAACTTTTGAACATTATTATAATATATCATGTCTAATGATAATATACTGCTGATATTAAATTTTTATAATTTGTACATAAGTTATATGTAATTTCTGTAATATATTTTCTAATATTCAATTGTTGATTAAATTCTAATAAGTATGACAATATAAATTTTATTCGTAACTATTTTATGACTTATATGTATATAAGTTCGCAGAGATAATTTTCTTGAAAAATGTATGCAATGTGGTTGCATACTAGATTATGCACATTTTTTAAGCAAACACGTTCTAAACTAATAAATTGAAAAGATCAATAAGAAGAATAATTGTGCGTACAAAACACAATTTTACAAAATAATAATTATGTAATAAATTTTCCGCAAAATAAAGCATGTGAATAAAATAGGTTTGAAGTTTATTAAATCATTAAAATCTAAAAATTAAATAAAATTTGCTAACTAAAACTATCATCATTTATTTTATTCTTGTTTTATTATTAAAAGAAAACCCTCCGTGAAATATTTTTGACCTTTCGGTTCTAAAGTAAATGAGGCTACTTGCATTCTGTTATTTTTAACTCAGGGTAAATTACAGAAAATTAAGTTAATTAAATGCCGTATTTTTTCTACTTCCTCTGGCACCATATGTTTACGAAATTTATCATGTAAAAAGATTTTTTACTACTCATGACATGTTCTAGTTAAACATGCAGATTGTTACAGGAATGAAAAAATGTCAAAATATTTGCATAAGTTTCACAGCATAAAATGAACGTATATAAATAATAATTTTTACATTCCCTGTAGACATAGTATAGGGAAAATATTGTGATGATGAAAAACCTAAATTCGAATTCCATTTTTTGACGGAAAAGCACGTTTCAAGCATACTTGGACTCGAATCGATTGTTTTGAAGGTGATGCCTGAGTGTATGTGTGTGTGCGTACGTGAGTCTGTGGAGACGATATTTCACGAAAGAATGGAGCTTTTTGAACAAATTTAGTGCGTAAATTTTAATCAGTGAATATTGGAATTCAATTGATTTTAAATGTAGCTTTACATTCCCACTTAACTGTTGGACTCTGAAAATGTACACATATGCAAGTACAAATATATATATATATATATATATATATATATATATATATATATATATATATATATATATACACAAATACATATTGTTCGTATATGTATACCTACGAAATTAAAAGACAAAGAGCTTCAGCACATACACACTATTCTGGAACCGGCCGCCCGCTTTGCTGCTCTGTGTCGTAGGATGAGCCGGACGGTCTGGACTTTCGACACCATTCTGGATTAAATTAATAATTTCATTTACAGTGAAATACAAAATATCTATTATACTTAGAAAGTCATTAAATTATCATTAGGTGCATCACAAATCATTCAAAAGTTGACGTTGTTGCACAGCTGCTTGATATTTAACTGAAAATATACCATTGGTTAAAAGGGATAAGGTGGGAGTCCCCTATGGGTAGGAATAGGTTTAAAGGGATAAGGTGGGAGTCCCCTATTGGTAAGATCTAACCCAGCGGGTTAGGTGCAGAGAACATCTGCATCTAAACCGCTGGATTAAGTTATTCGAACCCCACTGCAAATACACTAATGGACAATGAAATTTGTGCACCAAGAAGAAAACACTGTACAACCGCGAAATGATGTAAATAGCTAGAGGGCTTGCGGGTGTGCAAATAATCCCAGTCTGGTGCGATTGCGAATGACCACTCACCCGTGGGTGGCACTGTAGTCAGGAGTCAACGGTCTTATAAACCGGCGTGTAGTCGACGCCCTATCAATATGAGACGCTTCAGCCGACGTAATCATGAGAATATAGAGAAAATCATGGTGGGTAGATACCAGAAATGTCGAGGTACGCAACTGACTGACTTCGAAAGAAACCTGATCATCGGACTGGAAATGTCAGGGTGGTCAGCCACCCGGAATGCCCGTCACTTGGATCTTACGAACTATACCGCCAGAACTATATTTTGGGACGAACTATATTACGAACTATATTTTGGGAGCACTGGTCACGGAACGTCGGCCAGTTACGGAGGACCGACCCTAGACGGATCAGGCATACCGCTAGTAGAGATGATCGACTGATCGGGAAGCTGGCACGTATAGCGCCCGCGACGACCCGATCCGTGATACAGGGACACGTAGCGGCTCCTGTGTGCCCACGAACTGTATTTAGACGCCTGAAAGAAGCGAATCTGCAATCCCAGCGTCGCTTGCGTGTCTGCCGTTAACACGGTAACATCAGTGACTACGGTTGCAGTGGTGCTGGGCCTAAGGAATGTGGAATACAACAGATTGGCAATGTGTGGTGTTAAGCGATGAGTACCGCTTCGTTTTGGGGACCGATGATTATCGTGCCCGTATGTGGAGGGCCCGTATGTGGCACTGCACAACGTCACAGTCTCAACATCGTTATCGAGCGCCACATGAGTCCCCCTGCCGGAATCATGGGCTGTGAAGCCATAGCCTACGACAACCGATCTGCTCTATTAGTAGTACCTGGAACATTGATGGGCCAGCGGTAAGTGGATGACATTCTACGGTCCCATTTGCTCCCATTTGTTCCTGGGATTCCAGGTGCACAATTCCAATAGTATAATGCCACGCCGCATACTTTTTGGATCGTCCAGGTCTGCCTGAGTCATGTCCAGACACATCCATAGCCTGCCTTCTCCACAGACCCGTTCCTTAACGAGTATGTGTTTGGACCAGTTGAAACGCCAGCTGCGTTATTACCGCAAACTTCGGGTTTGGAGCGTAACGTCCAACAGGTGTGGACTCGTCTGCTACTGGACAACATCAGGCGTTTGTTCTACACCGTCTGTTTGAAAGTATTGCTGCTTCTATAGCAGCACGAGGCGGTGCGACGCCCTATTGAGGATGACCGGACTGTGTACCACAGTCTCTCTGTACGTATTTTGCGGCGCTGTTTTTGTGGTCATATATATAATTCATCTGTATCCTTCAATCAATAAAATTCCAGGTCCATCCTATGCTTCCTTCTTGGTGCGCAACTTTCATTGTCCATGAGTGTGCATTATACTCCAACTGGAATTAATATCCGATATATTCTATTGGTCAGATGACGATTTATACATTTAAATATTGGGGCGAATATATCTTCTCCATATTTGAACTGGGCCTTAGAATCGTTAAAACATTCAATCATATCCTGCACCCTGCCTATTAGAGTTTTAAATCGTGCCGCATTTTCTTTACACATATGTTCACGTACAAATTAAGCGGCCCATGCCCAAATGGCTTTTAGCTATTGACTTGTGAGTTTCTCCGAAATTCGTTCAACAATTTTATCAAATTTTCTGAAGTTGCTAAAAATAGCAGTATTTAATGCATCAAATTTATAGCGTTTCAGGAGTTTAAGAACATTTTATTTTTGTAATTAGATGGCGCAATTTCAGTGCATTTTTACTTTCCTTATATAATAGTGTCATATATAAGGAAAGTATTGTGACGGTCGATAATTCAAATTCGAGTTTTCAATAGGCAAGCTCGTTTCAAGCATCCCTGAACTCTAAGCGATCATCGTTTTTGAGGGTGATATCTGTGTGGATGTACGTTTGTGTGTATACCCTAGACCTGTGTAGACGATATATTACAAACAAATAGAGTGTTTCAAACAAAGTTTGGAACACAAATTATAATCCGTGAATAGTAGAAGCCTATTGATTTTAAACGAAATCGAATGTTCGAAAGACCCCCAAATCTTTGAATGAAATTTTGAAAAATTCTGAATATTCAATTAAGTTACGTAAATAATCATTTCTTATGCAACTTTTCATTTGAAAACGATTGTTATAGATTTTAAAACGCTACCAAAACCCGTTCTCAAGATGTTGCACAATTTTACATAAATTTATTAAAAAATCACATAAAATTAAAAAATATATATATAAATTATTGTGAATTATGTCTACTTGTCATATGTAATATAATGCGATAAGTGTGTTAACATCATTCTCGTGGACTATTCTCGTTTACTCTATTGGCTCTATACCGCACCGAATATCGTTTTGTATACCGGCCAGGGAAAGATGTACCACTTACTAAAATGCCACCTTTTGCAACAATTTTAGATAAAACTATTTTTTTCTTTAAATTTTAATCCATTCCACATCTCCTCCAACAATACATACATGCCGATTTTCGCAAATATAACTCAATTCCTTATAGGTGCACATATTTTTTGCCACAGAGTGTATTATATAATATTATGATTATCACGACACATTTTGATGCACATAAATATAACCCTTCACCATAATTACACTAGTGGTAGGAGATATACTTTCATTTATTGCATATAAGCCCGTAAATTATGTCGGCGGCGCTGTTTAGGTTCATTCGGCTGTACTCGGTTACATCTAATGTAATGAGATAAATGCATTTATATGTAGATTTATGTTCATTTATGTTTACCTTATAATTTTGAAAGTCGTTTAAATGTTTTATCCCGTATTATACAGCGTAATATCACATTTAATGTTCAATATTTTGTTTTAAATAATTGTTCTTTTTCTTTTACTCCATTTTAGTTCTATATTCGGTAATCCGGAAAATTTGGTATTCCAGCACGATAAAGTCCGGAACTTGCGCATTGTATATTTTATTTTGTCTGTAACCTTTCTAGAATATATAGTATGAAATTTTATTCGTGAATTTTGGTTTTCTGTTTTTGTTCTCCCAAATTATTTTATCCCACTTAATCGCTGGTCCCCAAATTTGATATTGTAAACACTTCTTTAACACAACTACCACATTCACTTGATCCAAGGGCAATTAAGGGATTTCGTGTCTGTACCGAACTTATTCAGCCTGCCCTTAAAAGCAACACAAATGACTTGTTATTGCGGATTCTGGTTTATGAGCATATTAACACTTTATATCCTGAGAGTGATTGGCTCCGGATGTATACGGACGGATCTCGTGTGGATAACAGCATGTATTCTGGAGAAGGTGTCTACTGTGACTCCTTTGCTATGTATTCCCCAGTGGGGTGATATAGAACTGCTTTTCATGGCGAAATTGAGGCCATACGTATTGCCCTCTCTCAGCTCCAGTGTCACTTAGATCGTTTTTCCAGAGTGGTAATTTTGCCCGACTCGAGAGCCGCCTTGCGGGTAATTAATTCTACTAGAGCCCGTGCTCTGCAGCCATTAAGAATTGCCAATCTCTCCTGAGCTTTGTGTCCCAAAAGAATAAGATTATTTTCCTGCAGTGGATTCCAGCCCACTGCTGTATAGAGGATAACGAAAAAGCAGATAGACTGGCCAAAAAAGGGTCAGCGATTATTCAAACTAATATTGATGAAATCCCTTATCATAATGTAAAGTCAATAATTAAATCGATTTTTAAGAATAAGTTGGAAAAAGAGCTTTCAGAAAGGAATTCCCACAAACCCTGGTGGAAAAACACCTCAAATCTTTCTGACTGGCCTAGGAAGAAAGCCGTAGCAGAATTCCGTTTCGCTACTGGTCATGACTGCCTTGCCGGGCATTTACATCGCATAAATGTTCTTGACGACCCTCTTTGCATGCTCTGCAGCCTTCGGGAACCCATGGACTATTCTCACTTGCAACGCTGTCCTGCGCTCTCCGCTGCACCTATGTGGGAACGCTACTGGGGAGCAAGGGACCGAATGGGTCCATAGACTTTCTTCTGCTGCCTTTTGTTACAGTTCTCGTGTTATGTTGTTTGGCTTCAGTTTGTCTTTTGAACCCGCCATTGGAAATAATAAAAAATAAAGAAATAAAACTGTACTTTCTGTACTTGTAATGCGGATTAGGAGATAAAACTTCTTTATCTCCTAATCCGCATTACAAGTACAGAAATTCCATTCCGATTTAACGCTTGCTTTACGGTTCTTCAAATATATTTGTCACAGTTCTTCGAATATTTTGTCATATTTATAGCCAATTATATATTTTATCTCTGAATCACACTGATCTTAGTTACACCGTACAATTTTTCTGTATTTTACAAAACTTTCCTGACGTTTGAAATACTCTACATAACTTTAACATACAGATAGCACTCACTGTTCGTTGTGATAAGGACAATTTTCTATCAGCCACACCTTCTAATGGTTCTTTGAACGCTTGAAGAACTCGCAACATATTTTTCTTTCTTTCAGGACTGCAAAGTAACATTAATTTTTAATGAAGGGGAAGGCTTAAAACAAGGAGTAAAAACGATTCTTCATCAGGTTTTCCACAAAAAGGATTGAGATAAAATTGAGATTGAGATATAAATCTATATTTTTTAAATTTTTTACATCACATTTTAACAACATAACACTTCATTATAGATTTATAGAATATTTTATATTATTATTCAAGAGAAGTAAGGTAGGACGTATAAAACTGGACGTTCCTAAATGATAATGCACACAGCACAGATCGCAAATATATCATAAATACATATTACAAATAATTTATATATTGTTGGCTTGTATCATATTTATAATATTCTTTTTTTCTTTTGGTTCACTATCTGCAAAATTTTGCACTGTCGCAGTGTTCTATATTGTTTAAAAGCAAATGTTTGTTGTGTCATTAAAAGTATATTTTTGATTCTATTAAGAGACTGTTTCCTAAAATACTGCACTGATCATACATGTACATACTAAAATCATACTTGGATGATGTATAGAGATTTATTTAAAATGAACGTTACTGTGGAAGACAGATATTTGCAAATGTCGGTATTCTCCGATGAATGTCAGCATTCACATAGCCGCTTAATATATGTCCGGAATATTTCCTAAATATCATTATTTCCCACTTACACCGGTAAATGTCGACATGCAGCATGGTGAATGCTGAATAAAAATACTTTCGTTACGTTAAGACGAAAATGCAAGTTTTTAAATCATACTTATCAAAATAGGAGAAAGCTCAAGTAACAGCACATGTAAATAAACTGTTGAACCTAAATCGAACAGTACATTCTAAATTAGAAAAGAAAATAATACCAATAATAAACGCATAAATTATATGATTAATGTTATATAATCATATTTATTGCAACAAATTAAACTGTTATGACACTTTGAATTGCACAAGAGTTCGACTCCCACTAATGCTTATCTGTGCTTGCGACATACACTGGCGATGGTCCCAATGTATAAGAATATAACCAAATATTCGGTCTTTCACAGACGTATTTGGTATGTGTCGACATTCACCGGAGAATATTGGCATTCTCTAATTTTAGTCTTTCACAGTAAAATATACATTCATTACACTCGGGGGGGGGTATTATTACTAAGGGATATTTTAAAATATTGGACCACTTCACTATTTATCCAAGAATATTTTTATTTCAATAGGTTGATCAAAAATTCATTTTTTGTAACTATAATTAAGGTTTGATTGGATAGATTTTCCTTAAGCACTTACTATTTAAGGTGCCGAATACGAATGCAAAGTTAAAATTAACATTTTTGAAGCTGCCTCATACCAATTTCCAAAACTGTGGCCAAATATTCAAATTATATTTTTTGCTGCCCGACTTAACTGATTTTCGATTTCATCACTTACTTTCATATTTTGTCATAAATATTATATACTAGCAGTATACCCGTTCTTCGCTAGGTATATAATATGAAGAAATTAAAACTTAATTATGTGCAAATTCCTATATTTTAAATAACATTTTTATTCTACACATTTTATTAAAATATTTAATTCAGTTCTTCTACAAATATATATAACAATCTTTGTTCTCGCTATACAAAATTATCTTCACAGGCAAATCTGAAGAAAGAAACATCATGGTCCCCTTTGTAAACAAATTTACAAAAAGTATTATTTACTTCCCCCAAAATGACAGGGAAATTGTACTTAATTTTGCAAAATATAGAATTTTCATTAATTAGGAGTCATTTTCATGATGTTAGAATCATTTTATCAATTTGGTCGAATTTTCATTAATTTGACGGTATTTTTAAAAGGTGCCAAATTTCTCGGACATTTGGACTATGAGACAAATGCTTCCAAAATATCATTACAGTACTATCATCTTTCAAAACGGATTTATTTTCATTGATTTGGTATTATTTTTATCAATTTGTCAACATTTGTATCAATTTGGCGACATTTTAGTTAATTTGGCGATACTTGACCAATTTGATCACATTTTAAAAGCTGCTAAATTTGTTATCAAGTAGAATGGTTGGACTGACAGTCAAAAGTTACCGAAACATTAATATATTACCATTCCCTTTCAAAACAAAATTAATTTCATTGATTTGGTATCATTTTAATCAATTTGACAATAATAATAAAATAGTCGCCAAAGTCGTAAAAAGAAGTCTAAAATTTGACGATATCTCGCCAAATATCCCTTACAAAACGTTACAGAGATGGACGGCCGGAACATGTTTTCATAGATTATACATCATTATTTAGAAAATATACCCATACTACCTATATTTTCATACATTACAAGATTATGCCCATGTATTAGAAGATATACCCTTACTACAATACATGTATTTATATCCCCAGTTTTATATCCCCAATATAAAACATATTGTGTAAGAATTTGGAAATATTAATAATCTAAACTCATTAAACCCAAAGACAGTAATGATATAATCCAATCAAAAATACAGTTCCGATATATATATATATATATATATATATATATATATATATATATATATTTCTTTATTATATAAATCGTAAAATATTTACTGCTGTAATGACACATAAATAAAAAATATATATCCACAGATAAACACATATTTTTATTATTATTTATATAGATTGTTTTAGATTGTCAGAAGTATAGATGTAGTTGCTGATAAATTGCAAAAGCTTCCATCTATTTCTATGATGATGTCAAAAAGTTTCAGACTAGTTGACCCAAGGGAAGAATCAACATCCGCCGAAAATGAGACCAAGATAAATTGGAATTTGTATATATCTCAGAATATCACCAAAGAAAAGTTAGCATGGTTATCATATTCCAAAAGAAGAAGCATAGAATAAGGCATCTAAGCGGGAATGGTTGAAAACTTTCTCAAGTTTCACAAGCTTAATAACTTTCAGAACAAACACTGCCAAGTTCAGCACCGGTAAATGAAGCATTCATGGTATTTAGTAATGGTTAATACCATGAAGCAAGCAAGTTAAAAAATATATTTTTATATATCTCTTCTTTTGGAATATTCTGTAGAATTTATATATTGATCAGCAACAATTTTGCACCTCGGACTATCTGCCATAAAAAAAAATCATGACTACAAATGATGAAAGTTTTGTTAAAATAGAAAATAAATCCGACATTTGAAATGTTTGCCACCCTTTGGTTTTTAATGATCTTCCAATTGCATTAAAGCGTTTCCAATTTTAACTTAATATTCTGCACCTCTACACAATCTTGCTCTAGTAACAATCGAATCAGACCCAAATTATGAAAAAATTTAAATTTTGGCCTCCATATTTGAATTTATATGTACCTGGATTAATTCCGAATTGACCCAATATATAAACACACAAAGAAGAAAATAAGCAGCATATGTACAAAAGAAAAAGTAAACATATTTACAAATAATACTGAAGTAAACAAAAATATTGTAAACGACAGCAAGTTCGTTTGAATGCACGCCACCTGCAGACAAATAGCCAGAAAGATGCAATTCAAGAATTTGAATCGTGTAAGTAGAACAAGTTTGCCGGAGTGCAGGTAACATTTCGCTCAATAAATCGCCCTGTGAAAATTCAAAATTGTACAAGCTGAAGTTGAAAGGTCAATTTATTGATTCAACTCCTTGTGTCTTATATAGCTGCCTTTACAGTGTCGATCGCTGAACAATACCTAACGGAGCATATTTTTTTATTCCCCCAGTCGACGTGGAAACTTATAGATTTTTAGAATATTTTCACACCCTTCAGAATATCATACCCCCGGTGACCTAGTAAGCTGAATATTTGCATTCCTATAATATCGACCACGGAACGGAGCCTAACACAGTCGGATTTTTATTTTTTCCCTGCGGATGGACAAAATGGGAATTGATCTAAAAGTATTTGCAAACGTTGAAGAAGCCACAGGTGGACCTAGAAGGATGAAACTCTACATTTTTATAGCATTGACCACGAGGCAGAACTTAACTCAGCCAGTTTTCGAATAAGACGGCGGTTTTCGACGACTCTAATCGCCATATATTGTTAAACAAAATGCTTTAAAAATAAAGTTTCAACTTAACATTTTAAAAGTGTTAGTTTATCTATCTATGGCTGGCTTAACTAATAGTATTTATATAAAATGCATATATCGTTTAATTTCATATTTGTTTATTGGTGAACATAGTGATCAGAAATTACAAGTGCAATCCGTTTCTCTAGTCATAAAAACATAGTAAAAGCAATTAATATGTTATTTCCTTAAACAATATTTGTCACCAAATACTTTTTTTTACAAACTTATTCGTCATGATATCACGTTCCGGCTTTTTGCGAAATTTCCCAAATTTAAAACTTTCCTGCCACAGATACAGTCGTTCGTTTGCGATAAGCACAGTTTTATATCAGCTGCACTTTTAATGGCTCTTCGAACGACTGGAGGTAACGTAGAATTTCCCCCTTTTCCTTCGAATCCTGCTAAGTGACATGAATATTTTATGAATGGGTCGACTGAAACAAGGAGTAAAAGCGATTTTTCATTAGATTATCAAGACAAAGGTGTAGCAGGTCTAGAAAAATCCTGTTTCCGATATGATTAATTCGTTACTTTCAACCATTTTACAGAATGAAGATGTGCCATTATCTTACTTTTACCGGTTACCAAGAAGTATTAATAAAACGAGTCTATAGAAATAGTTTATATATTTTTTTAGATTAATATATTTATAATAAGGAAAGAAGATACCTATATGGTTGTTTGTCTGTATTCTTGTTTGTATTTTTCTCTGTAGCGAAAGATCTTAACCATGGAGGTAAATCTAAAGAGTTAAAAATCCATACAGAGAAAATGACAATGTCCTTTGAGACAATAATGCATGTGGTGCTGCGATGAGATAAGTGCTCCTGTATTGTCCTCCTATGATAAATTGTCCTCCTGTGGTAAAAGATTTAAAATACATATTTAAACTGTCAATTTTGTAGAACGAAATTAGTAGCGCAATACAAATTAGAACTAAAATAATAAGGAATATTCCTACACATTCAAAATTATTTCACCTTTCAATTTACTTTTATTTCCCTATATTCTGAACTCTGTCCTACAAATGTGAAACCGTACTGATTAATTATACTGATAATTAAGGAATCTTCTAAAAGAATATTATACTGGTAATTAAGGAATCGTCTAAAAGGATATTATACTGGTAATTAGGGAATCTTCTTAAAAATAATAATTCAACAGTACAGACGTCTCCGTTTGCAATGGTGTCGGGTTAGAGCCACGTGGACGACGGAATGGCATAAGGCCGTGTTCTCAGATGAGTCACACTTCTGTTTTAGAAATGACAGTCGCCGTGTATGAGACTGGTGCCGAAGTGGTGACAGGTCCAATACGTCCGTATCTGTGGAACGCGACATCATGGTCTGTGGTGCCATCGCCTACTATAACAGACCACCTCTAATCCGTATTGACGGCACTATGACGGCCCAAAGATACGTGGATAACGTACTGCCGCCGGTGACACTGCCCTTTCTTCAGGGGGGTATCCAATGGCATTTAGCAGCAGGGTAACGCCCGACCACACACGCCACGCATTAGCCAACATGCCATGCAAGGTACCCAGGTGCTTCACTGGCCAAGAGTCTCCCCTGATCTCTCAACAATCGAACACGTTTGGGACGTGATTGGACGTCGCTTGGGTTCACTGCCACCGCCGCGTTTAGAAGACAAACTCTGGAAATTGGTTGACATGGAATGGGCAGCCATCCCTCAAGACATCTCTGTACCTAGACGTGTTGCTGCCTGTATCGCCCGCTGATGTGGTCCTACAACCTACTGAACAGACGGTGTTATCGCTCAGTGTATTTGTGTACCATGTTGCAATAAATATCACTTATTGGTCGTTGCTGTCTCTTTCTGTTTGCCGATTTTTATCACTTTCTGCCCATTCCTTCTCGGTGTCTCATTTTCACTGTCACGTAGTGTATTTTAAAATTCAAATTACTGTTTAGGTGAATCGAAGATATATTTTGCCAGCATTTTGCACAAATCGGCTTCATAGCGATCGAAAATATTGCCGCTGATATTCCATATTAACAATAATGGAAAAATCGAAGTAATATGTTTTAAAAAACATTTGAACGGAATGAGTACTGTCAATAGACAAGTTATCTTGAGCGCACGTGTGTTTATGCAGAGCACGATTACTTTTGCAATCAATCACTACCCAAATGCAACCAATCCCTGCATTAAGGTGGATGTTCGTCGATATTGGCTGACATTTACTTACATTGCATCGAATCAAAGTCACAGGTTAATAATGAATTAATATATATGAGATACGTTGATGATGTTATAACAGGTGCAACAGACCCCTAGTATCAATTCGATTTTACATTTAATCCTGAACATTTAAAACTAATCGAGATAATAGAAAGTGATCCAAAGGAAATTAACTTCCTAGATCTGAATATTAGATTCAGCGACCAGGATCACATTATATTCAATATATATAACAAACGAAAAAATTTTGATATAAAGATCAATTATCTGACGCATTGGAATAGCAATATACATCGTAACACATTCCGTAATGTTATTATACAACATCTAAAAAGACATTAACGAATCATCAACAATGAAAAGGAAAAAATAGATAGAGATGTGTTTGTGATAGGGGAAGCAATGCGACAAAAGAATCCTAAGGCCTTTTTAAAGCGTCAACTACATGATCATTACAAAAATAAATATTCACAAGTACATAACATCATGGAAGTTTGTAATGACGAAATGGCAACAAAAAGAAATAGAGATTTGGATCACGATTTTATGACAACTAATTTCACTCATGGCGAAAGAAGAAACAACAGAATGTTCTAATGATCTGATATGGGAAAGTGAAACAAGGTATGATTTATGACTGTTTAAAATAATGAAGGGGAAGGATGAATTATTCTTATATTGTCTTTGGATTATGACAACGCTCTATAGGAATTAGGTATCATTTCTTTTTTACTCCTTTGAAAAATCAAGGTCTATTCATTCGAAGTATATGCATTGGAGAAGTGCTACGGGACTTGTAGTCATACCGAGAGTGTGCCGCGGCTTAGCAGCATGCTGTAACCGGAGATTTAAGGTGTCACAATCCCCCCATAGACTTTTTTAGCATATTGCCTGTTAGGCGTTCCCATCCATTTTTTACTCCATTTGTATCCTAATTATATCTTATTTATATATATATATATATATATATATATATATATATAATATATATATATATATAATATATATATATATATATATATATATATATATATATATATATATATATATATATATATATATATATATATATATATATATATATAGGTATTTGTAGTTCATATATTTTAAGTAGGTTTAGTTTTGTGTCGTTTCAATTATATTGCTCTTATGTTGGGGGATTTTTTCATTTTACGTTTGATATATACTTCGTATGGGCGTCTTCTGTTTCGACGTTGTACTGAATTTAACCGCAGGTAATGCATGGCTCCGTGAGTGTTGCCATTGGTGGAAAAGTCGACTTGTTAACGTGAACTAGGGGTCACAATCCCCCTAGGCCTTTTATGTATTACCTGTTGGCTGACTTCATGTCTAATCTTTCAATTTTTACTATTATACTTTTCTAGGCTATTTCAAGCTGCATTGCGCTTATTGGTCTAGATAACTGTTTTTGTACTGTTTGTACTACGGTAGATTCTGTTATATGACATTCTATACATATAATATATATATATATATATATATATATATATAAATATATATATATATATAAATATATATATATATATAAATATATATATATATATATATATATATATAAATATATATATATATATATATATATATATATATATATATATATATATATATATATATATATATATATATATATATATATATATATATATATATATATATATATATATATATATATATATATATATATATATATATATATATATATATATATATAGTTTGTTGGTAAAATGTAGTTGTTTATTGAACAGGTGTTTAGTGCTTTAAATTGTCTTTCCTTTCATCACCATACACCATTATTTCAGACATTTCCTAAATCACTATTTTGTATGCTATCATCATTTTCAGCTAGTATGCATAGGCTTTCGAAATTTAAACTTTTCACATAATATTCCCAGATACCACCGTTCATCCACGATAAGAGTACTTTTATATCAGCCACACCTTTTAATAGTTCTTTGAACGACCGCAGAGGACGAATAAATTGCTCCTCTTTCTCAGAAGTCTTCGAAGTGACATCAATATTCCATGACTTTGCTGACCTAAAACATGGAAGAAAAATAATTTTTAAGGACACCATCGGAAAGTTGTTTAGTTCATGAATATTCCTGTTTCTGGTGAGACAATGCTGCTGCTTATTACCATTTTACACATCATTAGATGAGTAATATATTAAAACTTACATATGGTAAAATGAATGGAAAAATAATCTTGGAATTGAAATATACGGCAGTTAACTATATTTTTAAAGTTTAATTATAGTTTGACTACGGTGGTTTTTAACATATTTGTACTAGGTATATATTCATGCACTAAGTATACTTAAGTACTAAATATTTAATCCGTTTTAGTTCACGCTATAATTTTTATATACCTAAAAATCTTTGAAACTAAATTGCTATAGTTTTTTAATGTTTATTAGAGAAAACTTTTAAAATGTTCTAATTTATAATATTTTGTAATACCAATGTTTTAAAATAATATAGAGCATGTTGTTGTCTATTATAATTTCTAAGACATATTGTTACTTTGTTTGTAAAAGCACTTACCGTGCATTTCAGACAATTTTCGAAATTGCAACGATCTTCCAGATATGGCGGGAAAATTAAATATGACGCATTTTGTAAATGCTCATTAATTTTAAATTGCTATTCGTAACACCATTAATATGAACAGTATCTATTGGGAATTTTACACATATGATGCGGTTGATCAGAATACTGACTAGAAGATGATAAAATTGTAGTGGAAATGTGATTTTAAATAGAAAAACTCCGTTACAGGGGTTCCCTGTTACAGAGATCTGGAAACTTAGAAATATAAGATGTTTATGTACACGATGTCACATAGATAATGTTTTCGTGAAAAGGTATTTAATTAATATATTTTTTTATAAAAATATATAAATACATTATGTATTAAAATGTTTAAAACAATATATTTTATTTACGTTTTTACATGTTCTCACATATTATTTAAATGCGTTCGAAATATATAAAATATTGGAAATACAGGACGTGCGTTATTGATGTATTCATTTTAATAAGCATCTTTTCGAGGCAGAATGGATTCAATTTTTAAAATCTTCTTTATGTTTTACAGCGTAAAAGACTGAAAATGGGTCTAAGCTAGACGTTAAATGTCAGTATCCTTATCTCAAATTACACCTTTGGGCTGAAACACACAGAAAATGAGTAGAAATGTACAGTCATAGTAATTCAAAATGTCGTTGATAGTTGCTGGTGATAGCATAAAACAGTGCATGAGACGTACTGTAATCTTCAAAACTATTTTATTACCTTGTTATTTTTGAAATATTTTTAAGAGTATACATGTGTTACTTTTAAGGCATATTAAATGTATAAAACACTATTTTACATAAATAAATATGTACACATAACAAATTGAATTACTGCCTCGAAATTAGGCATAGTAATGATATTTTAAAGGTTCAAATGATCAATGATCAAATTATCAGAGCACATTATATTATAGAGCTCATGCAACGGGCATGATAACAATGCATCGTGCAGCATTTAAAACGACCGGTGTTTTCACTCATAGGAATTGGAACGGACTTCCTGTTTTAATACTACAAGTTGTATATAACGATATGTACATCGTTCTCGACGGCGTTACGAACAATTGTCGGACTTAAAGCTAGGTCGCATCATAGGTTTAAGGAAAGCTAGTTTGTCCAACAGACGTATAAATCGATATTTTTCTCAGAGCGATAGGGGTAGTTGCGCAGTGTTGACAGCAGTGGATCAGAGAATGTACACGTAACCGTCGCAGAGGCTCAGGACGCCCCAGACAGACGCCTCAAAGGTTTACAATAGTGGCGTCCACACTAATGGCATTGCTATGAGCCATTCGAAGACATTTGCCGCTTTCCATGCATCTTTATCATGGGATACTGTTCGGAGACGAATGACAGAAGATGGAATTAGGTATAGATGTCCATAAGGCGCCCACCACTGAGTCCTCAACATAGGCAGAGCTGCATGGATTGAGATCGAGCTCGGCCAGTCTGGACAATGTCCAATTGCAGACATGTTGTCTTTAACAACGAATCCCGCTTCTATTTCAGTGCCAATGACCACCACATACGTTTGTTATTGGTCATCGTTCTGATCCCGCATATGTTGTCGAGTAGCACGCTGCATTCATAAGTGATATGATAGTCTAGGGAGTTCTCTTGTCGAACAACATAGCTATACTAGTTTTGCTGCAAGTCAATCTGGAGGCTCTCTTGTACGTCGACGAGTTTCTGTAAACGATTGTTTATGCTATGGTACCAAGCCACCCTGGTTCCATTTGTCAGCAAGACAACGCTAGATCACATACTTCACGACATTCTCAACAACGTCTTCAAAGATTTAATACCCTCTGTCGTCTATCCAAGTCCCCAAACTGATCAGCAATAGCGCAATTGCAGTCGTCTCAGAAAACCACTCAATTAGTTTATCAGTTGTAACATATATAGCAGAGTCTTTCACCGAGGAAATTAAGCAACTTCTTTTACTATTGATTGATGCCGCACCAAATATCGGCTTGTATAGCAGCTAGGAGATGATTTACTACTTTCTAAAATATCAAATTCTTGTTGTTACCATTTCATATTAAAACGTTGTTCGTACTCTAAAATTCTATTAATTTGCATATTTCCTCAAACATAACATACACGCTGAGTTTTGCGTTTGTAGCTCAATTTCTTATGAGTGCATACATTTTATTGCAACAGTGGTTATAAATATAAATAAATATGGTAAAATGCGTTACAAGATTGATAATTTTATACATTTTAAAAGCAAAATACCATTTACAATACAATAAAACATATTGTTTTCTCTTCGATAAAAAAAGTCATATATGCACTATTATCGTAAAAATATATAAAATATTATGATATATATTGTACTATATAAAGAATATGATTATACGTCATAAACTAAAACTGCTATCTGTGAGAATAACACAATTAGTACTTCTGTAAACAAATAATACATATAGATAGAAATCATATCACAATAATTGTTTCGTGAGAGTTCTAATCACTATTCATCAGATCAAAGCAGTGTATTTTCTTAACAATCACAAAGCAAAACAGTTCTTGCTTGGCGTTCGTTAAAGACACTTTTGACCTGATGGACAAAGGCCAAATCCTTCTGATGCTTTAATGCTGCTCGGCAAGGTGTTACGTCACTATACATAACGAAACTGTGATAATTTGCATATCTCACCTTGCTGCTTCTATTGACTGATTTACATAAAACTACACCTACAACTTTATGGTGTTGCGATTTCAGTTGTCAGCAGCGTATATAAGTAATATACTCACTATTATCTAATAGGTTATTGATTTGCAAGTACTTTGAAATAAAAATATACGGACACTTTGTTTAGTAGTTATCTATGATAAACTATTCTTGAGATATAATAATTTTTTTCCTTTCCTTAGGGAGGGTCTCTCAAGCAAATAGCACGGAATGTTCTAACAATGTATATTATATGTTTACATTAATCGCTTAAAAACGTTATTAATTCTCATCTGGATCTAGTTATAAGAAATACTAATCGTTGATACTGTTGTCCAAAAATATCGAAATTTCTTAATCTATAGAAAAATAGTATGTTCTGGTAAATATTTTGTTTGGGTCAAGTAAATGCATATACATTAAAGCAGCTTATCACAAGAGCAAAAGTTATTCAAAGACCAAAAATAAGTAAAATAGTAATTGAATAAATTATATAATTAAATTTTCTTTCATTGTATATTTCAAATACATTTTATTTGATCAGCAACATTCTTGTGAAGAACAGGTGAACTTTCAGGCACTGGCGCAGAAAAATCCATTTTTTTACCATTCAAAACATGTTCTCGCTTGTCTTGGGAGAGATATTCCATAGCTTTAATTCTCTTTGTTGCCATACATTTCAAACAAAATCACCGCTTTTCATTTTCTTCGCTGCGTTTAGTAGAAGTAATCCATTATTCTTTGCGCCGTGATCCATCTTCCAAGTTTATTCGGAAGATGCAGGTTTGGTTCCAATTTTGCTGGTGCAATGGATAACAAAATTTAGAAAATACTGAAGCAAATTGAATAATAATTGAAAATGTAATATGGATCATTCGTATACGTAGTTTCATATTTTCCGTACTTTAGTATAACTAGTTAAAGAACGTCAAAATAACTTATTTCTAGAATGCAATTAACTTTGTTAAATGCAGCATACACAACAAAATTAAGCTTATCGATCGGTTTTGAATGCAAAAACAGTATTCTTTATCAAGACACATAAGACGGACAACCTTCACTCGTCAGAGAAATATTGGCGACTGCTGCAAATACAGCAGATATGCTGATGCAAGAAAAGACTGTTGCCAATGGTAAAAGAAGAAAACGCGGTAAAAGAAACTCAAGAGGGAGAGCAAGAGCTGATACATAATGAAGGGGTTGTAAAATACCAAACACGAAATGGACTTCCAAACGATTCAAATCGCTTGTTTGGTTGCTCATAAAAACCCAAGTAAATGAAGAAATAGGGAAAGGATGAATTGTTCCGAAATGAGAAAGAAGAACATAAAGTAGAAAATTTAATGCATATTTCTAACTAATATATATTCCAGTTATTTATTAGCAGAAGAGAAGAAATGATAATTATCATTAATAAGAATCTTCATAGAGAAACTTTTAAGGAAGTCCAATTCAAAAATTGGAAATAGGATGATTAAAAATGATCTTATTTTAAGAAAAATTAAAATTATAATACAGTACCAAGAATATGCAACAATTGCAGATTTAGAAACCTCTTGTTTAGAAACATGGCTCATGTGTTCCTTAATACGAAATTTAAAGGCCCTTTTTGTTTGACCAACCTAACCGTTGGACAGAAACAAAAAGTGGTATCTGGATGTAAACAGTTAGCGAGAATTCTGTAAAATTTTGAAAGCCTGTAAACAAAACAAAAAAATCTGAAAAAAAAATCCGAATAAACTTATTAACCCTTACTAGAGTTTTATTTTACGAAATGCCATTCACGCAAAACCATTTCTGCACCTACGGACTGGAGCCACCACCAATTATTTTCTCTTGCTTTTTGTGTAATTGGTATTGATTTTTAAGACTCGTTAGATAACCATTAAATTATTTAAATTGTTTTTAAAAATTAACGTATGAAGGGTCTTAAGACACATTTTAATATTATATGGATAATATAACTATATTACTGAACAAATATCAGCCTGCCAAAGGCAGGGAAATTAACACTGTAAAAAGAACTGCTACTTTTTTTATTTTGAAAGTTTTATTTTATTTAATAATGTATGACGAGTAGCGTCTAAAATAGTCATTTTAATCAAAAACTGTCTCAGATTATATCTCATAGCCCATAGTAAAAAACGAGGGATATATGGAGTGTTTAAAAATAATTTTAACCCACCATTTTCTTCAGTCCTGAGGGGGAAATGGAAACTGTTCCGCTAATTTATGTACCGCGTTTGTTTATATGACTCTACAATGTTTCAGCCTTTTAAGTCACTGGGAAGTTCTAGCAGTGTCAATAGGAGTAAAAATGACGCTAAATCAATAACGACTTATTGATGATGACGACATGTAAAATGACGACTCACTGACGAAAATTCAATATCTTGGAAAGAATATAAATAACTATTGTAAAAATAATCTATTTCTTTTTACTGTGAAATTAGTAAATGCATTGCATTATATAAGGAAAGTCATGTGCTGCCAACATCAGATTGTTTTATTATCAGAATTAACTTGTGCATTAAATTATATTTTGTAAAATAAATTAATAAAAACTAATATTATTATTTATATTTTTTAATAATTATTATAATAAAAATATTAAATATTATGCTATATTAAATACTATTATTTTAAAAATTTCAATAGATTGTCATCTTGTCTGACTCTAGAACTGACTTTAAAACCCACGACCCGTCTTCTAAAAATGTGGTAGAATGTCAAACATTGACCTAAAAATTATATTTGAAGGGGAAAAAGATTTTTGCTGCAGTGGATTCTGGGACACTGTGGGTTTTATGTAAATAATCAAGCTGACAAATTGGTGAAAAATTGTGATAATATTTTGCAAATTTCACATGACGAAATTTCGCTGTCTACAGTAAAACATTTTATAAAGTGAAATTTTTGCGCGAAAAGGGATGAAAATATGCATATTCGGTCTGCATCAAAAGGCAGGAAGACATTGGAGCATAAAATGCTCCTTGATTGGCCTCGCGGTGAAGCTATTGTGATCTTCTGTCATTTTACCGAACATTACTTTTTGCGGAGCACCATTTTTGTATTAGTGTTTCTTCTGATCCTTACTGTCTTCTCTATAAAGGAACTCGTCTTATAAATGGGGACGGCATTCTTTATTGCAAAGCAATCCCTAGAGTTTACATAGAGTAGCGGTAGTTAGATTCGAGAATCCGATTGAAGAAATGACTTTCTCTTCGTTTTAATATTGTTATTTGTGCTTTTCATTTTTATTTCTTCTTTTACTCTTGTATTGGGAAAGCCCCTGTCACTGTAAATAAAAATTAATATTATTTTTTACGTTATACTTTTATATAAAAAATAGCATGTAATTTGTTTCTTAGAATGGTCTTTGACACTTTAATGTTCTTTTCTGTCATAAAGCATGAACGAATCATCCATCGTATTTCAGTTTCTTCGCTGCATTTATGAGAACCAAACCAATCCATTTTACAACGTGATGTGTTTTCAGAGTTTACTGGAATCTCCATATTTGTTCATTATTCCTAGTTTAGTATCATAGACAATAGATAATTTCTAGTACAAGATAACGGAAAATCGCATAAAATACAAATTGATAAAATACAAATATAATAATGCGAAAATAAACAAAAATTAACTGTTGTACAAAATTAATGAGATTACTCTTGTGTACAAAATACAGTATATACTTTGTTAGACACACTTTTTTCTGGAAGCCGATTGAAGCTTCTTTCAGTTAATTTCATGCTGTTTAATTAGCTAACAATTTCTGCACATGATTTTTATAGCATTTCTTTCAATCAGTCTAGAAAATAGTAAGAATTTTATTATTTTTAAATTTTTACACATTTCAATTCAAACTGATCATAGAAAGGGGTGGATAATAAAATTGAGAATCCCCTTTTAGAAAGTGTTAATTAATATTATCTCGAAATTTCAAATCAAGTGTACTGAAAGTAAAACACTCCATTATTACAGTAAATAGTTGATTAATAGTTATAACATATGCAGGCACAAAACAGGTTTCTTTTTTAGAATAAAAAGGTTAAATATATGAACTGTAAAAAATAATTCATATTTCTCTAGTACAACTAAAATGTGCTTAATGAAAAGTAAGTATTTTTGTTCTAAAGCAGAGTATTATTTTCGCCTCTGTCTTTAATCAATTCATGCCTTTAATCAGTTTTTCCTCAACTAACGATTCCATTGACTAATTTCATGATTACATTAACCGCATTTTCATTGACTAATCTGACTGAATTGATCAGTGAGTGAAAAGTCAATGCATTTCTTAGCTTTATCATTTACAAAATCCAAAATTATCTAACTTCAAAAGAATTATACACCAAATAACATGTCCAAGATACAGACAGCGATAAAGACATAATTAAAATGTACTATAGAGATGCCCAAATGTTATTTCTGAAAGTCTTAATTAGAATTTTGAATTTTATCACAGCACAGCCCATTTTCTGGGAACTATGTTGTATTAAAATGGAGGTAATATGGAGTAAAGATATAATTATATATAGTAAAAAAGGCACCAGATAAAACACATGAGAACAACGGCAGTCAAGATCTTAAACTAGTTTTAAGTTTATCGTGGAATGTTTGATAACAGACATACTATATTGCATGGGGCGTCAAAACATAGTTTAAATATAGAGGATCCTCAATGTGAGATATGTTGGATTTGTATAAAGATGTAAAAGATCGGGGCAATCCCTACACATTAAACGACAAAACAACTAGTAATTAGATATATGAACCAAACTATATGCATTTTTAAAAGTTATGTTTCTTCATTTACATCTACACAATATACCACTTGAATTTGATCCAAATCACTAACGGTTTTTGAGATAATAAAGAAAAGTCAGTTATTTTGCCAAAAAATAATTTTATATTTACGAGGTATTGAAATTTTAAGGAATATATTTTTCAGAGTTCACGTCTACATATTATATGAAACTTGTCTCCGAAATTTGAACCAAATTGTATATGATTACGAAAGCCCAACGATTTTGATAAATACACAATTTATAGTTAAACTATATACATTTACGGCTCTTTTTCTGCTCTCACACCTGTTGTTGTTGTTGAGATCCAGACCGCCAGACCTACCAGAAAGGGCGCTCACACCTGTGTAATAAATAAGACTTGCCACCCAAATTTGCTCCAAATTGCGTCAGTGATTTCTGGGGTAACTATAACTCAACGATTTGACACCCATCCACACGCCCAGAGACCGAAAAAACTCATTTATTATAACAACAAAAGTTTTACCGATGTATTTACGATAAACACTGGACTTGTGATTAAGTTGAGATCACCATAGTTTTCTTAATATACAGCGGTTAATACAAAAATTTTGCATTATCCACTGCTAAACGTATATACCAAGAAAAGTGATATAAGTCACAATCCTTTTCACTATATTTTCTCCTAACTCAGCGGCAGGACAGTAATATGATGATATTTTTCAGAATGTATCAGGCTTAAAATATCATTGTAAATTAGTTAAATTAGAAATATAAATATTAAAATTAAATATTTTTTTCTCATTTCACTTGATAAAATAAACGAGTCCTTTTTAATTTAGACCTGAAACATATGTTTCTAGCCAAGAAGGAATTTAAAATTCTAGATATATTTCCTTTCAATCTACATGTTAAAGTTTCATCTTTTTCGGATTTTATTTCATAATGTATTTTATCGGAAGATCTTGAAAATCAAATATCTGCTTGGGATAACATCGAAACATTGAACGCATGTTGAAATGTCATTTTCATCGTTTGTTTTGTATTTATAAAGGTATAAACATACCCGATATTTTGCTTCAGAAAGAAAAGCTTTCTCTCTAAATATAAAATCGATACAAAAAGATTTAAACGGCAAAATCATTAGATCATCAGAAGGTTTTTTACACGTACCATAATCACAGAGAGAACAGATTTGCAGAAGACCCGGGGACCTCAACATCTGGGTCGTTAAGTCTTTTGCGACAGACAAAAAGCAAACATTATTTTCCCTTGCTCTTTATTTAAAACCGTTTTTCTTTGCAAATATATTGATAGTATTGCCAAAATATCTTTCAACTTGTGATCTCACTTTGGTGTATAATGAATATAATTTTTTATATCATTTTACTAATTTAATCTACCATAATATAAAAAAAATATGTGTGTGTGTGTGTTTGTGTGCAGACTGTAGCTGGAAAGCTAATCGTTGAATTGCGCCTAAATTTGATACAAATGTACTCCAGGACAAGAAATGATGCGCTTAGCGTAAATTTTTCAATTTGAAATGCGTATTTTTAGTTATTTAATGTTTTAATATGAGTTTGAGCAATTTTCACTAAAATCGGTTCTTTAGGGATAGAAAATATTATCAGAATGTTTCTATCTTGTCACCATCCGAAAAACCGAAGAATGTTTCTCCCAACGTATTTAAAACGAATTCGTAGGATAATTCCTTCATATACTATATATGCTCTATTAAAAAATGAAAACATATGCGTCAAAATAAATTACTCTACAGCCACGAAACTCGACATATATGTATCGTTTCAGGTGACATGCAAATTATTAGTATTCTGGAGCAAGTAAAAGCTTTATTTAGAAATACTAACAACAGACAAGCAGATTTTGTTTCAGTAAGTGATAAAACGTCCTCTGTCAAAGTCGATACTCGATGCGGCATAGAATCAATAAGTGTGTTATGTATTTTGAGAAAGATTCTATTAAAAATGTTGCAACTGGTCAACTAATTCAGTCGTATTCTGAGATTGCTGCAATTGCCATCCCAGTATGTCCCAGACGTTTTCAGTTGGTGATAGCTTTGGGGACTTGAATGGCACCAAACTTATCACGAATAGAGAGTATTAAATCCTCGAAGGCATTGTTGGGAAAATCGTGCAATATGTGGTCGAGCGATGTCTTGTAAATAAATAGAACCTTGGCGGTTTGGCAGTACATTTAAAAAAATCGGCTGCAGAATATCGTCGCGAGCGTACGAGCAACGTAAAATAAGCGATGTCTAACATGCCTCCAATCAGACACCGTCCAGTCTAACCGAACTCGGTACCAATCCAGACGATTCTGCCTATGTTGAAAGATCAGTGATGTACGCTTTAATAGACGTCGACACCTAATCCCATCATTTTACTGTCGTTTCCGAATAGTTTCCCTTGATACAAGATGCATGGAAGACGGAAAATGCCTTCTAATTGGCTGGTTGGATTGCGACACCATTAGCGTAGACGTCTCTCCTCTTTTGACTTTACGATCTTCGTGAGATTTATCTGGGGCGTTCCGAGCCTCTGCGATGGTTCATTATATTCATTATCTTATACACTGTTGCCAACACCGAGGAACTACCATTTCGCTCCGAACAAAAGCTCGATTGATCCGTCTGTTGGACCAACCAGCTGCCTTTAGACCTACGATACAACCTCTCTCTAAATTCGACAGTTGTTCGTCGGCTAATTGTTCGTCCAATTGCCTGTGAATGAGAACACTGAACGTTTTAATTGCTGCACAATGCGTGGTTCTCATACGCCTTGCATGAGCTCTAACCATCATTGGCGCTGACAGTTTGATCATTTGCAAAACTCTGAAAACAACATTTGCATGCCGAGTTTCGCGGCTGTTGCTCAACTTTGTAGCTCAATATTTTTTGCGTGTGTTTTTTTTATATATATTGGAACTTGCATTTTTCAGGTTACATGGTACTTTTATCGCTTAATCTGAAAATTTAAGATTATTGCAATTCTTTAGTGACGTCAGTGTAAATGTGTGTGTTCCTAACGTGACGTATGTATATGTGTCTGTCTGTCTGTGTATATGTTTGTTTGTTCAATGTACATCTTCAGTCTAGATAAAAAATACTGTAATTCACAAAATTTGGTAAGTCAGTCGTACGATAACCCGGTGTTGATTTTGTATTGGAAAAATAGTACTTGCCTTTTTTGTGATATGGCCATCATAATTGTCAAAATCTGAAATAAAATGTATATGTTTAAAGGTATTATTTAAAGGCTTATTTTGTACGTAATTTCTGACGATTAGAAAAGTAAGATCCATTTTCAAGACATTAAGGTTTTTGTAATTTTCCGGAGTTGGCGACACGTTAATATGTCCTAAGTTGCATATAAAAAAGAGGTCATATTAAATGGGGAGTAGATGTTCAAATATGCACGGATTGGCAATATCTCGCAAAATTTTTATGAAATAATATTATGATACACATTATTTCTCATTAAGTGCAATAAACCGCACTCAAATCGAACGTTTACTTGCGAAGTTAAAGACATATTAATATTTAAGACAACCAAAGTTAGAATGGAATATTTACTTTAAATGTTTTTTCCCTTCAAACACGATTTTTTGCAATTATTACAACTGCAAAACTTTCCACGCTTGAATTTTTTACTTGATTGGATTCAAATAGTTTTTTTTCTAATATTTTCTTATTTAATCTAAAATATATATTGCAAGGAATTTTCTATTTCGTGCGTTGCTAAGTACATCTTAAATTTAAATTTGTTGGCTGTAATTAGAGTTTTTCTCAAAAAAATAAGGCAATATAAGAGGTTTTTTCCTCCTAAAATGTTTTTGAATAATAATGGTGAGTTATATTGTTAATTGCAACTATTAATGTTATCTTTAAGAAATTAAATGCTAATTTAGCTGCGATTCGTTGCGTTCGGAAAATTTGAAAAAATATCTGCAATATAAATAGATAAATAATTTAAAACCTAAACAACATTAAATTGAACAACTGTTATACATAATAAATTAGTTGTATAATAATTGTATTTGATAAACATTAAATGAATCCATTGAAAAATAAATAAATCGAAATTCAACATCCACTTTCGACTGGAAATTACAAGCTCGATATAATATCATTACAATAAATCAAACTGCTGCTTGTAAAATAAAAGTTTTCAAGACCTCCTTGAATAAAGCATACATATGTCAATCGGGTGATGGCAATTGTTTCGAGGACGTTATAAGCCTTCTTCTTCAGGCCAAATGAATAAATAGAACAGCATAACCACTTCAAGTGGAGAATGAATACACATCGAGAAATTTTGCACATAGGTTACTTCATCAAGTGAAAAAACACCCATAAACATATCGTCATGAGTCGACCAAAGAACCCTCTCACGTACACAAAGGGGAAGGAAGTATCGGTAAATCAAATCTTAAGCATTGATAGGATAATGAAACAGAGAGAAAAATATATGAACTACCGCATTATTATTGGTAAAAAAAGGATTTAGATGGAGGAAATATAGCCAAATACTTGTAATAGAAGAGACATATAAAATACAGGGAAATGAGACAGTAATTAAGAAGAAGATAACAAAAGGAAATTACCAGTTTTGAAAGTTAATTCCATCAATCAAACTGATATAAAATTAATAGCGGTTGGGACTAGGTCAAAGAAAAGAAACATAGAATAAAGGAAAAACATGTTTTAAAAGCTATATGAGCTAACTTCACAAACTAAAAAAAATATCAACCTGTTAGTCTACTCAACAATGTCGGTGAATGCGACTGAAATTAAGAGGGATTTAACCAAATTGAAAGAAAAACAACTGGATTTGGATGATATTTGAGCTAACAATTGACTTGAAATTTATATTTTTATGTAGTCAAATATGTGTACAAACAAATGTATTCCTTATATACATCTTTGACATTAATTGTTTAATAACTTTCAGTACAATTTTGTTGGTGGCTAAGGGGCGCGCATTATTATACTTGCTCATTTGGCCTAAAAAAAGGGGAACTTAAAGCTCTCGAAACCATTTTAGTCACCATACTGCTTTATGTCTTCTTTATTGAAGGAAATTTTGAAATATTTTATATTAAATAGCCATGTCAGTTTGAGCAACTAAAACAAAAGTTAATACAATTGGGAAATACATGTGTTGCCAACATCATAATTTACAAAAAAATGATTCACATTATCTGTATCACATAAATATTTGGTAAAATAAGAATATTCTCTTGGGATATTCACCTGAAATCAAACAGTTTCTCCCATTTACAGATTGAAAGAATCATGAAAACGATGATATCAATTTCACTAAGTGATTTCAATTTTCTAAGGATATGCCACCCATACTTACATAATAAAAGTACAGAAACTTCACGAGAAATGGATAAAATGAACATTCATCTTTTTTCTCAATTGGTTTCAATAATATTACGAGCTCAATTGGATTGAATTCATATTCCGTGATTTTTGAAAAAGTTACTTTCGTCTTCATTCTCTACAAATATTGCAATATAAGAGTATATGCCGTAATATAATATAAGAATATCAATTAACATTAATCGTTCCAAATTCTATGAGATGTATTTATGCATCATTTGACTTTCACAAAAAAAGATAAAAGCATTTTTATCTATTGATGCTTGGGTTTTAATAGAGAAATATTTTTCTTTTCAATTTTATTGAAAATGTTTTGTTATCTCACGATAGTTTCTTTATTATTTAAAAAATATTTTTATAAATACTGTGGTCATTTTTCATAAAATCACATCTTTAAAATGTTAGCCAATCTCATTTTATGAAAAAGTTGCTAATGTACTCAAGAGTGTCGTTAAGAAATACAAAAAAATATTTCTGTGCGGAGAAAAAGAATTAGAGAGTATTTTTACGATTGTGTAGGAGAAAACAGCTGTTTTTACTTTGCCTACAATAAATACATGGTACTCTATATATTGGAATCCTGTCGAGAATCGCAACTCGAGTTTTCGACGAATCTATACATTTTGGGACCTCTAGAGCACGAAAAACTATTTTTAGCGTGACATATGTGTGTGTGTGTCCATTGTAACACATAAGACTAATTGACCGAATCCCATAAAACTTTATAGATAAGTCTCTTGTGGGTTACTCTGGTTCTGAATAGATATTGGTACACTTCGATATAAAAAATACACTTTTTTTTAAATAGCCCACAGAAATTGTATACAATATCCTCTCTAGCTAAAAAACTAATCGACCAACTTTCACTAAATATGGTAGATAAGCCACATGTGATTTACTCTGCTGCTGATATGATTAGAGTTTGGTATGATTCGGGTAAATATAAAATTGTAAAATTAAAGACTATATTTTATAATATATGATTGAAATGCCTGTTTTATACGTAATGTTTTACGATAAAAAGAGTAAGATCAGCCCCATTACAAAATAACTAGCTGTTACAAAATAACTCGAGATATTTTATTATATTATTATCATTATTATTATTATTATTATTATTATTATTATTATTATTATTATTAATATTTTGCATTTTTGCTAGGCCGCCATTAAAAATACATCCCGTTACCAAATGAAAACGAAAATCGAATTGAAAGTACAAATTCTGTGTAATTTCAAATAGCTATGCATGATATTTTATGCAATTAAACTTAACTGAAGAATTAAGAAATGAAATGAAAACGAATTTGAGGCTGTAGTGAAAGCCTTGTGCTGCCCACGTCAGACTTTTTACATGCATCGCGGTTTCAACATGTATATTTTCGACGCAATGACGAAATTTCATTCTAGATTTAAATAATGTACAATATTGAAGCTTCTGCTCTCCATTTAAATTTGTATATTTCTATTTACCTTTACATGTATCTATGTAACTCCAAGCGTCCAATAAAAATTGGGTTTCGTATTAGTAGCTACACAATTGTTTAAAATTTAGTAGTGCTTTAATTATTTATAAAATAAAATACACAAAATAGTCAAATATAATTTCTGGTGACTTGATATTAGACATTTTATAAAACTTGCAGTCGAATCATACCCAACAGACGAAAAATCAAGTTTATTTAAAGGAAAAATTCAATTCACTTGTTTTCTTAAATGAAATTAATAAAGTTGATTACTGTATAGAACTAAATAGCATAAATCCTGTCTTGCACAAAAGTTAAATAAAACTGATATTTTCGGCATATGAATTTCCCTACATGCAATTACTTTATTTCTTTCACAGCGAAATAATGGTATACTCGATAACAGGCATAATGCATTTAAAATTGACGACACATAAATTGAAATTCGGCACTTTTGACAACTTATTAATCCAAGTAGATCAACTTTTGCATATCCATATGCACAATTTTGCATGTGAGTATGCAACTTTGATATGAGTATGCACCTTTGATATGAGTATGCAAGTTTTGCGTACTCATATCAAAATTTGATTGGCATTTAATTAATATCCCGTGAAATGAATGACTATCTTTTGGAGTCAAAATATAAAGCGATTATAAAATGTATATTATTTCGCAAGTGAAAAGAACTAAATGTATGTTAATCGCAATGCCAATAAGAAAACTTGATATTTGCCACAATTTTAGTAACTTCTATGGGAACTGACTATTTCAATCATTCTACGTAGCCGGCATAAATATGCCGACAAAGAAGAAATGAAATTATAAATCACTATAGATGTTTTTAAATTTTTTGCAATGACGAGTTTTCTTGCTGTCATTACAGTTAACGATTAATCTATGCTGATAAATGCATAATACGCGCGAAACCAGTCCACGGATAATGCTATCTGCAACGGAAGAATTTTGAATTCGGGGATATGCCCCATTCTGGTGGGTTCTTTTTATTTTAAATGTACAAGAGTGATGCTCACATACACTGGCGGAAAATAAAATCCCAATACCAAGGATTTGTGGTAGATAAACCAAATTTGGGTGATGCGTTTTTGCACATATGAAAGATGACTCCTATTCAAATTTCGTGTTAGACGAATAAGAGTGACGCTAGTAGCGCCACTATGATCATGCAAATCACGTTTGCTTTAAATACGCGATGCTTAAGCGTTATTCATCGTTTAGATTGGGCGTTGTGAGCTAGTTTTGAGTCAAGAATGCCTTAAAGGAGACAAAGAAGACAGTATCAGTAGCTTAGTGAGTTTGAACGAGGACTTATAATAGAGCTCCGAGAAGGTGGATTTTCTTTCCGTGATATTGCAGAAAGACTTGGCAGATATGTATCCACTGTGCATGAGTGTTGTCAGAAGTGATCACGGGAAGGCACTGTCTCATGAATACGGGCCACTACTGAGAGGGAAGACCGCCGTATTCGCCGCATAGCTATGGCGGATCTACTGCATCTGTAGAAGCAATTACAGCTCCTGTTTCCCCAGAGTGACACAGCGAACTGTAAGAAATCGATAACTTGAGGGACAGCTCCGGGTCAGACGGCCTGTAGCGTTCATACCACCAACTCCGAATCATTGCAATCTGCGACGTCAGTGGTGTCAAGCTAGAGTAACGCCCGTCCTCGTACAGCTGCTGTCACCCAACGTGCTGTGCAGAGTGTCGACATGTTGCCTTGGCCTGCGCGATCACCAGATCTTTCCCCCATCGAGCACGTATGGGGCATTATTGGAAGACAAATCCTGCGTCATCCACAACCAGTATTAATTGTTGCTGATTTGACTGGCCAAGTGCAACAGGCATGGAACTCCATCCCTCAAAATGACATACGGCACTTGTACAACACAACGCATGCAAGTTTGCATGGTTGTCTTCAAAATCGTGGCGACTACAACCGTTATTAATGTACCACCATTTCACATTTGAAATAGCTCTGCTCGCACATAATGTAACATATGACCTTGAAACATTAATCAAATAAATATGTTACCTACGAAATTGCTTTGCCTAATTTTCATTCCTTTAAACTACTTTCTTCTTGGTGTTTGATGTTTGTTAAAATAAGTTATACAAAATATAAATACATGTGAAATAAACGTATTCCCCTCGGAATCCATGCATTCAACTGAAATGCGTAATATATAATTTATATTGATATTATATTTCATGTTTCATCATTCGTTTTTCTTATGCGTCTACAAAACGTAATATCTTGAGAATTGGCTCAAAGTATTTTTTCGTGTATTCCTGATGGATTTCAAGCGCAGCTGAGCTAGTTTATTCTTTTAAACCTTTTACTTATCTTTATTTGAATTCTATCGTCGTTATTACATATATTTGCCTTCTATTTTAGAAACGAGGGAAAAGTAAAATATCTGTAAATTCCCTTTATACAAGAAGTTTAAAATAGATCATGTTCTTAGAAACTTTCGTCTCCTTCTGTCCTCGGGGATTTTGCTTTATAATATATGCCTCTTACACAAAATAATATTTTATCGAATTTTTAAGGATCGGGTATTTTGTGTTATATATTTATTTTTCTGTGCCGAAATTTCCTTATTTCAATAGTTGCTATTATCTCATACTAAAAGACTTATTTTGAACTAAATACATATTTTCACATATACTTAGTAAAAGGCTGTTTTTTCCAAAATCTCAAAGATACAGCTGCACATTGGTGCCCGTCGATCATTTCGATCAATGTACTGAGATTAAACTAAGTAACTTTGAGTACTTTAAAATATATGGCGTAACCACTATTTTTGCTTACTCGTACGTAATATAAAGCATAGAAAACGCCATTGTAACGGGGTCGAAAATTTGAATTCGGGTAGCACCGTAAACTTCAAAGCATCCCTGAACTCGAATCGAACTTTATAGAGGTGATGTGTATGTATATGTACGTCTGCGATATATTACAAATGAGTGGAGCGTCTAAAACTAAATTTAGTACAAATATTACAATTAGTGCATACAGGAAACCTATTGATTTTGAGTGCAATCAAAACCAAATTCTCGAATGAAATTCTGTAAAATTCATTACAACAAGAACCATTAATAATGATTTGTAAATGAACATTTTTAATTTAATTTTTAATTAGAAAACTAATTACATTAACTTTTGAATGCTAGTATGAACCGTTGTCTAAATATTCAACGTTTTCAAATAATACAATAAAAATATTACATAAAACTGCAAAATTATAACAATCGCGAAATAGTTTCTCTTTACATACTCAATACTTTGCGACAAATGTGTAGACATCGTTCTCGTATATCGAGTTTTTTTTTCCATTCCCGAGAGAAGATACTAATTGTTTGTATTTATCACCAACAGTTTGCCAATTTCATATATAAAGAACGCTAGTATGATAACGCGCTGCGATAAATTTGAAGAACTTGGCGACAAATGTAACAAATTTGCTGATCTTGACAGTATTTTGCCTCGTATGGACAATATTAACTTCAAATTGTAAAAATATCGCTAAGTAAAAGAAAATAACTCCAAATTGAATGAATTAATTATTAAAATATCTTAATATATAGACTATATTATTGCTGATGCTATCAATATTGGCATTAACCAATTTAGAGTTGTATAACATATTAATTGGATGCTTCGAAATAGTTTTATACACTGTCCTCCAGAAAAGTGTCAAATTGCAATTCAACATTAGACAAATTGTTGTTGTTGCTGAGACCCAGATCGTCCGACCTACCAGAAAGGACTAAAAATATTGTATCGTACCTTACAACCGACAGTTCAAATTTAAATTAATCGGTTTCCACAGTTAAAATTCAAGATGTTATTCGTATTTCATTCAAGCACCAAATGTACATTTCAGCGTTAGAAATGTTGTACCGTGAATCTTATACTTAAATTTTCACTGCGAAAGAAGTAAATCCATTGCATTATATAGAGAACGTCCTGTGCTGCCCACATCAAATTTTTAACTCTATGGAAGTGGTCGCAAATATTTGTTATTAAAATACATGTGTTACTTAAATATGTACACTAGAATTTTAATTAACCCTCCAATTTTTAACTTGTAAAGTTATTTGCTGGATAGTATGAAATGTCACCTAAATTAATAATGATAAGAAGGATCACTCATGCATAAAGCATTGATTTTGAAATACATTCCAACTTCAATGCAATTTTATATAAACATCTCTAAAATCCGATACATTCCTCGGTAATATTTTTAAAATTATCACAATACTACATTAATTCATTATATTTGAAAACTTAAAACTTCATCGAAAAAAATGAACTTCATTCAAATGACGGCTATGAAATATAAATTTCCTGGTTTAAACATCTCTAAATTGCGATCCCAAAGGTTTACAATGCGATTAAGGTCGGGGGAAATACGCCGCCCACTCCAAACTAGAAATACCCTCACATTCCAGGTATTCGTCAACGATGTTAACTCGATGGGGACGGACATTATCGCCCATAAGGAAGAAATTAGGAACAAAGGCTGTAGCTTAGGGTCCCGCAATGGGGTCCATGTCCTGAAACCGAGCAGCGATCACAGACCTGCCCTTAAAGATGTGCAGCTCTGTATGATATCCCATTGAAATTCCAGCCCACACTATGAAGCTGTCACCTCTGAATGCGTGATGTTCGGTAATGTTCTTTGCCTGATTTGGGTGTGGCTCGTTCCTATAGACCCTTACAGGCTTACCATCTGATTCCAGGGCAAATCTGAACTCGTCCGTGAACAGGATGTTGTACCAATCTGAGACTGTCCAATTGACATGTTGACGACACCGCATTTATCTTTCCCCCTTCCTTGGACGGTTAGTAGAACACAAAAATTTGGTACTTGGGCATACAGTCTCTTCACCTGGAGCCTTCGGCTAACAGTATTGAAAGATATTGTTTTACCAAGTGCCGCTGCAATTATGAATGTAACAGATGTGGAGGTCACTCGTCGATTCCGTTTGACTACTATAGCAATATACCGATCATCAGAGAGGGTGGTAACCTTTGAACGACCGGCCACAGGTCTCCGGATAATAGTTTGACTTATTTGGATTTATTTCCATAATCGAGAAATTACCGAATGATCAACGCCAAAGAAAATAGTGACATCTTTGATTGACTGTCTTGCTTCAATGCGTCCGACAGCACGACAGA
Source organism: Amaurobius ferox (assembly GCA_951213105.1). NCBI lineage: Eukaryota > Metazoa > Arthropoda > Arachnida > Araneae > Amaurobiidae > Amaurobius > Amaurobius ferox. The sequence continues at coordinate 4,732,492 of OX578134.1, read as the reverse complement.
GCTCGCCATCTGTCATTCCTCTTCTTTCAGCCATAGAATCGCGAATGTCATAAAAAATAATCCTACAAAAGTTATAAACATTTCGTATCAGTATTTAAAAGCACTTCCTCAAACCCTTCAGAATGCTGCGTCTTCAACGACTGCCTAATTAGCATATATCCCGACAGTCAATCGCGATTGGTTGTAACATACGATATTTGCATACCGCCATCTACATCCGCAGCGATTTTTAAACACTCAAATTCAAATAAGCTTTCGAAAAATGAAAATTTGCATTCCGTGTTTAACTTTTGGAAGTCAGTGTATTTATTAATTTATTTAGTATGGAAATATCATTTATAGACGGCGTTGCCCGTAATTAATAACTTGTAAATTCTATTACTTTTCTAAATGCTTTTATTTTCAAAACATTCTAATATTATTTAAATTTAATTCCTTTAGAAAGTAGCATAAGAATCTATGTTCACTTTTTGAAAAATTCCCTTTACATTCTGATCATTAAGCTTGGCCAATAAACACCACAGTCAAGACTTTAAATGTTAGAAGATAGATTTTTCAATATAACACAATCGATTAAACACAACAAAAGTATATATATTTCAAAAATATTTGCCAAAATAAAACAGAAGACAGAAAGTATCCGTTAAAAATATAAAAAATCCAGAGAAACTTTATTCTAGGTCGAACTGATATAGCCCAAACTATAATACCAAATTTTTAAACCTTATAAGCTGGTAGTACACATCAAACTAATCCCGGCCACACATTAAGCTGCCACAAGCCTTAGGGTTGGTCATGTGGTCTATGTCTTCAACACCAAACTAATCATTTTCCATCGTGGTTTACCGGATAAGAAAAGTAAAGGCGTTACAGGGCGATGGATTGGTTCCGTAGCTTTGCCTCTACGATCTGCCGATCTGCCGTGTCTTAACTTCATTTTACGGGGTTATCTCGTGAATCTCATCTATGACTCTCCTGGAGAGGAACTCCTCACCAGAATTTTGGCCGTTGCTGCCGAAGTGCGCGACGTGCCTCGTCTGTTCGAGATAGTTGACCAATCCCTCCATCGCCAGTGTGGGACGTGCATTCAGGTTGGCAGACGCTCTTTTGAGCTATTACTGTAATTATTGTGTATTAAATGTAATTTTATAAAATCTAAATAATTCCATTGTTACCTCCTCACCTCATCGGTTTCACCATTAAGCCGCCTTTACGTTTTATTTCCGACTAGGTGAACTCTGACGAAAAATGTTTGGTTTGGTGTGTACTACCACCTCGTAAAGTTTGGTACGTCATATTTTAATTACCCTGTATATATATATATATATATATATACATTTTAATTACCCTATATATAGATATAGATATAGATATATTTGTTTGGGTTAATTAGAATTAAATACTCAGATCTGGATATGAATTTAATTCTCTTTAATCCTCGAATTTGAGTCGGTGCTGATCTTTTCTATTATCGGCATTATGGCAGTGGTTTTGCTTCTATGGTGATGTAAATACTTCACGATCACTTGAATTAATAATTTTTATTATTATGTTTTGCTAATATATATATATATATATATATATATATATATATATATATATATATATATATATTAGAAAAATATAATAATAATAAACAGATTCAAGTAATATTAACACCACCATAGAAGCAAAACCATGGCCATAATGCCGATAAGAGAAAAGAACAGCACAGGTTCAAATTCGATGATTAATAAGAATTAAATTCATCTTCAGGTCTGAGTATTTAATTCCAATTAACCCAAACAAATGCCTGTTTCAGATTTAGCAATAGTACTTTCCTATAAATACTGAAACCCAGACTGCAGACATCAAAAGATGAAAAAATGGATATAAGAAAATTTGTATTACCATATGGCATGAACCCTTCTTCTTTCACTACGTGTATACACGCGTATATATATATATATATATATATATATATATATATATATACAATAATGACTCAAAATAGAAATATACATCCCTTGTTCGATATACATTTCTAAACTTTTCATATCCATATTCTTCTTTTAAAGTCACGCCATACGTTTAATTGAATTCGTAATTCCAGTAATTGCTGAAAAAGACAAATGCGTTTAGTTTCAGAACACTTCTTTCGCGTAAGTATTTGAAAAAATAAAATGACAAATGTTCTCTAAATGTTAATCACTTAAGTGGAACTCTTTTATATCTTTAGACATTGTAATTTTACCTTAACTACTACGTGCCAGTAAAATTGCACTCTATATCATTGAGACATTTTCTATATTGGAGAATTTATAATTTTGTTTTAGTGAGGTGAAAACTTTCGGTTTGTTATTGATCTGTAAATGATAATTATGTATGAAAAATTGAAATTGAGTCTTTGCAAATGGATTTGCTGTATGCGTATATATTCGCCAAAAACTGAACGTTTAAAAGTGCATTTTCAAAAAGTTCATGAAAACAAAATGAAAAATTCTATGTGTGCAGCACAAGAATTTTCCTGCATTATACAATGAATGTATTTATTTTATGGTGATAAGCATTATGTATAAAATTCGTGCATTAATTGTTTTAGCGTTGAATTTTACATTTGGTGCTTTTCAGGATGTCAATATACAAAACTATTTCAAAGAACCCAATTAACTTTTATTTCGCTGAACTCTAAATTGACAATTTTCAATATTGATTGCATTCACAAAAGCAATATAGTCCATATATTAAAATATTTCAATACTTAATGGATCAATTTGGCTTCATTTTCGATAATTTAGCGTCAGTTTTGCAATTTTGATGTTTTTTGACAATGTCACACCATTATAAATAAATCACACCATCAAAATGTCATCAAAATCAAAATCAAAATGTCACACCATTATAAATTAATAATAAAAGTTTGCAATATTTTGCCATATTTGTAACCAAAATTGCCAAATTTATCCACAAACGTTACAAAAAGACCGAAAGACAGGTTTTCCTTACATATAAAAAAAAATAATATTGCTGAATTTTTAGGCGGGAAAATACAATAATATTACGCAAAGTACCTTATGGATAATAATGTTAAAAAATTCGTGGCACAGTACTGCATATGAAAAGAAAACATATTACGTAATAGTTAGTACGTCTTTACTTTCATATAATTTTTGATAAATTTTTTAAGGTGCAATGTCTCGAGAACTGTTCATGCAGTGTTCTAAATTTTGTGCTGTTAGATTTCTAATGAGCAATTACATAAAAAATAATCATTTATGTAACACTAGTAAAGGCTCTGACTTTTTAGTGATTTTTTCTTTTCAAAATTTCATTTGGAAATTCTGGGGGGGGGGGATCTTTTGAGCATTCGATTGTGTTTAAAATCCATAGGGTAAAATATTTACCAATTTCATAATTCTGTACCTACATAACGTACATAATTTCGTTCAAGAGATATCTTATCCATAGATTCACGGACGAAAAGCATGCACACACACACACAAACATATATACTAAATCCTTTCGCACCTATGGTAAAGTCCCCCAAAATACAAACTAACAAAGTCAGATTTTAAAATTCCTATTAGGATGGAAAATTATGTTTCTTGTCTTTATTTTTTTTTCCAGATACTCCAAAATATTGCCTGAAAGGCTGAGGCTTTGCATGCTTAAATCATCGTCCACAAGACAGAATCTGAAATTTTTCAGTTTTTATCTTCCCCGGGTAGAAAAGAAAGGGGGGGGGGTCTTTGAAAAGTCTTTCTTGGCATTCCTTGAGCCAACGGGAGGCCTAGAAGCCGTTTCTATGCTTATAATATCTGAGCAAAAGCTAAATAAGCCGTTTCTGTGCTTATAATATCAGAGCAAAAGCTAAATGAGCCATTTTTAAAATAAAGACAACATGTTTCGACTCTAGGCACCTTACATTGTAAAACTAAACAATAACTATTAAGAATAAGTTGTTACCTTATATTTTGAGCATGTTAGTTTACCTATTTTTGACAGACTTACATAATAGGAAGTAATAAACAATTTTTATAAAATAATTGTTAGTCATATCCTTCATAGTCGCAGAAATGTTTTTTCAATTATATTTAATTTAAATTTCAAATCTTAAAATAAATAAAACATAGAAAGCTATGTGATTAACAATGTATAAGAATAAATGAACTTCTGTAACGACTCTTATTATAATAAGTTTTATTTATAAAAAGAAAGTACTAAAATATGTAGAGAAGTGAGGTTGTGGAATGTTAATTATTTTTTAAAGACAAACAATACATGATAGATAAGCAAATAAGTCCAATGCTATTAAATGATGTTACATATAGGAATTTGTGGGATAAGAGGGGCAAATACATCCCAAATACACAAGCGCACTACACTATTAAAAACTTCTGACCATTTAAGTAGGTTTCTATGGAGTATAAGTATTTTTTTCAGCATATATGTAGTATATGGAAAATCACGGTTTGTATTATATAAGAGATTCAGATTTTGAAATTGTCGTCTAATATAACCTTAATTCATTTACTGATATCTTATTTATTTTATGTTATTTTTCCAAAGTGATTGATTTCACGGAGTACTATATAAAGTAACGTTCAAGATATGTGCAACTACCTTATATAAAATATTTTTGCAATTAATAGTGGTTATTTCCACAAATTTAAAAATTAAGCATACAATAATTTTTATTCCATAAAGAAAACAATTCATTAGCCATGCAAAATAAAACCCAAAAGTAAATTTTTCAAAATTATGTATCATCATCATCGGAATTTTTTTCTTTTCCGGTTATTTATCAACAGTTTGTATGTGATTTATTTTATGTTTAATACTCTACCAAAACGTTTCTCAGTTCGATTCAACTTTGTTTAGATATATGATAGCAATATTTTTTCACCGTTTCTTCCATTCTCATTAGGAGAGAATATTAAATTCAGCAAGACTAAAGAGTCATATCAATTCCTGCTAAATAATTATGTAATACGTAAGATAAATCGATGCTGAAACTGAGAAGAATTTTCAGGGCTAATCGTACTCTGCGAAAAGATTATTTTTTTCAAACATATTCATTATCGAACTAATTACTCCGATATTATATTTTTTTTCTGAACGATCTCTTAATTTCAGCAAGAGAAGATTAATACATTACGGCACGGAAATTGCAGAGAGTATATTAATAAAGCAGTAGAATAGAATTTTTTTCATACTTTTCGGAAAAATTCCCTTTGTTTTCCCCAAGTTTTCATGAACTAAGATCATGTTATAATTGCAGATATCGACGAACCGGTTTTACATTTTTAAATTATTCTCCTACATGCAATGCAATAGCAGATACCGGCAAAGACAGCAAGAAGACATGTTATGTTTCAGAATTTTGAGAACTTCTGTAGAGACAGACATATTCAGTCCTACTAAGGAGCTGGCGAAAAGTTTCATAAAACTTGAACATAAGACTACAACTTCCAAGTTCGTTTACAATCAAATCGAAAAAACGGGGTCTACCTCAAGCTATAGCAGCATTTCCATTACAGATGTGAACATTAACTTGCCGGTTATCTGCATTGGGGGTCTATGGTTGGGGTCTATATATGTCTATGTATCAATGCATTGGACACGAGTCTAATATGATGATTTTGTGAACATGAATTTGATAATATCTCTCTATATTAAAAATCGTAACCGTCGCCTCTGTTTGACGAATTTCTCGTTTCTCGAGTTTCTCTGCTTCGTACGTCAAAAACTGTAGCATATAAAATATGAAATTTGGTGCACTTGGAGAGAAAGATTTGAAATACACGCTAAAAAAATCTGATGTAGGCAGCATATGACTTTCCTTATATAATGCAATGAATTTACTACTATTTACAGTAAAAAAAGATTATTCCTATATATCTATATTCTTTTCAAGATATTGAATTTTTGTCAATGAGTCGTCATTTTCCATGTCGTTATCATCAATGAGTTATCATCATTGATTTAGCGTCATTTTTATCCATTTGGCGAGTTTTTCGTTAATTTAGCAATATTTAAAAATGTCACCTAGTTGGCTACATTCAGCCAAATTCGTCGCCAAAATCTCGCCAAGTGTTATGGACGGAGAAGTAAGTTATTCTTACAGTAGATAAATGACTATTGGCGTTCAAATACAAAAGTATATTTTTTTAAGAATGGAACGAGCTAGATCCACGAAAATGATGTCAACAAATTTATCGCATAATATTACATATGAAAAGTGAACATGTTTCTCAATAGCAAATATTTTATTTTTATTTTATATAATTTTTTGATAATTTTTTGAAAAATTTGCAATATCTCGAGAACGGTTCATGCTAGCGTTTAAAAATTTATGTCAATCGTTTCCTAATAAAAAATTACATAAGAAATGTCCATTTGCGTAACTTTATTAGAGGTTTTGATTTTTTGATGATTTCTTCACAATTTCACTCGAAAATTTAAGGGGATTCTGAACATTCGATTGCGTATAAAAACAATAGGCTTTCAGTATTCACAGATTGTAATTTTTGTACCAAATTTCATTCGAATCGGTCCATTCGTTCGTCAGTTATCGTCTCCAAAACTCACTGACTCACACATACACACACACACACACACACTTTCACCACACATAAACACTTTCACACACACTCACACATCACCTCAAAAATGTTCGATTCGTGATCAGGGATGCTTGAAACGTTCTCTCCGGTCGAAAACTCGAATTCGAAATTTCGACCCCGTCACAATACTTTCCTTATACATTATTGTATACCAGGAAAATAAAAATCATTTAAGAAAGATCATCTAAGTAAGCATCTAAGTAAAAATCATCTAAGAAAGTTGTTTGCACCGTTTTGGAAGAAAATTTCGTCCATCTATTATATTGATATCAACGGTTTATAAAGGTGACCAAAGGCACCTAAGATCTTCTATGCATAAAGTACCTGCATATACCATTAGAACGTTCCTGCTTAAGTAGTATGTAGTTGTTTAGAGAAAAGAAATCATGAACTGCGTTGGAATGGTGTCGCGTAAGTTTAATGATGAATACCGCTTCTGCCTCATAATGCATAACCATATTAGTTGTGTATAAAATATAGAGTAGAGGGAATTTTTTTATTTCGAATTGTAAATCATCGAGGGTAAAACAGTTGCCCTATGGGACAAAACGAATGGGTGAAAAAATTTATGTTCCTGCGGTCAAAATTTCATGCTCCGCATGGAGGTCAGACACTTGGCCATAACACATGGTCAAACACATGGAGGTCCATAACACTTGGCGAAATTTTGGCGTCAAATTTATCGAAATATTGCTGATTTGGCGAGTATTTTTAATGTTGCTAAATTTACGAAAAAGGAGTCTAAATTGATAAAAGTGGCTCTAAATGAATGAAAATGACGACTAATTGATGAAATTATAATATCTTGAAAGAACATAACAAACAACTATAAGAATATCCCATTTCTACATCTGTCCGTAATGTGTGGCGAAAAATTTGGGGGATATTGCAAATTTGGCGACATTTTAAATATTGGCGGATTAACGAAAATGTCGCCAAAAGGATAAACATGTTACCAAATTGATAAAAATGACGCTAAATAGGAGGCAATACATTGCAATTTTTTTCCGTCATATGACGGGCATAACTTCTGGTAAATAAAAGATGCGTCTCTCTCCGTTTGTTTGTGACACTTAAAGATACATATGGCGAACTTGGCGAATAACCCAACGAAATAGTGCCAAATTGGTGATGTTTAGTCCCAGATTGACGAAAATATCGTCAGAATCGCAAAAATGACGCCAAGTTAATGAGCATGACGCTTAATTTTTGAATTTATTATTAAAATATTTTAATATATGGACTACATTTATTATTGGGAATGCTATCAATATTGCTAATTTTTAATGCAGAGTTGCGTAAAATATAAGTTACTTGGGTACGAAGTAGTTTTACATGTTGTCATCCAAAAAAGCGCCAAAAGTAATATTCAACGTTACAGTCACTGTGCCATGGGTCATTTAATATTTTTTTAATTGTGAAGGAAGTAAAATCTTTGCAATATATAAGAAAGGTCATATGCTGCCCACATCTGATTTTTTACTTCATACCTCTTTTATATCAACCAAAAAACGATTTAGTATTAAATAAAATGTTACCATTATATTTCGAACTCTCAGTAATAAGAAGTCGTTTGGCAAAGAATTTGTAATAATTTCTGTATCTTCATTTGTGTGTTATTTCTTGGGAAAAGTGTTATAGCGATAAAATCATTATTTGAAGTGTATATGAATTAATGTATATATCCATATATATTGTTTCATTGAAGACACATATGCAGTGCATATAAAATATTCATTAAATGCAATTGCATATGCTAAAAAAAATTACTTTATTTGTTTTTACGGTAGTTTTTACTATGAAGTTACGATAAAACTTATCAAGATGGGATATTCATATACGTATATTCTATCTATAGAATCAGGCATTTAAGAAACAACGCAAAACAAGAAAATCATTATATGTAATAAATACAAAACCACCCAAAGAAAAATAAATGTTAATCATTACTAGCTTTAAACAACATTAATAAAAACAATGTACATAGCTTTCTTTATATGGAAAAATGTAGTTATTTCTCGGCTTTTATTTTAAAATTTAATATGCACTGTTGTATGTTACTACATACATGTCAATATAACGGTATATCTTTAAAGCCTTTCTTTTCTACATATCGTTCAAGGGCGAAAACTATGATAAAAGTTCTAAAAGTAGGCCAAACATGAAAAATGACCAACTGATAACTTTCTTCAATTTCGATCTAAGGCGACACTGCGATAAGATAGTAACTGTACATTCTCTTCTCTTTTGATTTGGGTTGTTCTAGGAGTGGTTTTTTATTTAAAGCATTTTATTTGTGAGGACATATATATATATATATATATATATATATATATATATAATAAATATATAATATAAAAAAACCATGATTGTATAGAAATAATTGTAACTCAAACCTAACTTAAAATATGCCTACAAAATAAAAAGAAGTATTAAATAGATAATCAACCATCATGAGAAAAATTAAATACTCATGTCTAGTCAAAAGCTTAAGATAATCAACAAATACCAATAGTGTGGATTCAAAAATAGAAAAACAAAAAATAACCAAGCATTAAATCTATACACGGGAAAAAGCACTAGGCTTCAAAATTGTTCATTTCGAAAATATTATTTTTCAAGACCAAATATTTATTCAAAATGAACACGAAATATGCTAGTTTCTAAAGCAAGAAATACATTTCATCTATGAACTAATGCTATTTGGACGACGAACATATATGCTGAAAAATTATATAGGAAACACAAATACCTGAAATACACTGCAAATATCCTGTCTATTGGAGTATTAAATGACGAAACCAATGTTGTTAATCGCAAAAGATAAAAGTAGATATCTGATGATGACAATCGTGAAAAATAAATAACAATATTGCGAAAAGGCTATAAAATATGAAATGTTCTACAGTAAAAACTTCATAATAAAAGGAGATGTAATATAATAGAAAACGCAGAGGCTAAAGTATAAGAGGACGTAAATACGTCGTAATGCTTATGCAAGAGAATATAGATATTTGGCTAATATAATATACTAAGAGAAAATATATATATATATATATATATATATGTGTGTATACATATGTTTATAAATATATATATATATATATATATATATATGTGTGTGTGTGTGTGTTTGTATGCACGTGTTTGCGTGTGGGTGGGTGTGTATACACACATACTGTTGTGTACTCACACTGCTGAGTTCAGTAACTCATGTATTAAAGTCTGGTTAACTCTAACTGGCAAAATATAACTCTACATCTATAAAAATAGGTCTGGCCAGTCTCACATTTCAAATGTGACAGAATGTTGACAGATTATCGAATATATCGGTGAATATTTAACTTAATTTCTTTTACAATCACTTCTGATATGTGTAAATTAGTAATTTAATGCTAAAAATTAAATAGGACCGATTTCACTGTTCTTGGGGGTGTTATATCTTCTTATGAGTAATAATGTAATTGAGTTCCGATAGGGATTCTCTTGGAAATTATAGTTTTACGCGTTGCATTGTAATTAGTAATATTATTGGATTTAATTATTAATAAATATAGTTACGTGGTCTACGAGTCTTCTGAGAGTTTACAATTGTAAGTGATGCAGCTGGGAGGATAAGCGGAAATCATTCACATAACTTTATTCACCCTTCAGATGTTGGGATTAACATCTGAGAATAACGAGAGGAAGATATCTTGAATGTTTTTTTGAAATGCCATTGTGCATTTTCTTGCTTAGCAATTATGAAACTGGTGTAAATTGTAAGCAGACTAGCTGAATAAAGATTTATTATGACAACAACGCCTGTATCAGACGGTTAACCGCAAATGCATTTTTCGCATTACATTACGAAATAAAATGTTTATATTTACACCTTCGTACACCGAAATCCAGAATAAGGGTATTTCTTTAATATAAGTTGTAAAACACATTTATTTGGCACGTAGTGAACATAACTATAATATATTACACATAATGCTACGTTTAATACATTGCGTTATACGCTTTTCATGTTTATCTTCAGAAGAATAGATGGTTATGGTCGCATAAAACTTATTCTCGCGTGCATGGAAGAATACACTGTAAATATTTAAACAGAAATATGACATTAGAAAGGCAAAACATATTTTATAGGTACTCTGTGGTGTAATATATATATATATATATATATATATATATATATATATATATATATATATATATATATATATACAGGATGTCCCAAAAACATGGACCCCGGCTTTTATTCCTTAAATATTGATCTTAGACATATATAATAAATTGAAATGTTGCGTAAAAGAAGTACAGCATTTTATGAAATCGACTAAAATTTTCAAGAAAGTAAAATTTTAAGAAGTACAAAATTAAAAGTTTTATAGGGTCCCCGTAAAACACATTTCCAATGAGTAAATTTTGCCCCGTACACTAATAAGATGATGTACAAAATTTCAGCATTTTACCATAAAATTCCCAGCGGTATGAAAAGACAAAAATGCTGACTTAAACCAATTTTCGATGCATCGACAAGGGTTCTCAGAGGGGAAAATTCATATCGGCAGATCGCTTTTCAGAAGTTATACCCAAAATATGAAAGAAAACAATGATTACATAAATAAATAATAATTTTGCTATTTATTGGTACAAAAGTATCTACACTGTGTAGAAATAATAAGTTTACACAAAAATCGCAAAGCTTGGTAAAAATGTGTTCCATCCATTCTAAAGATTCATTAAAGATACAGGCATATATTATTTGCCTATGATGCATTTCTGTGTCATTTGCACTCTTGCTGTAAACGTTTACATTTTAATTTGTGATTAATCCCTCACCAATTTTGTTTAAACATATCTCTGAGACTTTTTATGATAAAATGCTGAAATTTTGTACATCACCTTATTAGTGTATGGGGCACATTTTACTGATTGGTCATTTTTACAATTTTTCGGAAGCCACGATAATATTTTTCTCCGAATTCTATTTTTGATTTGGATTTTCTTTAAAATGTATCTGTTTCTCAATCAAACTCACCTTGTTAGCGACCGTTGCCTTTCTTTTCCTTTCGTTTGTAAAATTATTATACATTTTATTCTATTTCTTCCTGATTCCTACATTTTTCCTTATTTTAGTTCATATCCGCTTTTTTAGTATGAATTAGCTCATGTGACTTTGGAAACCGGTTGATTTCCTGCATGCTTGAATTTTTTTTCTCTGCTTGTTTTATTTGGTTTTACGTGATTTCCAATATTTACTACTTATATTTTACTAGTTTGGTTACTGTGGTTTAACTTGTATTTATTCTTTATAGATATGTAAACACCTCAGGCTCATTTTAATTTTGTTTGAGAAGATTTTACAATTCATTTATTTCTATTTATTCTGTTATCCGTTCTTTTACCGCCTCATTTTCTTATTTATTTCTTGTGTGGTTTTTTCTGTTCTTTCTTTCCTGCCTGTCATTTGGGATTTTCCCCCTTTCATGTCTTCTTGCGATGCTTTTTCTCCTATCTTCAGCTACGTATTTCATTACGCCTGAGTTGCCGATCTGATTTGAATGAGTGATTTTACATTTCTGACGGCTTTTGAAGGAGACTGATTTTTGTCCTTAGAATTATACATGTTTATTTCTTTATATATGCTGTATTTACGAAGTTCTAATTTATCGTATTATTACTATATTAGCAGTTTTTTTAAAGTAATTGATTATAGAATTTGGGTTAATTAAAAAGCAATAATGGAATCACACACACGCATACAGACATTAAATTTATAGATAAGTGTTCTAAAATGACCCATGTAAACAAATCCATTGGAAACTATATGCCCATTTTCAACCCAAATGCAATGATTTTACATTAATCATGTATTGCAGTGTAAGTAAGAACACATAGTGGAAAAGTATCACGCTATAGCAATGCTACGCACTACATTTGTAAATCGCTCGATCACAAAGAATACTTGAAACTTGAATTATTTGAATAGCACATTGAATAAAACATATTTCGAATGTTATATTCTATTTTGACATACATAATTATCTTTTTAACGTCTTCTGGTTTCCGCTAGAGAAATAGAAAGTTTGACTTCTATTCTCAACTATATAATTCACTAGATTGCTCTGTATTAAGAAAAGGTCTTTGCGCAATAAAGTACTTTCTAAATCGCAGTTATACACGCAGTGACTGCCGAATGAATAATCAAACCATGCATATGAAATGCCATTGAAGATATATTTATATTTTTTACAAGAATGAACTGGAATTTGATCACTATCTGATATATGATTTCTACAGTTTGTATATATATATATATATATATGTGTGTATATGCATCTTCCATAGGCATTATTTTAATGCATTCACGTATGAGTAGATAAATAATCAGATTTTTATGTCCAAGTAATTTTGAAAACTATTTGATGATTTTCATTTATGATGTTTTTGTCCGTGTACCACAGTAATTTGTTCAGGACGTGAGAAATGGATAAGTGACAATGTAAGAAGACATGGTCAGGCTATAAAAATTTGCTTAAGCAAATTTCTAAAAATACTGTTTCTTTATATTATGTGTGAAAACAAGCTTAAAAATCTAGTACCTTATCTGCTATGAACCGTCCTTGATAGCACGTGTTTGCTGTCTAAATTATAGAGTGCTGACAATTCTTTTATGAATGCAATGGTGCCTTTCACTAAATAGTTATTGCTATTAACGTCTAAAACATATTGTCGAAAATTGCTTAATTTGAAAAGAAATTCAATAGATATACATATCCTTAAAATGTATGATAAATGTTTTAGCCTCTTCAAGCTAGTAAAATAACTTGTTTGAAAATTCACAACATAATTAAAATGATGTAAAAATATGTTTAAAAGGAATAAAGAATGGAGATAAGTTATTATAAAGGGATGAATACATTAGTCTCTAAAATATGTAATAAAATGGTAAATGAAAATAATTAATAACAAATATCCATGTGTAAAATAAATATGTATTGAATCAAAATATTATATTAGAACGCGATTGTCGGTTTATACTTTCAACAATCTGAAGTAAATACTTTGTTCTTATATCTATTTGTTACAATGTACAACTTATGAAAAGCTCTGAAAATTATGCACTTTATTATTTCAATTATTTCCTTTTCTCTTTTTAGCTCCCATAAAAGTGACTATGTGGCCAGTAACCCAGCAAGTCAGTACAGGATCGACCATAACCATCAATTGCACCGTCAATGGACATCCTATAACAACTATTCAATGGCTGAAAAATCAAAAACCCCTGGTGTTGAATCGGCGAATTGTCCTTATAAGCAGAACGGTTCTGCATATTACAACTGTCCAGAGGGAGGATAGGGGAATTTATCAGTGCATTGCTCGGAACGACGAAGACTCTGCTCAAGGATCAGCCGAACTTGGCATAGCAGGTAAGTGCTCAGTAGTAATATATTTGTGCGTAATTAAATATCCATCAAGATTCGCTATGTCAGTTGACAACTAATATAAAACAAAGTCTTAGTAGTTGGATATAAAATCAATTATAGCAATTTCTTCATTTAGATGAGCAACTTGCTAACTTGCCTACGTAGCAACCTTTAGTCAATATCTTAGCACAATAATATGTTAACAAGTGACATTTTACTGTCTTTTACGTATTTGTTCCAATATTTTCTGTTCTATGATTATATTGTTGCTACTTTAAAGGATTCAATTTCTGTAATTAAGAATATAGTTTCATTCAAGTATACAAATGTGAATAGAATTTTGAATGTTAACAATTTATCAAATGAATTTAAATGTGAGTTGTCAGCTATAGGATCTACGTCACAATGTTTTTAATGTTGAATTCTCAATTTGCTTTCATTCCGTATGGTAATATGTAAAACTATTTCAAAGTCCCCAATATACTTATATTTCAAGCAACTCTAAACTGACAGTTATCAATATTGATAGTATCCGAAATAAGCAATATAGTCCATATATTAAACTATTTTAGTAAGTAAATTCACCAATTTAGCGTCATTTGTCATTTTCATTCACTTTACGTCATTTCTGCAATTTTAATGATATTTTCGTGAATTAGGGAAAAAATATCGTTGAGCTGGCGATATTGCATTAAATGAGTCCCCAATTTCGCTAAATTTATCGCCAAGCATTACAGACAAACGGAGAGAAGAGCATTTACTATACATAAAGGACTGCTGGCTAATTCTTAGGCATCACAAGAAAAAACCATTACTCAATGTATGTATTTTATGATAAATGGAACAAACTAGATCCATAAGAATGGTGTTAACAAATACATCTCATAATATTACATATGAATAGTTAACATATTTCATAATAGTTATTACTTTTTATTTTAATTTTAAATGATTTTTTTTATAAATGTTCTTGAAAAAGTGCAATATGTCGAAATCGGTTCATGCTTGTATTCTAAAATGTGATTCAATCGGATTTCTAATGACAATTTACATAGGATAGGAGTATTTATGTAACATTTTTGGAAGTTTTAATTTTTTGCTGGTTTTTGCAAAATTTACGGTTCTTTCGAACATTCGATTAACTTTAAAATCAATAGATTTCAAGTTTTCATGCGTTACCCGACCCAGATAGTACGACCAACCAAAATTAACTTAAGTATTTTAATGTACGGCAGGGAGTACTCATGGATTATAATTTTTGTACAAAATTCAATTTGATATGCTCCATTCCTTCGTGAGACATCGTCTCCACAGATTCACGGACACACACTCGCTCACACAGATATCACCTCAAAAACGATCAGTTCGAGTTCAGAGATGCTTGAAACGTGGTTTGTCATCGAAACCGCGAAATCAAACTTTCTACCCCGTCATAACTTTTCCCCTATACATTATTTACAGAGAAAGTAAAACTCAATGCATGTATACAGAGAAAGTAAACACACATTGAGTAAAGTATATCTGTATGTCAGAGAAAGTATACATACATACAATGTATGTATACAATGTATGTATATATGTATACAGAGAAAGTAAAACTCAAATTTCTAAAGAAATGTCTTAATTTGATTGGTATTCAATGATATACAACCTATTAATAAAATTTGAAAACGCTCTCATAAATCTGTAAAAAAGAGATAACTTTCAATTTTATATTCAATTAATTACAGAGGAAAAAGGATAAAGGAGCCTTATTAGTAATACTTTTTTCCAATCATAAATATCAAAAATTAATTGTTGTTTTATTTGAAAAAACAAAAATTAGGGAACATCGTAAACTATATTTATCCAATGATGTGAACATTGTTAAACAAAAGCAAAATCTGATTATATTAGTTAAATAGATTCCTTCCTAATACTGCTTTTATAAATAGATTAGTTTTGTTAGTGTTCGAGAAAATCTGAAAATGTCATTTGATCTCAACAATTCCGTTTCAGAATCTATTGCATATCGACCAATTAATATCACCTCATTTTCAGTACAGCTACCACTTCATAACGCTTTTTGCAGCACACGATATTTATGGGACACAATTTACGGTGGACTACTTGTCTGGTTTACAATTTTTGTTGCATACACGAATGGTTAACTAAACTGAATAAAGAATGGCTCTATATAAACACATGCTTTTTGATGCGAATATGGTCTATGATTGGGGTATATTTGGTAAAATCAGAGCGTTACGAAAAATGCGAACACTTTAAACATCTATATCTCTGAACCTAATAAAGGAAAATGAAAAATTATATTTTGTTTTCTTATTTCAATTTATGAGAATACAAAAATATTTGTAATATTTTGATATTTTGAACATTTTTTCGAGAAAACTAAATGGGTTTTGTTAAAACGAGTTTTTGATTCCCTTTACTCACTTTCACGTAAAATATTTTTTAATCTATAAAATATAAATATAAACAGTGAACAACAACTTTCAGTAAGAAATCTAGTTCTAGTTAAATATATTTTTCATGAAGTTGTTGTAGTTTTCATGAAGCTGTTGTAGTTTTCATGAAGTTGTTGTAGTTTTCATGAAATTGTTTTGTCAATTTGAAAAGCATTTAAATTGTTCCAATAATTCTTATGTCCCAAAGACTATAAAATCTAGCTATGAAAAGCATATAGTGATTTGCAGCCACCCAATAAATCCTTACATGGATATATATACTTGGATTTAAGGTAGAGTTTTTAGATTTTGAACTATAGTTGTCATAATTTCGCTATTTAGGTATTTTGTTGTTTTCCAATGGGAAAGACAAACTTTAATACTTAAATGTCCAGACTGTTGCAGCCAAATGTGCTTCTTTCTGGATGATTGGTGAAAAAATACAATATAATTTATTTTGTTTTCAAGAAATTGGAAAATAAAGTGAACTTGGAGATTAAAAAGATGTCTAATTATTGATGACCATGGAATTAAAGCATGGAATTCTAGTGGATATTTATGTGCCGCTCAGCAAGTTTATAGATTCACCCAAATTTTAATCTCGTAAGGAATATTGTATATGTTTTTAGTTTAAATGCTGCCAAACAAGTTCATAAAATAATTTGATATTTTGTTATGAAGTCTATGGTCGGAGTAGCCATCTGAAATAGTAGCAAACACAAAATGTGAAGAACAGATAGAGAGTAATGCGTAACCGTTTGAAAGAATTATAAGGTTATATAAATTAATTTAGGATCAATTATTTTTCGAAATTCAGTGCTTAGGAATTCTTAATATTCGTATTATTTTTAAAAGGTGATTCTAATTTCAATAGTTAACAATTAACTGTTTTCAAAATGGCAAAAAAAGCCCTACCACCTACAAAGAAAGAGCCACTGCTGATTTTTCAAGTCCACTATCATGCTGCATGTAGTCACATTATTTTTATGTAGCGTATGTGTGTTGCTGCTTGAAACAAAAACAAAAATTTTGTATCTCAGTCAAAGCTTCTTAATTTGTCGTTCCCACTCAATTTACGAACATGCCGGCTAAAATCAATAATTAGTGAAACAGGCACCAAATAAGAGATTTCATTATATTTAGAACACTGGTTCTGATCAATTAGCTTGTAAATGTCTTGAGGTTTGCAAAACTGTTTTAGGTGGCTAGCACACATTTTTGAAATAGTAAACGTTTCTTTTAATATTTTTATTTTCTGATGATAAAATATTTTCCAGAAAATAGAAAAAACACCTAATTACTGTAACATTAACACATAGGTCGTTGAAATAATATAAATTAAGGAAACTGGATGTGCCTGTGTTAATAAAACTTGAAACTAGTTTCACAAATGACGCAAATAAATGGTTTAGTGATGGAAATTTTCTGTTATAATATTCTGGTTTAAGATGTACGAGTAAATGAATAAAATGATTGTTAGTTGTTAAAGCTTTAGAAAAACAATAGATAAGGTGAGCAAAAAATTGTAATAATTCCACTTTACTAAGTCTTATAATGTGACTCTAAATTGGATCATCTGCAGATAATCCATATTAATAACTGCATATTTTTATTTTGATGATTTGGATAAAAATTATAGGTGGCTTCAACCCTATGGAGCCGAAATGGTTTAAATTTAATAATGTTTTGCAAAATCAAACTTCCATAAATGCCAATAATTACTTTGGGTTTGGTCTGTATGCAGTCTCATTTTTATGGATTTTACCAGATAATATAGACCTATGGTGTCTAAAATATGATTAAATATAAAACCATCATTGAGACGACGACAGAGTATTGATATTTGGTCGATATATAAAATTTTGAATGTACAAAGGAACACGGATGAAAATCGTATTTGTTGCAGATATAATGGGGGTAAATACCCCATACTTGCAGAGATCATACGTAGTTTGATCAAGAATAGCATTTAAATGTGGTAATCAGAAACAAGATCAAAATTGAAATGGCCTGACTGAAATATGGAATTCTAAATATATTTTAATATAAAATACATAAATTAAATCGTGGGAAACACTGATGTCCTGTTGTTGTCCTGTGTTTGACTACCATATTTAATTTCTAAACTTAATTTAAAGTCCGTGGGATCTTTACAACTATGGAGCTTTATATCACCATTATATCTACAGCAAATATGATTTCCATCCCTGTTCCTTTGTGCATTCTGTATTTTATATATTCGACAGAATATCAATCCTATTGCATGGTCCTAATGATGGTTTTCTATTGAATCTGTGTTCTTTTGCTACATACGTATATTGGTCAATTTTTAAATCACTAAAATTTTACTTTTTCGAAGTGACATCGGGAAAAAATGTTTAAATTATAAAACGTTAGAATTCGGAAGAAAATATTATACAAATTTCTTAAAGCCTCGTATTTTCTGGCAATTTAAAAAACTAGTAGAAAAGCGAAGCTGAATATTGGACAATTTTTAAGTTTTATACAACACTGGTTTAAGTTTCGTATAATACTAGCAAAACTTATATAAATATGAACCAGACATATGTAACAAAATCATCTCCCTCAACCTGTCTATGGAGATATTGCAGGTTTTTGAAATTGTTTAGTCAGTTACACCACTCAAGCCATATATGTGTACCTCATTGCAATTTTCTAGTCCTTCTGAAAGAGGGTAAACATTTTTTGGATCATATGTGTATTTAAATCATTAAAACATTACATTTTCGAAGTGGCAACAAGAACGTGTTACAAACTTTAAAATCTTAGATATCTGAGGAAAATCGTGTATAAATTTCACAACGGATTGTGTTTTCTGTCAATTTTCCAATTTTAAAATATATTAAATTGAATATCAAAACATTGGTTATTTTTCACATTTAATCCGAAATTTTAAAGCAGTTCTAGATATATTTGATTATTCAATTTTCAATTAAAATCGTAATCAAAAGTTAATTTCTTATAGACATAAAATATTTATTATATTTTTAATTCTTGCTAAATTATATACGATTAATTTTCCATAAATCTTAGACAATTTAAGTCGTTTGCATATTTCACATTAGTGTTCTTTGATCATATTATGTATTCCAAATATAGACATATTCTCTACGTTAATATATGCATGATATTTCATATTTTATATTTATTAAAATTTAAAATGTTTGATATATGCATCGCAAAATATCCAACACTTTAAAAACTAGAAATTTACTCGTTCATTTCTACATATATTATTTACGCGTTATAGCTGAACGACAAAATTAATTTTACTTGAAAGTCAGATTATCTAAAATCATTCTAATTGCTCTTACTACAACCACTGAAATATTTATTTAAGTGAAATAAATAACGGCTTCTTTGATTTTTTTATTAAATGTCACATAAAGATAAATACAAATACCGCAATTCGAAAGCAAATCTACCCTAATTGATGCTCTAAACTATTAGAAAATTCAAGATACGACTCCAATTAGGAAATTCTCCCTTAAATATGTAATGACAGTAAAATATGAGATTTTAATGTATGAAGCTTTAAAGTATCGTGGCTAAAATTTTATTATGATTAAAAGTAAAATAATATTTTCTAAAATTGAAACCGTCAAAAAGTAAAATAGCCCTAATTCTTAATACATTTTTGTTACATTCATATTTATTCTCCAGTCTATTATCTTTAATAAAATTTTTGGAGCACTTTAACTGAAAGTTTTTAACGCGGTTGATGAAGTAAATAACATAGCTTATCAAAACAAATTATCACTTTATTAACTCTTTACAATAAAGTTGAAAAGTGTTTATGACTTTGTTCATTCTGTCTGTCTGTCTGTCTGTCCGTCAGCACGATAACTGCCGTAAAAATGACTTTATCAAAATAAAATTTTAGTATGTTGTTGTTCATGTATGTGGGACCTATGGGAATATAAATTAATAATATCACATAATATCACCCAATTAGTTTTCGATTAATCCCGGGTTGAAAAAATGAAATATATTGAACCCTATGGAACCTAATTTTTTAAACATTTTTTAAGCGGATTTAAAATTCACAAATTACTTAAAAAATTTTTAGAAAATATTCAAATTATCCCATAAAATATATAAAACAATTCAGCAAAATATATTTAGTAGTTTTTTAACTAAAAATTAAAATAATAATTACACCTTTTACATGAAGCGATCAAATGACCACTATATGAAAAGATCACGGGACCCACTTCAAAATAAAATATGGCATCCATCTTGTCTCAAAATTGTGATTTTAAAAGTTCTTTATAATTCGTATTTAGTGTTGTATCCGCCCTAAAACCTCTTTATTTTTGCTTAAATTCTGTGCATCTACATCCTGAAACAACGCAAAAAGATGTAGAATGAGTTGTATAAGAATTGTTGCACTTCTTTAAC
Source organism: Amaurobius ferox (assembly GCA_951213105.1). Classification (NCBI taxonomy): domain Eukaryota; kingdom Metazoa; phylum Arthropoda; class Arachnida; order Araneae; family Amaurobiidae; genus Amaurobius; species Amaurobius ferox. Next base: position 4,711,603 of record OX578134.1, on the reverse strand, counting down.
GCAAAATTATTTAGCACATGGAGTCTGCAATATAGCTGGTATGATCGAAACTACATTGATTTTACAGAGAACCAAACGATTTTTTGATGAAGTTTTGAGCATAGAGTTAAATTACTCGTACTTCCATGGTTTTAAGTTTTAAATAAAATTAATTATTATAGTAGTGTGATGAATGAAATGAATGGTAAAATGTTTATGAATGAAATGCTTCTTTTATTTAAAGAGTCAGCCGATTTATATTTCGATGACGTCATTTGAAAAAGTTCATTTGTTGTCGATGAAGTTTTCAAATATAATAAATTATTGTAGTATTATGATAATTCTAAAAATATTATCGAAGAATATATCATATTTTAGAAATGTTGAAACCAGGCAATTTTTATTTTAATGCTGTTATTTGAATGAAGTTCTTTTTTTTCGATGAAGTTTCAAATTTTCAAATATAATACATCAATGCAGTATTATGATAATTTTTAAAATATTACCGAGGAATGTATCGCATTTTAGAGATGTTTAAATAAAATTGCATTGAAGTTGGAAAATGTTTCATAATCAATGCTTTATGCATGATTGATCTTTCTTGTTTCTTAATGTCCTAAAACGTCTTGTTTCTTTTTCCTTAAACGAAGACGTCTAATAACTGCAAGAAACATTTTGAAAAAATTTAGTTGTATAACTAAATTAAAATTTGAATTTTTCTTTATGGATTTGAATTATGCAATAGTTTCAAACAGTAATTTCAAAATAATTTGCATGACGATGTTTGAATAGAAATGCGTTTAAATATTGATAATAATAAAAAACTGCATTTTCCTGTTTAAATGTAAACCTTCATCAGAGCTAGAGAACCAGTAATTCAAAAGTCAAAAAATGAAACAGCAACAAATAGAAGAAACTGTGGTGTATACCGTCGTGTATTAAGAGAGCATCTGAGACAACCAATCAAATAGAAGAACGAAGAACAGCCCAGTCAAACTGTAAAAAGAACTACATTAACACAATATTGGAGTGCGGCAAATTGCCACAAAAATTGACCAACAAGAAGAAACAAGTACGAATAAGATCAAATTATTGGGACTCATTTAATCTTGTTTGTATTTGTCTCGTCTTGTTGCGACATTCCTGTTGCATTTCGGCGCAATCTAAAATCATTTTTGTCTCCTACTGGCTTCATTCCGCTTTCTCGGTGGACTGTTAATCCATGACATGGGCATATATTATATTACATTAAATAAGATTGCTGCTTGTAATAAAACTTCCATGAAGAACAAAATATGTCTGTTAACATATGTCTGTTAAGAGACGACAATCGTTTCAATAACATTTTAAGCCCCGTTTCTTAGGACTAAAAGGCCATTGTGTGCTTTTAATAATCGCTACTCCTCTGTTGTTTTCTATCGGTTCCTATTTTGCAAATTGATAACTAAATTGACATGATTTATTATGTTTAATAACCCATATTAATATCCACCGAATTAAAATAACTTATAACTATACTTGAAAACAACAAATTAAATAAATTGACTTTTTTATTGTTATGCATTTTTGTGTTAAAACATCTGCCACTTTTACGACAATATCTTAATACAATACAAGCTGTTTGGTAGGGTCCCAACATTCACCTCAGTTCACGGATGCTTCTTTCTGTAATGAGTTTCGATATTTCTTTATATGACAAACACCAGTTATTTGATAGAATTCGGAAAAAAAATCTCAAGCTGGCAAATAAAAAGAACAAACACACTTATTAAAACCACATAACGTGATTGCGAAGGTGTTGTTTGTCCGACTCATATCTACACAAAAGGAAACTTATATCTACACGACTCATATCTACACAAAAAGTTCTCCGAATATGTGTTTCCTTTCATGTACAAATTATAAAAAGTACCTGTAGTTTTCCGGGAGTAATTATATAAAGTAGCAAAATAAATGAGATGTTTTCGTATATATAATAGTAAAAACTGCATGTCACCCGTTTACATCGGCACAACGGGCGGGTACACGGTTTGCCCCAATGGCAAAACCAACAGCCAATCACACCCTTTCCACAGTCACAAAACCGACAAGAGACACTACTCTCGGAATAAAAGTCATCATTATAAATCTTACTTTCAAAAATCTTAGCACAATTAGAACAACTTATATATTAGCCATATCTTCCGCATACAACGTTCTATTTATATTTCTAATAAATAAGAACACGATACTTAACTAATACAGATCCATATAACAATATACTTCAAATATCAATCGCAAACTAGGACATACTATTATGTACATTCGCAAAAGGACAACACGATTTCCCATGCTGCAGGGGTGGCATGAGTAAGTTAAAAGACCTCCGGAAAACATTCACTCGGAAAGAAAATGATTAAAACTGTTCAAGAAGTCGCTTGTTTAACATTTTCACTTATATACATAATGTATAAGGAAAGTATTGTGAAGGGGTCGAAAATTCGAATTCCAGTTTTAGACGTATCAAAAATCCTTGATCACGAATCATTTAAAAAATTTTTGAGGTTATGTCTGTGAGTGTGTATGTGTGAAAGTATGTGTGTGGGTGTGGGTGTGTCAGTGAGTCTATGAAGACGGTATCTCACGAACGAAGCGATTCGAATGAAATTTGGTACAAAAATCACAATCCGTGAATACTGTAAGTCTATTGTTTTTATACGTAATCGAACGTTCAGAACCGCCCCAAAATTTTCGAGTGAAATTGTGAAGAAATCATCAAAAAATCAAAACCTCTAATAAAGTTACGCAAATGTACATTTCTTATGTAATTTTTTATTAGGAAACGATTGACATAAATTTTAAAACGCTAGCATGAACCGTTCTCGAGATATTGCACATTTTTTAAAATTAATTTATCAAAAAATCTCATAAATTAAATAAAATCTATTAACTGTTGAGAAACATGTTCACTTTGCATATGTAATATCATGCGATATATTGGGTGACATCATTCTCGTGGATCTATCTCGTTCCATTCATGAGAAAAGGTACTTTGAGTAATACTTTTGCATTTGAACGCCAATAATCAATTATATGCTATAGGAATAACTTATTTCTCCGTCCATAACGCTTGGCGAGACTTTGGTGACGAATTTGGCGGAATGTCGCCAACCTGGCGACTTTTTAAAATATTGCCAAATTAACGAAAATCTCGCCAAATTGTTAAAAATGACGCTAAATCAATGAAAATTACAGCTGATTGACGAAAATTCTATATCTTGGAAAGAATATAAGTATCTACTAGAAGAAAAACCTATTTTTTTACTGTAAAAGTAGTAAATTCATTGATTGCATTATATAAGGAAAGTTATGTGTTGCCCACATCAGATTTTTTAATTAATGAGCGGGTAAGTTGGGGTGATTTTTTTTTTTCTGGAGCAATCTGTGAAATTTTAAGGAGCTGCTTTTAAATAATAAAAGTTACACGGCAATTTTTGTATAACATACTATAGAAAAATATGCATAAAAAACATATATTTTTCAAAATTCATGAAAATTCGTCTATTAATGTATGGATTTCTCTCAAAGTTTGTCTGAAAGGAAAGTTTTTGATATTCCCCGTGACGTCAAGACTGAAATTCTTTGATAATATTTTTCGCCGCAAAGGAATTGTTGTTGTTCAATATTGCCTCAAATGGTTTTAAATCGAGCTTAAACATAAAATAACTGACAAACTAATTCAAAATTCAAAAAAAGTTATTAAGAAGGTGCACCTACTCGTGTCCTGAAGAAACTGTATAACGAATTTCATGACCGTACGACTCTCAAATTTCCCGCTACAGACTGCACACGTAGACGCACAGAAACACACATGTCTCTGAATTATCTAAGATAGTGACGTTTGTCTATATCCTCTAACTATATCCACTTCTCGGAAAATGACTGGCGCCACTCTTCCACGTTGAGAACAACATGTCTGGCTGGCCAGCTATTGAGTGGTACGAAAATGAATAAAAGCTATCATTTTCAATGACATCTAAGATGAGGATTAAACTTACTATTTAGTTCAGTAGTCAGCATCAGAGAAAGTAGGTCAATGGCTGTCCACACATTGATTCCAGATATGACATTTTAGGAGGGACATTGCAGCAGTTAAAATATATCCATATCCTATGTCTGTCGTGGTAGGTTCGGTTTAGTAATAGTGATAACATAAGCATTAACAAATTAATGCAAAATACATGGATTCCAATAAAATGTATTTCTGTACTTTTTTAAACAATTTATAATCTGGAATAACGAAAGAAACGCGATAAACACGGTAAAATGTATACATACGATAAAGCTATAACTATTTCACATGATCAATTTTCATTCTTTAAAATTTAAAATCAATTTAATCTATCAACAGCATTTATTACATGAATTATTTACATAAAGTTATACATGTTCTACAATTTATTTATTTTTAATTTCATGTTCGCAATGTAAGAGTTATCCAAAATTACATCAAGATGTTAAGAATTATGACCAAATCGGATATATTTTAAAACACCAATTTGCTTCTTTAACACTTTCCGACATAGTTGATGTATATACGACTTTGTTCATTCTGTATGTCTGTATGTCTGTCTGTCTATCCGGTCGCACGACAACTGCTGTAAAACTGACTTTTTCAAAATTACATTTTAGTATGTTGAGACAATATATGGGACATATGGGAATATAAATAAATAATATCGTCCAATTAGTTTTGGATTGATCCAGGGTTGAAAAAAATGATATATATTGAACCCTATAGGACCTAATTTTTCAAACATTTTCAAACGAATTTAAAATTCAAGAATTGTTTCTAAAATTTTAGGAGTTATCCAAATTATCCCATGAAATATAAAAAAAAATTCAACAGAATTTGTTCGGTAGTTTTTAAATAGAAATTAACATAATAATTACACCAATATTATATGAACAGATCTCCTAACCCACATCAAAACAGAATATGGCATCCATATTTTTTTCCCAGTGTATAAATAGTGATTTTTAAAGTTCTTTTAAATTTATAGGGCATCCGTCCTCAAATCGCTCCATTTTTACTTAAAATTCTGTGCCAACGCTTTTGGCATATTTTTTAGTTAAACGATAATCAAACTTTGTTTACTTCTACAAAGAAGCCCAAATTTAATGGATGCAGAATGTAAACGAAAGTGATTATAAGATGAGTTGTATAAACGTTGCTGAATTATTTTCATGTAAAATTAATTAGTTCTGGTGTCTGGAATAAAAGTGATAAGAATGAAACATTCATTGCTTGTACACAGAACCAGATGATTTATATTTCTTTGACGTCATTTTAATAAAGTTCATTGTTTTCGATGAAGTTTTAACTTTTCAAATATAATAAATTATTATAGTACTTTGAGAATATCAGCACTGAATATATCGCATTTTAGAGATGCTTAAATAAAATTGCATTTCAGTTGAAAAGTGTATCATAATCAATGCTTTATGCGTGATTTAATTTTCTTGTTTATATTTAAAAAATTACCCGAAATTATCACATTGCTGAACACCTGAAGTACTGCCGTGAAACCACAGTTCCGTGAATAAACATAATTGGAACAAGTAAGATCAATCATGTATAAAGCATTGATTATGAAACGCTTTCCAACTGAAATGCAATTTTAATCAAACATCTCTAAAATTTCATGTATTCAGAGGTGATATTTTTTAAACTATCACAATACTACAATAATGTATTATATTTTAAAACTTCATAGAAAACAAATGAACTTTATTCAAATTACATTATCAAAGTATAAATCAGCTGGCTCTCTATATACAAGCAATGGATATTTCACTCATAAACTTATTTCCATTATTTTCATTCAGAGGTGATATTTTTTAAATTACCACTACCTTACAATAATTTATTTTACTAAAAAATCTAAAAACATGGAGGTAAAATTGTTTTACAAATCCATGCTTAAAACGTCATGGGAAAACGCAACACTATAGAATCATTTGCGTCTCTACGTAAAATCACTGAATGTTTCATTCATATCAGCTATATTGCAGACTCCAGAAGTAAATAATTTTGCTTTTAAGAAATCAGCAATTCCTGTATAACTCATCTTACTGCTGGATATGTTTACATTCTCTATACGCGAAAATTAGACTTCGTTGTAGAAATAATCACAGTTTGATGATCATTTAAACTCCAAAATATTGTAATTGCGTTGGCGCAGTATGTAGACGCACAGAAAAAAAGTAAAAAATAAAGCGGTTTTAGGACAGATGCAACACTAAATATATATTAAAAAGAACTAAAAATCCCGATTTTGACACAAGATGAATGCCGGTCGGACTGTCTGGGTCTCAACAACAACAAGATGCGTGCCATGTTTTATTTTGAGTTGGGTCAGGTGATCTCTTCATATAATATGGTTGCAATTAATATTTTAATTTTTATTTAAGAAACTACTGAACATATTTTGCTGAAATTGTTTTCATATATTTTATGAGATAATTTGAATATTTCCTAATATTCTCAAAGCAATTTGTGAATTTTAAATTCGCTAATTTTTTCTTTTGAAAAATTAAGTCTCATAGGGTTCAATGTATTTCATTTTTTCAACACGGGTCCAATCCAAAACTAATTAGGTGGTATTATTCACTTACATTCCAATATGTCCCACAGACCGTCTCAACGATATACTAAAATTTCATGTTGATAAAATCAGTTTTACGTCAATTATCGTGCGAACTGACAGACAGACAAACAGACAAACAGAATGAAGAAAGTGATAAACACTTTGCAACTATGTTGTAAAGTGTAAAACGCTGTTTTAAAGCAAGACTGAAATTTGAAAATTATTGCTATGGGGTGAAAAATGGGAATCTTATATGCATTGAAATTATGTTCTAAAAACTTTTCAATATTGTTGAAACGTGTTTATGACTTCGATCATTCTGTCTGTCTGTCTAGTTTTCTGTCCATTCGCATGATAACTGCGTAAAAATAACTTTATCAAAATGACAGTTTAGTATGTTGTCGAGACGGTCTGTTCGACATATGGGACTGCAAAAGAATAATATCCCCCAATTAGTTTTGGATTGAACCCGGGTTGAAATAATGGAATACAATGACCCTATGGGACCTAATTTTTCAAACATTTTTTAAACAAAGATAAAATTCATAAATTGCTTCAAAAATTTTGAAAATATTCAAATTTTCATATAAAATGTGGTGAAAAATGTGCAGCAAAATATGTTTAGTAGATTTAAAAAAAAAATTGAAAATTTAACTACACCCATAATATATGAAGATATATGGTGGGTTCAAGTGGCTTATTGCAAAATGAAATATGGCATCCATTTTTTTTTCGTATATAAAGATCTTGATATTTAACCGCTGTATTATTGCGTCCTATATGTGTATCTAAATTACGTGCCAACGCAATTACAATATTTTTTATTTTAAATGATTATTAAACTCATTATTTCTACAACGAAGCCTAACTTCGATTTATGCGAATGTAAACAAATCAAGCGATTGTAAGGTGAAAGATATAGGAATTTCTGAATTTTCTTCACGCAAAATTATTAAGCTCTGGTTTTTGGAGTATAAGTGGTATGAATGAAATATTCATTGATTTTACATAGAGAGTCATACAGTTTATATTTTGATGAACTTTAAAGTTTTCAAGTATAATAAATTTCAGTAGTGCTGTGATAATTAGAAAAATATCCCCACTGAATATATCGCATTTTAGAGATGTCTAAATAAAATTGCATTTCACTTGAAACGTATTTCGTAATCAATACTTTATGCGTAATTCACCTTTCTTATTGTCTAAATGCAGTGATACGTAAATCTAGCAGGTTTCTTTATAAAAAAATTTGTGCGTCTTGTTTCAAATGCTTTTGTTAACCTGCGTATTTAAACTTATGAGTACTAAAATGTTATTCAGATGCTAATGAAGAAAATATTATTTCTTTATGAAGTATTCGGTTATTTTGTGCACTCATATTTGTTGGCTAATTAGCATAAATTAACGTTCAGAAATTGCTTTCGAAAGAAGTCAATTTGCATTTACAGAATAAAATTTAAACAAAAACTCACTACATTCTCATGGGTTTAGAAAAAGCGTTACCGGCAAGGAAGTAAAAAAATTATATTTAAAAATCCTTTTCACCTCATCAAATTATATTCGCAACTAACAAAGAAACGCCGGTGCTTTCTTTACATTGAAAATATTTATATTTTTGTTTTGAATTTTAGATATATGCCTTCACTAAAGAATAAAACTGGCATTTAAAATATTCTTGTCAAAGGATCTGTATAAGTGGATTAGTTTAAAATTCATGAAAGACTAAAAGAAAAATATAAACATTCTTTAAAACCGAATTCTAAAGGGGTTTGGGAAAACTTGGACTCAAAATCACGCACAAAACAAAAACTACTTTATTGACGCATGCGCCGTATTTAAATTCTATTCCCTTAAATCAAGAAATTCTATAAATAATTTATCAGTTGTATGCTTTAGGGAGATTACTGTTTTTGCCGAGTTGTTTTAAGTGTAAAGCGGTAAGCTGCAAGATTTGTTTAACCATGTTTCGCAATATTTTAATATTTTGATGATCTTTGAGTATAAGACATGGTATAGTAAACTCTAAAAAGTTGATATCAACGTTATAAATACAATAAAACTATTTAATTCTACCGGACAGTGAATTTAACTCCCTTAAAAGTAAAGCCACAATTGTTTTAGTAACTTTTAATTTATCCAACAATGTTTAGTACTTAGAGTCTAAATAGTAGTTGCAATTGAAAACCTGTCCAACTAAGTCCTACCACATGGTAAAATGTCAGAATTTTATGTCCCCTTCAGAAAGTTCTGAGAGACTATAGCTCCCCCATATCCTTTTGAGGGACGTTAATCTTCACCAACCTCATTTTGTCCACTACGAGACAAAAGTAGAAAATCCGACTCTGTTGGTCCGATTCAGTTGTCAGTATTATAAGTACAACGAGAATCAGCATAAACAACCGGAAGTTTTCTTGGGGGTATGGCAAGACATTAAAAGAACATTATCTCCATCTCTGAAGACAAAAACAAAAATTCAATTGCTATTAGGCTCCTTCTGATGGTTGATACTATAAGTGTGTCACGATTATTGAAGATCTTAAAAGACATTTAAAACCCCATGAACTCCGCCCCTCTGGGTGATCGAAATCCGATTATGTTAGATTATGCGCGATGGTTGAAACTCTAAATGTGCAAAGATAAAAGCACGTTATACAGTCATATATGGTGACGATATTTTAAATATTTTATTGTTTTCTATAATAAGAACACATATAAAAATATAGAATATACTGCCTCTTTTAAAAAGATGGCTCGACTAAATATATATTTATCATTTTGCTATAGATCTATAATTCCAACTGTAGAAATGTTTTAATTAAAATAGACTATCAGAATATGTAGGTACTGATTGTGTGACACGCTTTCTGATTCATCCAGTACTCCAACGTTTGAATCTTCGATAGGGAACGGAAGGACCTAAGATAACTTTATGCTCATTTAATGTATATAACATAGTACAATATTGGTAAGTAGATGAAGCTTCTAGCTTTAGTGATCACAAGTATGTGATAATTACACTGACGGAAGACTTTAAGGCAAATTCAAAGAAGACGTTATAGCATCTTTTTTAAACACGCTGCTCTTAGAAGTCAGCTGTTACCGCAGAAGAATTCCCTTGATCCATCAATTACAGGAAACAACTACAGTCGATACCGTATAAAAATTTGTGAAACACTTAAGGGATTGTATACAAACAGCATATGATATGGCATATAAGAGAAAGTATATATCCTATGAAGCAAAATCCAAGTGTTCATCACCTCTGCATACTTGTAAACAAAATCGTTTAAAAATTTTCTACAATAGGCAAATACACTATCCAACCGTATATAACACCCAACAATAGGAAAGGGAGATAGTTGTATATAAAAAACCTATTCTGCAAGCGAAATCTGACGCATGGAAAGAAGTTTGCACAAAAACCAGTAAGAAGCATGGGGTAGCTTTCAAAATTGCACACAACAAATCATTCATAACGTAAGAAGATATCTATTACTTATAATCCTTCATAATATTTTGACTTTTATATAAAACTTGAATTTTCTTAGTTTCTAGTTTAGATTTTGCTTTTTAAAAAAGGGAAAGTTTGCGAATAAACTAAATATTTTATGATTTTTTCATTGTACATTATAATACACATACTGACATTTATAATCAAAAGGACATATGCGTAATGATTTTTTACATGCACTGAAAACGCTATAATCTGTACTAAATATATCTCTAAATTCACCCCGAAGTTAATAAATAATGCATTGTTTATACGTTCCTCATATATATGTATAAGGAAAGTATATGTATAAGGAAAGTATTGTGACAGGATCGAAAATTGGAATTCGGGTTTTCGACGGGAGAGCACGTTTCAAGCATCCCTGATTACGAATCAAATATTGAGCTAATGTCTCTCTCTCTCTCTCTCTCTCTGTGTGTGTGTGTGTGTGAAAGTATGTGTGTGTATGTGAAAGTATGTGTGTGTGTGTGTCATTGAGACTGTGGACATGATATCTCACGAACAAATATAGTGATTCCAATGAAATTTGGTACAGAAATCACAATCCGTGAATACTGGAAGCCTATTGTTTTTAAACGTAATCGAATGCTCAGAACCTTCCTAAAATTTCGAGTGAAATTTTGGAAAAATCATCAGAAAATCAAAACCTTTAATAAAGTTATTAAAGTAATTAAAGTTATTAAATAGACATTTCGTACGTAATTTTTCTTAGAAAACGATTGACGTAAACTTTAGACCGCTAGCATGACCCGTTCTCGAGATATTGCACATTTTTAAAATAAATTTACCCAAAACTTCAATAAATTAAAAAAAATATTTTTGCTGTTGAGAACCATGTTCACTTTTCATATGTAATATCATGCGATATATTGGGTGACATTATTCTCGTGGATCTATCTCGTTCCATTCATGAAAAAAGGTACTTTGAGTAATACTTTTGCATTTGAACGCCAATAATCATTTATATGCTATAAGAATAACTCATTTCTCTGTCCATAACGCTTGGCGAGATTTTGGTGACGAATTTGGCGGAATGTCGCCAACTTGGCGACTTTTTAAAATATTGCCATCATATGTAATATCATGCGATACATTTGGTGACATCATTCTCGTTGAGCTAGCTCGTTCTATTCACGGGAAAAGATACTTTGAGTAATACTTTTGTATCTGAACGCTTGGCGAGATTTTGCCACCGAATTTGGGGGAATGTCGCCGAAGTAGCGACTTTTTTAAATGTTGCCAAGTTAACGAAAATCTCGCCAAATAGATAAAAATGGCACAAAATCAATGAAAATGACGACTTATTGACGAAAATTCAATATCTTGGAAAGAATATAAATATCAACTACAAGGAGAAACCTTTTTTTTTTATTGTAAAAGTAGTAAATTCATTGCATTATATAAGGGAAGTCATGTGCTGCACACATCAGATTTTTTAAAGATATTTAAATGTTTGCTTAAGCTAATTAGTTAGTCGATGAACATACATACTGCAGTTTATAAATGCAATTAAAAAGAAGTTGAATAGTATTTTCTAAATGAATTTACTCAAAAACATAATAAATTCTCATATATTCAAGAAATCTATTACCAGTAAGACTTCAGAATCTTTTTAGTGTGCAAAATTGATATTCAGGTCGAAAATTATCAATGAATTAGATATATTTGCCTTACTATTTGACCTCTTTTAAATAACAAACTGTACATTTAAAATACTAATTTCAGATTGACGCAAGGTAATTTGTTTGGCAATTTGTTGCAATCAACAATAAGTTTTTGAATATAAATATAGCATGCTTTTAAGAAACGGTGTACATACAAAACGAAAACGAGATTTCTATAACGAACAAAGGCGAGTACCAAGAGATGTAAACAAGACTTTTCCTTATTTAAAATGTTATTCTATATTAATGAATTCGATGAGCATGCAAGCCATAACATGTAAAACGTTATTGTATTTTTATTTAATTTAATAGCTGCAGTAAAACATATTTGTTTAAATCTGTTTTTGAATATTTTAAGCCTTTGTCGACCATTTCATAAAATATATTGGAGAAGCGAAAAACACGAAAAGATTAATTTTTAAATATTATTTAAAAATATATTACTGACTAGCAGCATTCCCGTTCTTCGTACGGAGTATATAATATAAAAAAACTTATAATTCGCAATCATGTGCAAGTTCGGTTAAAATATTAAATTTATTGTTCATAAAGAGAAGTTTAAGAATATATGTTCTCACTATGCAAAATTGTTTTAACGGGCAGATCTGAAGAATAAAACATTCTGGCCCCTTTTGTAAGCAAATTTACAAAAAAAAAAAAGAAATTGAATCAATATATGCAACCCCGTACTTCTTACATTGTCGCAGATTAGAAAATATGCCAATATGTTAGTAGAAGCTTATCCTTATTGCAATATAACTCTCAAAAATATTTGCCAAAATAAAAGAGATGACGTAATAAATTGAAAGTATCAAAAATCCCCGTAATCTTAATACCAGAAAGTCGTAATTGATTCCAATATATGCCAATATATATCAAAATATATGCCAATATACCTGCACTACTCATATTCTCGTAGATTAGAAGATATACCCGTGATTTGTAGAAGATTACTCGTACAACGTACTATATATGAGTTTCAACAATTTTCTTCATAATGAAACAATGGCATAATGTCAATAATCCCTGAATCAACAGCCCCCGAAAATATCAATAATAATGATGTTTAAACCTGTAGACGGTAATTGATATAATCCAGTCAAAAATGCAATGTCAATGAAATTTATTTTATATACATATTTTTATTATTCAAATCTGAAAAGATTTAATAAAAATCGTATGTCGCATAACACATTGGATCCGTCGCTAAGCGACATGGTATCATTTGCTTCATATAAATTGATGGAAATCATATCGTCTGAATAATGCGATCTCCATGGAAGGTTTGGCGACATTTTCGTCGATTTAGCGATAACTTAAAAAATCGCCACATTTATCGCCAAGTGGTACTGTGGAACTGATAGTCCCATTTTGCGACAAATTGACGAAACATCATCACAATACTATCCCCTAACAGAACACAATTAATTTCATTTATTAAGCGCGATTTCATCAATTCCATGATATTTTTATGGATTTACAAATATTTTTATCAATTTGGTGATATTAAAAAAAATTCGTTAAATGTGTTACTAAATAGGATGGATGGACTGACCGACAAATGCTACAGAAACATAATTTCAGTACTTGATCTTCAATATTTTGATATATATATATATATATATATATATATATATATATATATATATATATATATATATATATATATATATATATATATATATATGTATATATATATATATATATATATATGTATATCTATATATGTATATCTATATATGTATATATATATATATGTATATATATATATATATATATATATATATATATATACATATATATATATATATATATATATATATATATATATATGTATATGTATATATATATATATATATATATATATATATATATATATATATATATATATATATATATATATATATATATATATATATATGTATGTATATATATATATATATATATATAAATATATAAATATATATATATATATATATATATATATATATATATATATATATATATATATTTATATATATATATATACATATATATATATATGGTTCAAAAGCTTCTCTGTCTATACCCACTTGCGTCTGACGTGTGAAAAATTAATTTTGCAAATTGCATCGTAATTCTCCCAAAATGCATCGCCACATAACTAAAAAAAATCTTTCTGAGCTTCAAAGTTTTCTGAAATATTTTCTTTCATACAGTACGGCAGTAATTTTTCTAATAACGTACGAGTGTCTGAATATTTACTTCATTTTTCATGTCAAGTTTTACTTTCAGGGCATTACGTGTAACAGAAACAGAAAATATTCAGGAATATAGTTTAGTTATTGATAGTTTAGTTATAATTAGATATTGAAATGACACTGTATATACAAACTGTATATATACATTGCTAACATTTATCTGTATGTACAGCATAATTTCAGATAATTGGGTTATTAAACTTTCAAGGCAATGGTGGACTTTTACTTTTCCCACATTCATAGTGTAACATATAGGAAAGTTTTGTGAAGCTGTCGAAAATTCAAAATAGAGTTTTTATCGGATGATCATGTTTCAAGCATTTCTGAACTTCATTTGAACTTTTTTGTGTTTTGCCCATGTGTATTTGTATGTGTGTGGGTGTCTTAGTGTGTGTGCTCTCGAGACTGCGGAATCCATAACTTACGAAAGAATGTAGTGTTTCAAGAGATTTAGAACTATTTTTACAGTCTGAGCATACTGGAAATCTGAATTTAAAAGCGATCTAACGTCCAGAAGACCCTCAAATTTTCAAACGAATTTATGCGGCAATCCTTCATATAAGTTAGCGAACATAAAACTTTCTTGAACAATGACTCTAAATTTTACGTATGACGTTTGCGCAACGCCTCTGCGCATGCACATAAAAGCAAGCCCAGAATAATTTCAGATGATTCTCATTTCTTTTAGCTAAGTTGTGGGCACGGTTGAATGTAGCACAGTTATTGTTATGTTTTTGTAAATGAAGTTATCTTTTATGTATATCCTTCTGATAAATGTAATTTTACATTTCACCTGTGCCATATGAGTGGTGACCCGGACGTGATTTGAGCGCGAGTTGTGTTTCGAGACAAGCAAAGAGTATATGATCTTGCAAATAATATGTGTTCGCTAACGCGTTTCGCAAACGATGTGGAACTTTATAAAATAAGATTCAGCTTCCTTCCATTTAAGGGAATTCGGAAAAAAGGTACGTGTTTAATTTAGTTAAAATTCAGTTCAATTTAGTTAGTGTGTAAAATTTTTTAGTTCTTTATGTAATTATGTCGGCAACTGAGACGAATGAAACTCGTTTGACAATAGTCGACGATGCAAGTAATGCTTCGCAAAATGATGATTTTAGTTCTGTTGAACGTTCAAAATTAGCTTTTAAAGAACCTCCGTTCTGGAAAACTAACCCAGAATTATGGTTTTTGCATCTGGATTCGCAATTCTTGATTTCCAGAATCATTGATGAAAAAAGAAAATTCCATAGCGTAATTGCATGATTTAGTATAATTAATTATTTAATCAAGGCAGTTAAATACATATTGGGCAAATTTAAATTTAAGCATTTGTTGAATTTTGTCTCATGTCGGAATTTTGTCTCCAACGGCTCTCGAGTAAGAGAGCCGTTGTAGATTTTCATATTATACTCTAAGTGAATTCTGCAAAGTTTTAAGACCGTTTATTTAGAATTTAGTAAATACGAATTCCCTTATAACAAAAGGTAATTTTTCTTTTGGGCAATTTTCTCAAACGATTTTACAGCACTTCATGCAAATCGGATATTAGCACTTCACATAGTCTTGGTTCCAGTAACATGTATTTCTAACCAAATTTTAGGAAGAAATGTAGAAAGGTTTTCTTTTTGATCTTTCCGCAGTTTTTCTACATGTTGTTCATCTGTGTTATGAAGCTTTGATGGTCATATATATAATTCAATTAATGGGTCCATGGGTTCCGACGATACTAGTTATGAACACAAATATTCACTATTTTAGTTAAGGGTTTATAAAAAATCTAATAATTAGAGACACAAAAGAAAAGTCTAAATATGTAGGAACATATTTTCAACAAGAAAGATCAATCATGCATAAGCATTGATTATGAAACACTTTCCAACTGAAATGTAATTTCATTTAAAAATTTCTAAAATGTGATTCTTTCAGTGGTAATATCTTTTACATTATCACAGTACTACAGTAATTTATTATACTTAAATATTTAAAACTGTATCGAAATATAAATCATCTGATTCTTTATGCAAAATCAATGAATATTTCATTCATATAACTTGTATTCCAGACTCCAGAGCTAAATAATTTTGTGTGAAAAAAATTCAGCAATTCTTATGTAATTCATCTTACAATCGCTTGAGATATTTGCATTCTGCATATGTTAAAATTAGGCTCCCTTGAAGAAATAATAAAAGTTTAGGGATCATTTAAAATCACAACTATTGTAATTGCATAGGCACGGAATTTAGATACACAGATAATACACAGATAATATATATGTGTATGTGTATGTACTCAAAGTATTGGAATCGTGCCGAACATCGGAACTCGAATTTTCAAAGTATCTACACGTTTTGGGACTTCTAGAACACGAAAAAACTACTTTTAGGAAGACGTCTGTGTGTGTAAGGGTGTATCTGTGTATGTTTCTGTGTGTCTGTGTGGATATTACATCCACTCTAATTGAAAAACTAATGGACCGAGTTTCATACAATTTGGTAGGTATGTTTTTTGTGGGAAATCCTGATGTTCATTAGATTATAGTACGATTCGTAATAAAAGAATCTGCCTTCTTTGCGAAATGGCCGCAGAAATTGCCTTTATCCACTCTAGCTAAAAACTAATGAACCAAATTTAACAAAATTTGGAGTATAATCTTAAATAATAAAATGCAATGTCTGTGTGTGTGTGTGTGTGTGTGTCTGTCTGTCTTATACACTATACGTTTCGCGACCGCGCGTCTGAGAGCTACGAAATTTGGCAATCGGAGACCCGGGGGGGAGGGAAGGGGACACATGAAAACCGATTTTTAAAATTTTAATTATTTTTTTATTTATTTAATGTTTTATGCGATTTCGACCGTTTTTTGCCTTTTTGCCCTTTTTTCTCCACGATCCAGACATCGTAGAAAAAAATAAATTACATCATCGGAAAGAGCAGAGAATTTCGAGTAAAAATATATCAATTTCAAATCTGAATTTCGATTTCTAATATTTTTTAAAGATTTTAAAACAAAACTCACTTTTGGCTCAAAAAATCAATTTTTTGTTTTTAAATTCTCGCATAGTAAAAAGTACTCATAATTTCGACTAATAATTTACATTTTTAGAAAGCTGAAATATCTGGCATTCTTACAAGTCTAATGTGGTCCAGAAATAATGAAAATTGCCTTCAGGATGGCAATTTTAAAGACGCCATGATTTTAAATTTCTCGGCGTTCCGTTCGTTTCTCCCCCGCTGAAGCAGGGAAGGTGGTGGGTGGGGACGTCAAGGTGGAGGTGACGTCACGGTTCTGAATAGAGCGCCTTTGCTCTATATAAATTATTATATTTATATTTTAAATGATGGGACGATCTGGATTTTTTAAATGTATATTTTAACTTTTGGATATTTTAAATGGATATTTTAATTTTATGGATATTTTAAATGATAGAACAATGAAACAATGGAATGAGGATGATGGAATTAAGCATATGGTCATTTTAAATTGCAAATTAGCGCGCGGGAAGTTAGCGGTAGGCCCGGGTTCGATTCCCGCCACTGCCAAAACTGCCGCCGTGTTTACGTGGAATACGATCACGTTAAATATGTGGGTCCGTAAGTCCTTCCGAGAGGTTGGTGGTAGGGGAAGGAGGATACGGCCCCTGTGGATGCCTCCCCCACTGGGTTCCCGTCTAAATTGGGTGAATATGTAGAAAGTTATGGAGATTGTCGCGGAGGGCGCGGCAGCCCAATGGTTAGCGCGCGGGAATTGCACTCAGTAGGCCCGGGTTCGATTCCCGCCACTGCCAAAACTTACGCCACGTTCACGCAGAGTACGATCACGTTAAACATGTGGGTTCGTGAGTCCTTCCGAGAGGTTGGTGGTAGGGGAAGGAGGGTACGGTCTAAATTGGGTGAATAAAAAGAAAGTTATGGAGATTGTCGCGGAGGGCGAAGTAGCCCAGTGGTTAGCGCGCGGGAATTGCACGCGGTAGGCCCGGGTTCGATTTCCGCCACTGACATGGAGTACGATCACGTTAAACATATGGGTCCGTATGTTTTTCCGAGAGGTTGGTGGTAGGGGAAGGAGGGTACGTTCCCTGTCTTATACACTATACGTTTCGCGACCGCGCGTCGGAGAGCTACGAAATTTGGCAATCGGAGACCTGGGGGGGAGGGAAGGGGACACGTGAAAACCGATTTTCAAAATTCTAATTATTTTTTTATGTATTTAATGTTTTATGCGATTTCGACCTTTTTTTGCCCTTTTTGCCCTTTTTTCTCCACGATCCAGACGTCGTAGAAAAAAACAACTCACACCATCGGAAAGAGCAGACAATTACGAGTAAAAATATATCAATTTCAAATCTCCATTTCGATTTCTAATATTTTTTAAAGATTTTAAAACAAAAGTCACTTTTGGCTCAAAAAAACGATTTTTGGTTTTTAAATTCTCGCATAGTAAAAAATACTCATAATTTCGACTAATAATTTACATTTTTAGAAAGCTGAAATATCTGGCATTCTTACAAGTCTAATCTGGTCCAGAAATAATGAAAATTGCCTTCAGGATCGCAATTTTAAAGACGTCATGATTTTAAATTTCTCGGCGTTCCGTTCGTTTCTCCCCCGCTGAAGCAGGGAAGGTGGTGGGTGGGGACGTCAAGGTGGAGGTGACGTCACGGTTCTGAATAGAGCACCTTTGCTCTATATAAATTATTATATTTATATTTTAAATGATGGGACGATCTGGATTTTTTAAATGTATATTTTAACTTTTGGATATTTTAAATGGATATTTTAATTTTATGGATATTTTAAATGATGGAACAATGAAACAATGGAATGAGGATGATGGAATTAAGCATATGGTCATTTTAAATTGCAAATTAGCGCGCGGGAAGTTAGCGGTAGGCCCGGGTTCGATTCCCGCCACTGCCAAAACTGCCGCCGTGTTTACGTGGAATACGATCACGTTAAATATGTGGGTCCGTAAGTCCTTCCGAGAGGTTGGTGGTAGGGGAAGGAGGATACGGCCCCTGTGGATGCCTCCCCCACTGGGTTCCCGTCTAAATTGGGTGAATATGTAGAAAGTTATGGAGATTGTCGCGGAGGGCGCGGCAGCCCAGTGGTTAGCGCGCGGGAATTGCACTCAGTAGGCCCGGGTTCGATTCCCGCCACTGCCAAAACTTACGCCACGTTCACGCAGAGTACGATCACGTTAAACATGTGGGTTCGTGAGTCCTTCCGAGAGGTTGGTGGTAGGGGAAGGAGGGTACGGTCTAAATTGGGTGAATAAAAAGAAAGTTATGGAGATTGTCGCGGAGGGCGAAGTAGCCCAGTGGTTAGCGCGCGGGAATTGCACGCGGTAGGCCCGGGTTCGTTTTCCGCCACTGACATGGAGTACGATCACGTTAAACATATGGGTCCGTATGTTTTTCCGAGAGGTTGGTGGTAGGGGAAGGAGGGTACGTTCCCTGTGGATGCCTTCCCCACTGGGTTCCGGTCTAAATTGGGTGGCACATCCTGGCCGTCCAACCAGTTACCAGGCCCGGGTTCGATTCCAAAAATTGCCGCCGTGTTTACGCGGAGTACGAGCACGTTAAACATGTGGGTCCGTGAGTCCTTCCGAGAAGTTGGTGGTAGGGGAAGGAGGGTACGGTCTAAATTGGATGAATAAAAAGAAAGTTATGGAGATTGTCGCGTAGGGCAAAGTAGCCCAATGGTTAGCGCGCGGAAATTGCACTCGGTAGGCCCGGGTTCGATTCCCAAAATTGCCGCCTTGTTTACGCGGAGTACGATCACGTTAAACATGTGGGTCTGTAAGTTCTTCCGAGAGGTTGGTGGTAGGGGAAGAAGGGTACGGTCCCTGTGGATGCTTCTCCCACTTGGTTCCGGTCTAAATTGGGTGAATAAAAAGAAAGTTATGAAGAATATCGCGGAGGGTGAAGTACCCCAGTGGTTAGTGCGCGGGATTTGCACTTGGTAGGCCCGGGTTCGATTCCCAAAATTGCCGAATAAAAATAAAGTTATGGAGATTGTCGCGGATGGCACGGTAGCCCAGTGGTTAGCGCGCGGGAATTTCACTCGGTAGGCCCGGGTTCGATTCCCGCCATTGCCAAAACTGCAGCCGTGTTCACGCGGAGTACGATCACGTTAAACGTGTGGGACTGCAAGTCCTTCCGAGAGGTTTGTGGTAGGGGAAGGAGGGTACGGTCTCTTTGGATGCCTCCCCCATTGGGTTCCGGTCTAAATTGTGTGGCACTTCCTGGCCTTCCAAGCAGTTACCTTACACCTTTCTGGTAGGTCGCGCCAACGAGTTTGCCACGGTCAGAATTTTCAAGGGTAGCGAACAGGCTGGTCGCCAAAGGCGGCTAGTATTTCAATAACCTACAAGTGATTTATATACCAAATTTAACAAAATTTTGTATATAAATCATTTGTAGGTTATTCTACTACGATTCGGGAAAAAGGAACGGGCTATTGTTGCGAAATGGCCAGCAAAAATCGTTATATATAAAAATAAAAGACTACGTGTGCTCAATTATATCAATTAAATTCCTATTTTATATATGATTTTTGATAACAAAAAGAATAAGACTAATCCCATTACTCTAGGACTAGCCGTTCTTGAGATATTCTAGTTTTTTCGCGTTTTCGCTACGCCACCTTTGACAATAAGTTCAGCTATCAAATGAGAACTTAATTTAAGTTTAACGTGCAAATTCAATGTCATTTAAAATACTTATGTTGTGCAGATAAACTCAAATTATCATTGAATAAATAAAGAGAACGAATATGAGTCTGCAGGGAAAGACTTGTGCTGTCCACATCAGAATTTTTAACAATATTACACCAATGATTTATAGAAGTGAACGGGGATTATTTTCAGGCCATTTCGAAAAAAATGTATGATCTATATTTAAAGATCCATCAAATTTTTGTCGAATAAAATGTTCAACAAATTTAAGCTGTGTACCAAATTTTAACTCTCTAGGACGTAGGAAAGTGCATTTAAAATGCCATCAATTAAATTTATCATGAAGAGTTATATAAAATTTTAAAAAAATGAAAAATTGTTATCTACCAAATTTATTTTAAAATATGAAGCCACTCCCATATGCAAAACGTTTAAACAAATGGAGAGATATTTATTATATAATATCTCTCTCTTTTCTTTCTGGAAGATATCCCAAAGTCAGAATTTAATTGAATTTGTTTTTTTCCCTATATTAAATAATTTTTTTAATTAAAAAACTACTTAACATATTTTACTGAATTTTTTTTTATATATTCTATGGGATAATGTGAATATTTCCTAAAAATTTCGAAGCAATTCGTGAATTTTAAATTTACTTAAAAAATGTTTGAAAAATTAGGTCCCATAGGGTTCAATGTATTTCATTTTTTCAACCCGGGTTCAATAAAAAACTAATTGGGTGATATTATTTATTTATATTCCCATAGGTCCTACAGACCGTCTGAACAACATACTAAAATTTCATTTTGATAAACTCATTTTTACGGCAGTACTAACGGACAGACAGACAGACAGACAGACAGACAGACAGAATGAACAAAGTCATAAACACTTTTCAACTTTGTTGTAAAGTGTTAAAAACTGACAAATATATTTGTGCCTCTAAAACTGCTATTACTGATAAGTAAAATGTCACGCCATCAATTGCAATAGTGGATACATCGAACCCAACCATATCAGTTATATGATATATAGCTGCAAAATTGGTAATAAAATATTTATCAGAGTTCACAACTGCTAATGTAACATAAGATCCTATATCGAAATAAACAAATTATCTTAAATCATACATACTTGCGCAAATAGTATGGCCACGCAAATCTCTTTACAAAGTATGTGAACGAAAGAGAATAAGTGAATATATTAATAGTGTAGAAGACATAAAATGATAATGATACTGGAAGCCACCAGGAAATGTACCTCAAAACAATTTTTGTGCGTTAAAAAAATGAGTTCGTGTTCCTGAAACCCATATCATATAGTTAAGGGTTCAAGAAATTTACAGAACATCATTTACAGTGAGATGTGACATTATCAGCAAATATCATGCTGCCAGCAACGCAATTAAATCAAATGTATGTATTTGAATAATAAATAAATGGATATACATATATATCTTATCTGCAAATTCAGATCTACGAATTTGGTGGGATATCGCTAACTTGGCAAATTTTCTTAAACATTGCCAAATTAACGAAAATGTTTCCAAATTGATAAAAACGACGCTAAATCAATGAAATTAATGTTATTTTGTTAGAAGAGAATATTGAAATGATATTTCGGTAGGGTTTGTCTGTTTGTCCAACCTCCATACATTTCGCGAATTTTTAAAATGTCGACAACTTGATAAAAATATTTGTAAATCCATAAAAATATGTGCGCTAAATAAATGAAATTGTATTTTGTTAGGGGATAGTATTTCGGTGAAGTTTCGTAAATATATCGTCAAGGGGAACTGTCAGTTCTATAGTGCCACTTGGTGATAAATTTGACGTTTTTTTTCCAAATGTCGCCAAATTGATAAAATTACGCTAAATTTATCAAAATGGTACCGAATCGATGAAAATTCAATATTTTGCATAATTAAGTAATATTTTCTATATAATCGCTATCGTTTTATGAGAATTAATTTTTTTTTTAATTTGTTTACAAACTGGACCAGGATGCTTTATTCTTTAGATCTGCCTTTGGAGATAATTTTGTATACCGAAGAGATCCCTATACATTTTTAGAAGAATTAAATTAAGTATTTCAATAGAATATTTTGAATAACAAAGTCATTTAAAATACTATAGGAATTTACACATAATTTCGAATGTTAAGTTTCTTTATATTATATTTTCCCTAAAAAGAATGGGCATACTGCCAGTAAATTATAAAATTAATGTTAATTATTTGAAAGTGAAAAAAAACATTTTTATCTATTTGACTTTTTTATGTAAACCTTTTCTTTTTATATATCTGTGATGTGTGTGTAGCTATACATATATGTTCTTGTTCTCAGCGGAGCCACCTGTCTTGCTCAGCAAGTTTGAGGAGTTGATTGTAAAGCCTGGCGATTCCATATCCTTGAAGTGTTCCGCATTCGGAAACCCGTTGCCACAAATCACGTGGTACTCTTACGACGCGCCTGTGCTAGACACCAGCAGAATCCGCGTAGGTGATTATGTCAGCAGAGAAGGCAGCGTCATCAGCTTCATAAATATTACTAGGTAGGTACTTATACTGAGTATCTATATGGCGGTATTATAAATACATAGTACACCGGTATTTCATAATTTGTGTATTTCGTATTGCTGTAAACATTATTGTGGGAGGCTACAATAAGTTACACATATCTCAAAAGTAGTATTTTAGATTGTATAGTAAAATAGTATACATTCAGTAATAAAATATTTGATATTTGTACGTACCTTTTATATCAAAATATATTTTAATAACCTGAGGAAGGTATCAATATTCAATAGAACTGAACTTGTATAAATTTATTTACATAGAGTAATTCTATGACAACTAACATATGTTGATAGCGAAAAGTACTTTTCACAAGATTCTGGAGGAATCAGAAGAATATATAGTACAGAAGAATATATTTGAATTAAAATTTTTGACTTGTAATATTATAAAGATTAAGATATACAGAAGCTTGTAATTATTATAAAGAGGAATATATACTGTAACATGCAATGATTATAAAAAAGAAAATATACTGAAACGTATAGTGAAATTGATCTTTATACAAATGTGGTAGTTCAAATATAATTTATTGTAATTCAATGAACTATTTTGACGCTTATTATGGGCTTATCAGCAGAGAACATACAATATATGCAATAACAGTAAGCAAACATGCTATATGCCGTCATTTTTCTAACTTCTGCAGAAACTCATCAATTTAGTTCTACCAATTTGCAGAAATCATCCATTTAGTCTTACGAGCATAAAATTTCTTCAAATTTCAGCTCCACCTGCAAGCAGCTTCAATGGACATTACAGCCTTGTATAATCTGAGCTCATTTAAAAAGAAATAACTGGATGACAAGTGCAGAATCGGTTCATGGATTCTGTTATTTGCAATACCTATTTCAAATTTTCGTCCAACGTCCTGCATAGGCCTATCTATGCCTATATTTGCTTGCTTTTCATTCCTATTACATTAAGTAAAATATATATAACATATTTTGTTTGCATTATGAAAAAGTATTTTTGATAGCATTTATCATAGCAAAATATATTCTTATAATACATTCTTTTACTAACAAAATGCTATATTTCTTTCTAGAGTGGAAGTTTCCGATGGTGGCCAGTACGAATGTCGCGCAATCAACGAATATGGCGTGGATTCTTTTTCTTCCATTGTGCACGTCAGGGGACCGCCTTCAATCCGACCAATCAAGAATAGGACTGCGGTCGCTGGTGATTTCTTGATTATCCATTGTCCAATATCTGGGTATCCGATTCATTCGATTCGGTGGATGAAAGGTAAATGAAGTGCAGAGTTATCTGTTGATTACACGGTCGTATTCTCAGAACGTGACCCTGCATCGTTTTAGGCACATATAATGAAGTATTGAAAAGGTAGGTTGGCGATCTGGAAGAATATCATTAGCCTTCGTGCTGTAAGAGAAAACATTGAATGATTCATTCGAGAACAAATTGCACATTTGCAACTTAGTTTGTAAACATAATTTTTACAGAAAATTATTCTTTTAGTGACTAATAAAATCCAGCAATAAAAACTACTAGTTATTTTTTTCTATCGAAGAAGAGAAATTTGCAGATTTTATGTACACTTTTGCAACCTCTTTTCAGATATTAGAAATTTGGTGAATATATATTTAAATATTTTTAACAGATTTATTAAAAATGCACTAAGTACTTTATTAATAATTTTACAATTTTTCTACTGAATTTTTATAGTACATCTGAAAATACCTAAAATTTCTTGATGTTATGCAGTGTTTTTGCAGGCAAAATATTTGTACAATTAAACTTTACAATAAAGGCCGTTAATCTACTGATTTCAGGTTGCATGTAATATAAATCTCAATAGATTATAGCTTGACATTTCTGATAAATTTATATAAAAATATATTTGATGTTAGTTAAAATAGAACATTAATAATGTGACGTTTTTATTAGATTTTATTATTTTATATTTAATAGCGAATCTATGTTATAAATATAAGCTATGTTTTACAAAATATATAAATATAGTGATCATTAATATTGGAAATTTTAAAATATAAATCGAGCACAATATGTCGGTATGCATAAAAATTGTAAAATATAAAATGTTATGTTGACAAAAAGTTCTGTAACCGAATTTTTTAATAAAGATATGAGTATACAGAAATATATATTAGATGCATTTGTTTTATATTATAAATGTACTCCCTCCACATTTAAACTGAAAGAACAATCATTAAATGAAATATAATTTTTCTGTATGTAATTAAAGTTCTTTCTAAATATAATAATAAGGAAACATTATTATAAAACACGCTTATTAACTATTACACTATTGTTTTCATTTAAGTTTTCAGGCATTTTTGCTTTTCAGACGCTATAAAATAAAATGAGCGATGTGGGTAGTGTCGTACGATGATGCACGACATTTGGAGATTTCAATTACGGATGTCAAGTAAGCTAATGAGCACTGTAAATGCAGCAGAGAAAACCAATGGAAACGCAAACATAAATAAACAGCGTTCATCCCCTCCATCACAACAACGAATCAAAAGAGGTGGTATGACACTGTAAGGTGAAAAGAAAAAGTGTTTCATGAATGTTCTAGAAGTTTCCACTAGATTCAATTTCGACAGCGTTCTAGACGCACTCAATGTTTTAGGAGTATCAAAAATATCGTCTGAGATCGCGCAAAGAAATTTGTATCGGCAAAAAATATGATGTGTGAACTAAAGATGAGCACAGTGAAATGGTGGCGTATTAAAATATTATACGCAGGCAATCAGCATAGTGTTGGCTCCATCAAATATCAAGGTGCAAACAAACATAAGGTATGGATATGTTTCATCTGTTAAAATGATTATGGAAGGCACACAATTCATAGCACCAATCGTATATTGCATAAGTATCAATAAGGTCGTACGAACCCCAATTGTAATAACCAGCTCTGGTATTTTAAATAAAAGAACTACTTAGATTTTCGGTAGATAATAATAATGTGTTGAAATATATATATATATATATGTGTGTGTCAATTAAATGACGTGTTGTAAATATATGTGTTAATTAAATATTGTTAGAGATATATGTGTCTAAAAAATGGATTTATGAATACTCTTAATAATCAAGATATATATATATACATATTGTATATATATATGAAATTAAATATTAAAGTAATTGATCAATTTACATAAGAGTTTTTATTGTATATCTTGTGTGTTTTTTCTCATTGGCTCGTGAACCAGGAGTTTCCATGCTCCACCCTTAGTAAAGGCATCAAAGGTAAGTAAATTTTGAGTAAGGACAATTTACCTTATGACAGATAGCACATGACTTTCCCAACATAATTCAATTAATTTACTTCTTTCACAACGAACAAAATATGTACAAGATTTGAAATCATTTAAAAGTACCCAATTAAATTACATTTCGAGTGTATATAACTTGGTGATTATCAATATTGATAGCAATTTAGCCCATGTATCGCCCATATGGCCCATGCAATATAGCAAATATAGTCCATGTATTAAAATACTTTAATAATTAAATCATCATTGGCATGATTTTCGTTAGAGTCAATTTTGGCAATATGTACGTTAATTTGGCATCATTAAACGGTTAACAATTTGGGAATATTTTGCCAAATACTCAAAGTAACATTAATCACCCAGAGCAACAGAAAGACGGAAATAAGGACATTTCTTATATGTAAATAAATTGTTTCTGTATAATTATTAAGTGTCAAAATACAAAACTATTACACAGCGTATCTTCTCTTAAGAATGGGATGAACTAGATCCACAATACTGATTTAAACAAATCTGTTCCGCATATTTCACAATATTAATGCATTATTTTGTTACTTTTTATGCATTTATTTGAAAACCATGCAATATCTCGTGAACTGTTCATGCATTCTAAAGTATATGTCATTCATTTTCTAATAAAAATTACATAAGAGCTGGATTAGCATGTCTATATAATAAAAGGCAATGTCTGTGTGAGTGTCTATCTGTCTGTCTTATACACTATACGTTCAGCGACCGCGCGTCAGAGAGCTGCGAAATTTGGCAATCGGAGACCCGGGAGGGGGGAAGGGGACACGTGATTTTTAAAATTTTAATTATTTTTTCGTTATTTAATATTTTATACGATTTCGACCGTTGTTTGCCCTTTTTTCTCCACGATCCGGATATCGTAGAAAAAAACAAGTCACACCACCGGAAAGAGCAGTCAATTGCCAGTAAAAATATATAAATTTCAAATCTCAGAGACAAATTCTAATATTTTTTTTTAAATTTTAAAACAAAAGTCACTTTCCATTTAAAAAAACCAACTTTCGTTTTCAAATCCTGCCATCGTAAAAACTGCTCATAATTTTGACTAATAATTTACATTTTCAGAAAGGTCAAAGATCTGGCATTCTTACAAGTCCAATCTGGTCAAGAAATAATGAAAATTGCCCACAGGATCGCAATTTTAAAGACGTCATGATTTTATATTTCTCAGCCAAGCTCCGATCCCTCCCCGACAACCCCGTCCAGTAATGTGGGGGGCGTCATTCCTCTGCATCGGGTTAGAGTGATATTTTAAATGATAAAATTAAGAGCTTAGCATATGGTCATTATAAAATTTAAATTTTATTTAAATTTAGTTATGGAGGATTGAATTGTGGTGATGTATTGTATACATCGGGTGAAATTATTATATTTATATTTTAAATAAATGATAGAACGATATGGATATTTTAAATGGATATTTTAATGTATGGATATTTTAATTTATGGATATTTTAATTTATAGATATTTTAAATGGAACTATGGAATAAGGATATTTTCAATGATATTAATGAAATGCTGAGGAAATAAAAAAATAAATATAAAGAAAGTTATGGAGATTGTCGCGGTGCCTTAAAATTTCATTGTTAGTTTAAACGTCATTAAACTAAACCAAATTTTGTTAACTCTACGGGCTTGAGGGTGCTGTAGCCCAGTGGTTAGCGCGCGGGAATTGCACTCGGTAGGCCCGGGTCCGATTCCCGCCACTGCCAAAACTGCTGCCATGTTCACGCGGAATACGATCACGTCAAACATGTGGGTCCGTAAGTCCATCCGAGAGGGTTGTGATAGGGTAAGGAGGGTACGGTCCCTGTGAATTCCTTCCCCACTGGGTCCCAATCTAAATTGGGTGAATAAAAAGAAAGTTATGGAGATTGTCGCGGTGCCTTAAAATTTCATTATTAGTTTTAACGTCATTAAACTAAACCAAACTTTGTTAACTCCACGGGGTTGAGGGCGCGGTAGCCCAGTGGTTAGCGCGCGGAATTGCACTCGGTAGGCGATTGGTTCGATTCCCGCCACTACCAAAATTGCTGCCGTGTTCACGCGGAGTACGATCACGTTAAACATGTGGGTCCGTATGTCCTTCCGAGAGGTTGGTGGTAGAGGAAGGAGGGTACGGTCCCTGTGGATGCCTCTCCCACTGGGTTCCGGTCTAAATTGGATGAATAAAAAGAAAGTTATGGGGATTGTCTCGGAGGGCGCTGTACCCCACTGGTAGGCGCGCGGTAATTGCACTCGGTAGGCCCTGGTTCGATTCCCGCCACTGTCAAATCTGCCGCCGTGTTCACGCGGAGTACGATCACTTTAAATGTGGGACCGTAAGTCCTTGCGAATGGTTGGTGGTAAGGGAAGTAGGGTACGGTCCCTGTGGATGTCTCCCCCACTGGGTTCCGGTCTAAATTGGGTGGCACTTCCTGGCCGTCCAAACGGTTGCCTTACACTTTCTGGTAGGTCGCGCCAGCGAGTTCGTCACGGTCAGAATTTTCAAGGGTAGCGAACAGGCTGGTCGCCAAAGGCGGCTAGTATTACATAAAATTATGCATGTAACATTATTAAAAGTTTTGAATTTTCATCCATTTTTTTAAATTAAAAAAATTGGAGAAATCTATCAAATATCGATTGCGTTTAAAATAACGTTTTGTAATAAATATATCTAGTAATCCTTAAAATTACGTTTTCTAAAAGTTGTACTAAATTAAGTTACATACACTTCATTTGCTTGTAAGAAATCGCAAATACACAGACAGACATCACTTCAAAATCGCTCTTCAGAAATGCTAGAAACGAGAATTTAGTTTATAGAAATTGCATTTTAGTGAATGTTATGTTATCACAAACACCACAAGTAAATATAAAATCTTCGTTCATTGAGTGAAAGCCTTTATTTATAACTCGTCATGAGCAGTATCATCTGTTACATGTTTTTCCCTTATATATATATTATATAGAACTAACTGAAGGCCGAATATTGGACTCTTTTCTAAGTATCTCACAAAAATGTGAATTTTGCGGGTCATTTCGCAAAGGAATTAATGGATATTTTTTTTTTTTTTTTTTTTTGAGGATCTGCCATATTTTAGTAGGTTCACTAATATCTGGAAGATTTTTTTTGCATTTCCGATGGCGGGTACAAAAGACAGACTGAAGCCAAACAAGAGAACAGTAACAAAAGGCAACAGAAGAAAGTCTGTGGACTCATTCGGTCCCTTGCTTCCCAGTAGCGTTCCCACATAGGTGCATAGGAGAGCGCAGGACAGCGTTGCAGGTGATAATAGTCCATGGCTTTCCGAAGGCTGCAGAGCATGCAGCAAGGTTCGTCAAGTATATTTATGCGATGTAAATGCCCGGCAACGCAGTCATGACCAGTAGCGAGACGGAATTCTGCTACGGCTTTCTTCCTAGGCCAGTCAGAAAGATTTGAGATGCTTTTCCACCTGGATTTGTGGGAATTCCTTTCTGAAAGCTCTTTTCCAAATAATTCTTAAAAATCGATTTAATGATTGACTTTACATTATGATAAGGAATTTCATCGATATTAGTTTGAATAATCGCTGACCCTTTTTTGACCAGTCGATCTGCTTTTTCATTACCCTCTATACCGCAGTGGGCTGAAATCCACTGCAGGCAAAATAATCTCGAGAATTCATTGAAAGCCTGGACCGCATAGCCAATAATTGTAGATCACTAAGCCGCAAAAGCGTTACCAGGGTGCACCACGAGGAGGTGGATCTACGTTGCATCCCTATCACCCCTATATCTGGCAGATGTTAAATGTTCTACTAGATTAAACTGTGTATCAATTCAACTCTCAGGAATATAGGAAAATATGTCCAAAATGCCATCAAAAACATTGAAAGTGATAGACAGCTAACCACACAGCGTTCATGACATGTTGAATAAAAGCTTTTAAAAACACATAACATTAAATCGGATTAAAAAATTGTAATAACGGAAGAAAGGGTATTATTTACATCTAAAATTAAAGCTGAAATTTTTGTGTAATATAAAAGCAGTAATTTTTAGCATTCAATAAATGTGGAGATTGCATTTACACCGCTATACACAACTGTTTCTAAGAATGGATAAACGAGATACTTGTTCTCACATAAGACTTATTATCTAGACTGTTGAAAATAACTGGCATGCTCTAACATTTTGTTCGATGTCATTTCCTATGTTAAATAGGTGAATGTATCTCTATTATGTTTTTGTAGGGTAAAAGTGTATTACTCCATTCTACACTGTGCAAAATGCATGTTATAGAGTACATAACTGAACTATTTGATATGCTAGTATTATTAAGTAATTGTATTGTCTGCATATACATATATTATTTTTAAATGATAATCAGATATTTTCAGATACTCAGATATTTTTATATATTTTCGAAATCCTGATAAGAGACTTTCAAAATTCATAAAATTGAACATTTTTTAAACAGTATAATATATCCTTATAAATTGAAAAAGTGAATTTTTTATTAGTGAAAGTCAAAATATTATACTAACAGAGAGAGTATGTCAGATAACATTATATTGAAATCTAGTCATATGTACCTCATAGTCTTACATTGTTATGGTTTTGTAGGGTTAAACATTTTACTTTAGTGGCAGATATTGACACCCTGTCCTTATCTCAATTACGACGCGTAGTTTTTCCATACCCCAGCGACTCTTAACCGATAGGGTGCAAAATATATGAAGGGGAGCGCGGAATAAATGAACACAAGTAAAAAAAAACTATTTATTAATACAAACAAATAGAAAACATACAGCACAGCAACAAAAAAATTATTTCTGTTAAAAAAAATGTTACACATATAGGTATTTAGGTACATATTTAATACTATTGCAAAATATATCCAACAAATTCAGACAGCTTCAATGATTTTAATAATTAAAGATTTCCTTCGGCATGTCTCATCGAGCATGGTTTGTCATAATAATGTGATAAATTGGAAATTGAGACTCTGAGATATATTTTTACATTTAGCTGAAATCTATATTTTGTCTTTAATTCAGCCGTTGTAAAAAATCCGGTTTTGCAAAGATAAACTGTTAGAAATGGCAGAAGTATACGAAAAACTTTAAGAAAAACTTTTATTTCAAAGAATTTATTATCTATATCAGCCAAAATTCAAACAGTGATTTAATCAGCAAATTGTCTGTTGCCGACGCTACTTGCCGATGTCTGTATATTATTGATCTTCTTAATTAACAAATCTGCAGATGTATTTTGGAATGGACCACTCGTATGTTGCTATTATGTTGTTGTCGGTCGAAAACTACTTTCTAAAATTTTTCCCCAACATAGATAAATGATTTTCAATAATTGCAAGAAAAACTTTTATGTGTTGCTCCTCTACCTTGTAGTTTTACTAATTCACTCACATTTTGAAACATATTTATGGTTATTGTTTTTCTACAAACTCACTCACTTTGTCACTCAAATATTTGTATTTTATCTTTGAAGTTAAAAATTTAACATATTTAGTTTCTCAACTATGTCGACTAAGTAGCTCAATTTCATCACAAATAGGTGTTCTGGAAACTGCTCTGTTTCCTGGCGATTTTCCTCTTCCAAAAGTATTACCAATTCGTCCCTTAATTCGAAACACGCTGTAAGACCTTGTCATGTGATAACCATCTTACGTTACAATAGAACAGTAATTCTGAAAGTTTTGCATCCATGTCTTTGTAAAGTGCAGTAAAACGTTTTGATTTTATGGGTCTCACTTTTATTATACACTAATTGATATGGAAATTGCAACGGCATAAAGCTTTGGCGTATAATTTTGAAGATTACGAGACAAACGCAGCTAGACGATGTATGCAAATAATCTAAAATGCAAGTATGTCACATGGTTAGAGTGCGGGTTAAAAGGGGTGGAAACGGGAGATGAACCAACAGTTGTTACAATCTGGCGCCTAAAGAAACCCATTTGCTGAGCTGCATTTTGTTTCTGAAGACAGGTGTTGTTGATGAGATTCCTGGACGATGACGCCGAAATCCGTTTCAGCATTCAGACGGTCATGCGAGGGGATTAATTTTAGGCCTACCTACTGCTGGGAAGTCGTACTGGATTATCGCCGCTGAAACACGCGTAGATGCGTACACTATGCAAATGTTTTGAAGGAGATGGATTGAAGAAAATCATGTAAATCGTCGCAGTGGTACAGGTCTATCCAGATATACGTTAACATACGTTGATCGACGCATTCGAAGGCACGCGGTGGCGTCTCCACAAATGACGACTGTCGACATTCTGAAGAATTTACAGGGTAAATTGGATGTTCCAATATCAACTAGATAAGGTTTCTCCACTATTGGCTGAAAGCGTCTTCCCCACAAATCGTCCTTTACGAACACTGCCACTAACGACAAGACACCGACTTGAGAAATTTCAATGGTATCGGGTTCGAGTTTCTTGGACGAATGAATGGGACAGAGTAGTGTTCAGCGACTAGTCTTGGTTCTGTTTGTCGAAGGACAGTCACCGTATGAGAGTCTGAAGACGACGTGGAAACAGATCCAATTCTTCTGCGACTGTTGAACACCATACTGCTCGACAACACAGCGTCATAGTTTGGGGTGCTATCATCGGCTTCGGTAGCTAGTCATACTTAGTTCGTATCAGAGGCACAATGACGGCACGATATTGTGTGGATGAGGTGATGGGCCAATTTTACTGATCTACTTTCAGAGGTTGCAAAGTGGTCTTTTCCAACGTAATAACCCGCGACTTCACACGGTAACCATCTGCAGAGGAGCCTTGAAAGTTATCAAGGTGCTTCCTTGGTCTCCGCTGTCTCCAGATCTTTCACCCATACAGTATGTAAGGGGCGTGATTGGCCATCGTTTACTGCCCTACACAGTCTCAAACAGAGGACGACGTACTGAGGATGGTTGAAGGCATATGGCCATCCATCCCTCTTAAAACTATTCGCATGCTCATTGCATCTGCTCCTCGAAAAGTTGTTGCTTGTATAACCGCAAGAAGTGATACCATAACCTTTAGATCACCCCTGTATATGCCATTACTGTATTGCATTATCTCTCTGGAATTAACATCAGTTATTTATATATGCCACCTCCTTCTGTGTATCCTTTAGTATCACGCACTATTCGCTCATTCATGGTGTTGCATTTTCTGTATCGAAAAGTGTAGTTCACCACGGTTACAATTGTTGTTAGCGGAATATTTAGAGAAAGGCATATTTAAGCAAGTGCTTTATTTTGCAACAATTGATTTTCTGTTCCAGCAAGAGCTTTTCTATTGCAGCAAGATAGTCTTTTCACAGCAAGAGTTTTATTTTGCAGTAACAGCTTTTATTTTGCAGCAAGAGCTTTTATTTTGCAACAAGAGCTTCTCTGCCCTCCTTTTGCTGCAAAGTACCCAAATACATTGTGACGCTTTTTGTCTCAATTGTGATTGTAAACTTTTGAATTTTCCATATTTTGCTCGAACACTATCTGCACATATTTCAACATCGATTTTCCTCCCATGTTTGCCTTGAAAAGGAAATCGTCCAATATATCGAATAATGCAAGTGACGAAGCTGTATTTTCTAGATCCATAGCAAAAAATCGAACATAAGCGATTAAATGGAAATCGTTGTTGCTATCTATTGCGTCGTCAAGATGAATTGCAAAAAAGTTGTCGCAAAGTTTTGACAATTTTTTTGCTATAATTCCTCAAATACATTGACAATTCGACGAGCAACAGCATCATTTGATGGAAGTATAGATTGCAGTTGTTTAGTAAAATCATTTCCAAGTATAATTCCCACAGTGTAAATTTTTCATCTGGCTATTTTATATGAAACTTTGCAAGAAGCTAATAACGCTTTCTCATTTACAGACTAAGCTTTTTTAAAAGTAGATATTTTTCTTTCATAAGATTTTTGCTTAGATAGATTCTCCAGGAACTGGAATTCTCGAGGTTTCTTTATGCACTCACTATGGAGGGTTTTAAAATTCCGTTTAAGTTTGGATTTAAGTTCTGGATTTCATGCTATCAGCCACAAAAATTTTCAAAAAAAATATCATAAAGGCATTTTTTTCAGTTACATCGATCCTTCTATATCCAAAGTTTAAATATTATTTCGATTATTTTCTTGATTTTAATTTCGGAACTACTCAGCTATTCTGTGCACTTGATGTTCATGCTCCATAGTTGTCCGATGATTGTTTGCTTCCAAACAGAAATTTATCCATGGTTCTAAAAATATTTTGTTTTAACACCGCTTATTAGAGCTGTTGAGCAAATTAGAATATTCACTATCGAGTGATTAGGTATCACTAAACTGAAACAAAGTATTTCCAATAAAGTCTTATCTCTCAAAAGATGACAACACCCAGCAAATATTATTGCAATTTGCTAATTTTGCTATGTGTTAAATCTAGATGACAGCACCACAGATACTGACATTCGAACATTCAATTTTGAGCAGCTTTAAACTAAAGATGTGAAGTTATGAAAAGTAGATGTTTTTAAGGTATATTCTAGAAGCGCTGAGAAATGTATTGTTTGGGTAGTGTACAAGATTGTTCATAATTTGGGATACTAATTATCAGTTGAGAGTAGCAGTTATCACAGAGCTACTTTATGTATTTACCTGAAAAGCTCCTATTATATATCTTTTTATGACTGTTTTAACAAGGATTTTATAAGAAGGACGCGGCTGATATCGTTATAGACAAGGGGGTGCATATGCAAAATGTTTGAGAACCCCTTCCATAACGTATTTTATTATTTTCTTTTGTAATTTTAAGATAACAATACATTCAACTTTCAATACGAGGAAGCTGGAATGACTGAAAATGTATTATACAAAGATTCCGACGGAGTTTGTAAAACGAGTAGAATTAAATTTAATGCGACCGAGTGATTCAAAAGTGCTGTTTGATAACGCATTCAAAATACCGTTGGGAAAATATATCAATGAACGCCTGGAGAGATTTATCAACGGCGAAATAGTTTGATCGAAGTTTCGAAGAATCTCCCCCAATTATGAGCATGATAAAAGCTGAGACACTATTTGAAAGCAACAATTAATTCATCCTTATCATATTTTTGTCTCATTTAAATCAGCTAGTTATAAAAAAACTCCTATAATTTTCGAATTTATGATTCACTGTTACCTAATTTTATTACATTTTCTGTCGGTAAAATAGTTTATTTTCATGTAAAAAAATATCGCAATTCAATCATATTTCGTGTAAGAGTAAAATGTTTGAGAAGCAGCAGTATACAATTTGGATAAAAGTTAAGCCCTAGAGTGATTTTCAATAGTATCTTCCTTAAGTGTGACATGTTAACCTTATTTAACCAAATTAATGATTGTAAGTTAAATTGATATTTCTAACTCATTCTACCAATTTAGCGAAAATACTTCACATCTTATGTGAATCACATACTTTCATTTACTTATCGACTTTCTTAGAATTCACTCTGTAACCCTGAGATACATCCATTTGCTCGTAATATGTTATTTTCAATTAGCTCTTAACCCGTGTAAACATTTAGCAAGATATTTTGTGATTTATTGCTGAACATAGTATAAACTAATGAAATATCCGTTTGTAATATATTACTAGATTAGTTCAATAACCCCATTAATCATACTTAGACATTTTTACATTCTACCTGAAATTCTAAACTATTTATTTCAGTTATGTTCCTCAAATATTTCCAATTTAATTATTTTCCATAAGTTGTAATGGTTATAGTTAAAACTAAGTCTACCGAACGGGATGTTATATTTATATGATTTAACAATATTGATATTTTTTATTGGAAATTCATGTGATAGGCGATGGAAAAGCTGGGTGATATTGAAGGAATCAATGATGTGGTTTGAAAATTAATTACACAATAAGATTTAGAGGGAGAGATAGCAGGTTGAACATTAGCAGACATTAAGCTACGATTGAGATAATGCGCTCTGGTGACAATTAAGTCAAAGAATAAGTGGGAGGAGTGAAATCTTGACAAATTTAAATTAATAAAGATATTATAAACAGTGTTAAGAAGTTTTTCCTTAATAGCAAAAATCCAGGTTTTACATTCAGTTATATTGAAGGAAGTTTCATAGAGATTAGAAGCCTAATTATTTTAGTTTTAATGTAGAGAAAGTTTGAATTATTGATAGTATGTTTATTGATCTTACTACCTCTTTTAATGCGTTTGAAATTTTTAAAATGATCAATATTGTTTGAAGTTTTGATAAGATTGTATATTGATGAAAGTTGTAGTGTGTAGTCTGTGAGATATTTGTGACAATGTTTTGGTTAAAAAGGAATTGATTCAGACAATACGGGAATAGACATTTGTGTTGATTTATATAATTGCTTAAACTATTTAGCAAATATATTTTTCAAAGTAATATATTATACCTACAAGTATCTGGAGTTTAGCCGCAAAGGAGTTGCAGTAGCAGTTTTAGCTAATTTGCACCTTTATTATTCTGAACATTATTTTATTTCTACATATTACAAAATTTATACATATGTTACTGACCTGGTATTTTTAGTTATAACTAATAAATATACCATTAATATAGATTTATATCCTAATAATTTGAAATTATTACCTAATGAGCAATCTATTAGTAATAGTGTTTGTTTATTTGATTTAAATCTCAGAATTGAAACATCTATGGTGGCACTCCTTTAGATACATTGAGAAACATAAAACTTTCTTGATCTTGAGAGAGACTCTGAAATTTACTTACGACAGATGATCAACGCCTCTGCGCAGACACGTAAAAGCAAGTCCTGAACATTTTCAGTTCATAAATATTTTGCTGGCTATTATACTCACGGTAGAATGTTGAGGAGACCCAGATCGTCCGACCTACCAGAAAGGTGTAAGGTTTCCGACGGCAGGGAAGTGCCACCCAATTTAGACCGGAACCCAGTGGGAGAGGCATCCACAGGGACCATACCCTCCTTACCCTACCACCAATCTCTCGGAAGGATTTGCGGACCCTCATGCTTAACGTGATTGTTCTCCGAGTGAAAACGGCGGCAGTTTTGGCAGTGGCTGGAATCGAACCAGAGCCTATCGAGTGCAATTTCAACGTGCTAACCACTGGACTATCGCGCCCCTGCACGGTAGAATGTGCCATAGTTTTAATTATGTTTTTGTAAATAAAGTTCTCTTTTAAGTATGCCTTTCCGATAAATACAATTATACATCTCACCTTCGCCATATGAGTGGTGACAAGAGAAGTAATTTGCTTCAAATTACATGAACTCTGAAAAAAAAAGGTACGTGTTCAGCTCAGCTAACACACGGTATCGAAAGCCCAGGCCGATCTACTGGTCCGAGGGCATGGAGCAGCAAAATGGGCGGCCGGGCTAATACACGATGTGTAAAAATTTTAGTTTTTAACACTTTACAACAAAGTTGAAAAGTGTTTATGACTTTGTTCATTCTGTCTGTCTGTCTGTCTGTCTGTCTGTCTGTCCGTTAGCACGATAACTGCCGTAAAAATGACTTAATCAAAATGAAATTTTAGTATGTTGTTCAGACGGTCTGTAGGACCTATGGGAATATAAATAAATAATATCACACAATTAGTTTTGGATTGAACCCCTGTTGAAAAAATGAAATACATTGAGCCCTATAGGACCTAATTTTTCTAACATTTTTTAAGCGGATTTAAAATTCACAAATTGCTTCGAAAATTTTAGGTAATAGTCAAATTGTTCCATAAAATATATAAAAGAAAATTCAGCTAAATATGTTCAGTAGTTTTTTAAATAAAAATTAAAATAATAATTACACATCTTATATGAAACGATCACGTGACCATGATATGAAACGATCACATGACCCACTTCAAAATGATATATGGCATCCATCTTGTTTCAAATTCGTGATTTTTAAAGTTCTTTTTAATTCATATTGAGTGTTGTATCCATCCTAAAACTACTTTATTTCTGCTTAAATTCTGTGCATCTACATACTAAAACAACACAATGACAATATATTTGAGTTTAAATTCTCATTCAAATCTGATTATTTCTACAACTAAGCCTATTTTTCACCTATGTAAAATGTAAACAGCAAAATATGTAGAATGAGTTGTATTAGAATTACTGTATTTCTTTAACACAAAATAATTCAGTCCATGGAGTCTGCATGGCTGATATGAATGAAATATTAATTAATTTTATAAACAGAAGGACGATTTTTTTCAAAGAAGTTTTAAGCATAAAGTTTATGAATTGTAGCTTCATGGTCTTAATTTTTAAATAAAATAAAATTATTATAGTATTGTGATGAATGAAATGGAGAAAGTTATGAATGAAATCCTGCTTTTATAGAGAGATCCAGGCGTGTTATTTTTTCTATGACGTCATTTGAATTAATTTCAGTTGTTTTCGATGAAGTTTTCAAATATAATAAATTATCGTAGTATTATGATAGATTTAAAAATATTACCGTGGAATGTATTGCATTTTAGAGATATTTAAATCACGCAATTTATATTTCAATGCCGTCATTTGAATGAAGTTCATTTTTTTCAATGAAGGTTTAAGTTTTCAAATATAATAAATCAATGTAGTATTGTGATAAGTTTTAAAATATTACCGAGGAATGTATTGCATTTTCGACTTTTTTAAATAAAATTGCATTGAAGTTGGAAAGTGTTTCATAATCAATGCTTTAAGCATGATTGATCTTTCTTGTTTATGTAATTATGTTGACAACTGACACAACCGAAACGAATGGAAGTCGTTTGACAACACTCAACGGTGCAAATAATGATTCAGCTCAAAATGATGATTTTACTTCTGTTAAACTTTCAAAAGTGGCATTTAAATCACCTCCGTTCTGGAAAACTAATCTAGAATTATGGTTTATACGTCTGAACTCACAATTCCCGATTTCTGTAATAATTAATGAGAAAACAAAATTGTGTAGGTGCAGCACTAGATTGTGATATACCGGCTCATGCGTCACAGGTCTGATTCGCATAACTCCTGAAAATGAACTTTATTCAGTGTTGAAAAAATTGATCATTTCGTAATTTGCAGATTTGGAAGTAACAAAACTTCGAATCCTTTTGCAAGATTTACATTTAGGAGATAGGAAACCAAGATATTTACTCCGCAAAATGCATGAATGCATCATCTTGTCTGAGCAATTATACACGAAAACCTACTTCGCAATGTACTTTTTCAACTTTTACCAGTACATATACAACAAATTATATCATTGAGCTCAGAATCGCTACAAAAAAATTCTGAAATGGCGGATAAAATCTGCGATGTTTCATCATCACTTACAGTATCTTAAGTAGCAGAGGATAAACATATTTCACTCTTAGAAGCTCAAGTTGCAAATCTGAAAAAAAAACGATAGAGCAACTGTGTAAAAATTTGCAAATTAATGATCCAGACTTTGAACTTGATTACGATCAATGTATCAATCGAAATCCAGAAAGCATGATATTGTTTGGTATCATGAAAATTTTTCGTGCAAATTTTTGACCAAAATCTAGGTGGCTCAATCATTTCTGTGACAATATATAGAAGTCTGGAAAATAGTCGCCTATTTTTATATGATCATTTATCTCATATAAAATTTATCGTCAACATCAGTGTCATGATTTCAGTTCTTTCGAGTAAAAAATAATACTGCCACAATAAAAGAAATTTCCCTTTATACGCATCAAACAGTACCAAGATCACAACCTTTGAAACAAAACAATTGATTGTAAAATTTGGATTTCATCGAAAATTTGTTTGGGATTTTGTAATTGCAGATGTTTCCCGAGCAACTTAGGGGTTTATTCATTTGGGTTATTAGTCGGCATGAACAATCAACGATTTATAGACAGCTGTACTAAAATCAGTATTAACGAAAGTACGACGCAGATACCCTCACTGGGACTTACAACATTGAGTAATGATTCACCCTAAACTCGTTTGCTAAAGGAATTTCCAAGCTTGACACAGACCAATACCCTGCAATCTGTAAAGCATAGTATTACTCACTGTATTCAAACTCGAGGACCTCCAGTTTATACAAAATCAAGACGTTTAGCTCCTGACAAGCTAAAAGCTGTCAAAACTTAATTTGAATTTCTGCAGTGGTAAGGAATGTGTAAACGGTCTAAAAGTCCATGGGCATGCCCCATTCACGTCGTGAAAAAAAAGACTGGGGTTTTATTGTATGCGGTGATTTTAAAAACTAAATTCAGTAACAATCCCAAATCGAAACCCCATAGCTCATATATATGATTTTGTATAGAACTTCGAAGGAAAAAAATCTGATGTGGGAAGTACATGACTTTCCTTATATAATGCAATGAATTTACTACTGTTACAGTAAAAAAATAGGTTATTCTTATAGGAGATGCATACATTCTATCCAATTTTTATATTTACATACGACGAAATTTACATACGACGCATGCGCAACGCCTCTGTGCAAGCGTATAACAGCAAGCTCAGAACTTTTTCAGTTCATTCTTATTTCGGCTGGCTATGTTGTACGCTTGGTATAATGTAGCACAGTTCTTGTTTTGTTTTTGTAAATAAAATTATCGCTTGGGGGGACTCAGTATCCTTCATTTGGCGAAAAATGACGAAAATATCAATTTTCAATTTTTTTTGCTTAAAATGTACCGTGACATCCCTAGTATATCCTGACAAAGTTTCGTGAAGATTAGAGAACTATAAATATATTAAAAAAGCTTTTGACTGCAACTGGGTCCCTTTAAATACCACGCCTACTTCTCTGTTTACGCTCCGTTTACATCGCATCTGCAACTGAATACTCCTTGTTTTACAAAATACTTCTACCAGGAAGAAGATGAAAATGCTTAATCGTAACTTTAACTGATAAAGAAACGTCATTTGCATTTTCCTATCTGCTTTCGTTTGTTATTTGCATTTATTCTTTTTTTTGCATAAATAGCGAAAAAAAAGTCTTTTTCGAGACTCAGTTTCGATTGTGTTGTCCTTATTTAAACCTTCAACTTATTTATATACGGTTAGTTTGTTATTTCTGAGTATGCCTTGCCAGAAACGTAAGAAGCATGCTTTTTACATGAACAGTAAATGTTGATGTTGAGAAAATAACAATGTATGTGACATTGTTCAAACTATCAGTGCTGGAGAAACAAATGTGTCATCTAATG
Source organism: Amaurobius ferox (assembly GCA_951213105.1). Classification (NCBI taxonomy): domain Eukaryota; kingdom Metazoa; phylum Arthropoda; class Arachnida; order Araneae; family Amaurobiidae; genus Amaurobius; species Amaurobius ferox. The sequence goes on along the minus strand of OX578134.1, from coordinate 4,669,866 downwards.
CAAGACTTATCTCTGGAAAACTTGTCTCTAGTTACTGAGTGTGATTATTCTACTAGTGAAAATTACATTATTGTTAACTATGAACAAATTAGTAAGGTATTTGTTAAATTAAAATGGCCAGATTGCAATGAACAAACCTTAAATCTTGAACTTGGTAGCAAATTAGGTTTTTCCTCCAACTTAAACTTAACTTGTAGTTCTTGTTCTAAGAGTAAAACTAGAGTTCAAACCTCCAATGAGAGAAAAGGAAATCCTGTCCCTGATATCAATCTACGTATAACATAGGCATTCTCTCATATTGGAAAGGGGTACGCAGCCTATGAAAAATTTTGTATGGTAATGAATATCTTGCCCTTTTCTTTCGAGGACTTTCAGCAACTGCACGAAACTTTTATGCGCAGCCTATAATGTTGTCTCAGAGAACATAATAAAATATGTTCATGAAGAAATAAGACATGCCTATCAAAGTTCGGATTCAGTTATTGATGTAGCTGTGTTATTTGATGGTTCATGGTTGACTCGTGGACATACATCCCTTATCGGCATTGGATGTGTTATCGACATTCTTACAGGATATGTAATTGACTTTTAAATTATGAGTAAGGTGTGTCGTCATTTTTCACAAGCAAAATTAGAATTGGGTGAATCAAGTACGGAGTACAATATATGGTACAGTGTTCATGAAAGTATTTCTGAAATTAATCATACAGATATTATTTATTTAATCATACAGGTTCATTTGGTTGTATGGAAATGGAAGCGGCAATGGTTCTTTGGAAAAGATAAACATCATTAGGTTTTCGGAACACAGCACTATTATCTGATGGTGATTGTAAAACTGTTAATTACTTCTCTGAAAAAAAGTTTATGGTGCTGATATTGAAATAAAAAAGGAATAGTGTATAAACCATGTTAGTAAACTAATAGGAACTTCTTTGAGAAATGTTGTCAAGGATTCACGTGCGAAAGGTATTACATTAGGAGTTAAAGGTTATGACCCACTAAAAGAATCAACGATAAAAAAGGTTAACATCTTATTATCAGAAAGCCATAATAAGAAATAAAGGCGACTCAAAAGCTAATAAATCGCAATTTATGCTACACTGTATCAGCATTTCAACGACAAAAAGCCCCAACATTCTAAGTGTCCAACGTGGAAAGATTCATGGTGGTTTACCAATCAGCAATAGCAAAGAGAGGAAAGCCTGGTTCTCATAAATTATTTGTGGGAACACCTGTAAAAGAGGCTATTTTACCTCATATTCTCCCAATTTATCAAAGACTTGCATCAAGCAAACTTTTGGAAAGGCGTATAAACTGTGGAACTCAAAGTGTAAATGAAAGCTTGCACAGTGTGATTTGGGCAAAATCTCCTAAACACACATTTATACATAAAAAACGTGTAAAACTCTGTGTAATGGAAGCTGTGTGTGGATACAATACAGGTACACTGCGCTGCATAAAAGAAGAACAGATTACCTTAGGTGTACCTTTAGAAAAGTGCTCCATGAATCTCGGTGTTGTGCTCGATTCTCGAAAAAATATGTTTCGACAAAGATGGCGAAGTGCAAAATATCAACTTGCACGTAAATTGGTTAAAAAAGCAATTTTGAAAAGAGACATATTAGTTAAAAAAGAAGGAAGGTGTAACATACAGTGCAGGGTATTTTTAAAAGAAAGTTAAGAAATAATGGTGGTTATGCAGAAATGATATGCATAAACTTACGAAATATTGTATGTTTTTCTGATATGAATATATTTTCAAATATTGTATATCTTTTATAATATAGACATCATCATATATATAGTTAAACTATTTCCTAATGAAATGAGTCAAACGTATTTCATGGTGTAAAAGTAATAATGAACTTGGTAAAAACAATTTTTATTTATATTTTTTCTCGATTTTCTTTTCAATGTGTGACAACTAAGGTTTCGGCTAATGGTCACTTATATAAAATAAATATACTTAAATTCAATGAAACAGCTACAGTTTTAAAGATAAGTGTATTATAAATAATTTCAAATAGCATTTAAAGTAGATTTGGAACACTTTTTCAAAATTAAAATCTTTAAAATGATTTTTCTCAGTCCGTGTTTTTTCAGTATATCAATATGTTCAAAATGCTAAAACTTAAATATATATTTCTCAATTGACTTGATTTTTTTTCTGGATGTTCATTATCGTACATTTTATGAAACTAAGGATCGGATATGCAATAAAATCAAAAGATTTCGTTTTTAAAAAATATATATATACAAAAAACTCAATCTTTTGTTGAATTTTTACATATGTATCAACATTTTATTTTTTTCTCTCAAGCTAATTAACTTTTTAGAAATCCGATCCTTAAAACTATAGAGGACACTTCAAAGAATATTATAAAAAGAATTGTTGCAAAAAGTTAGAAATTGTGGTAGAAGATTGGTTTTAAAACTTTTTAGAAATCCGATCCTTAAAGTTATAGAGGACACTTCAAAAAATAATATAAAAAAAATTGTTTCAAAAAGTTAGAAATTGTGGTAGAAGATTGGTTTTAAAACTTTTTAGAAATCCGATCCTTAAAGTTATAGAGGACACTTCAAAGAATATTTTTAAAAAAAATTGTTGCAAAAAGTTAGAAATTGTGGGAGAAGATAGGTTTTAAAATTCATTTAAATTAGAAAAAAAATAAAATGATTCATATTGTATCAGTAGAATTGTCTTTTTTCTTGGTGAAATAATTTTACTTAATAAATCATTTAATATTATGCAAATAGAGTATTGTAAAGTGCTTAAAAAAATTGTTCAACGGTTACTGAGTCCCCTTAAGTATGTTTTCAGATAAATACAATTACACTTCGCACCTTCGCCTTACATCCAATAGGATTATCACTAATTTATATGACAAAAAAGACAATTTCAATTCTAATATAAAAAAAATTACCATTTAATTCTTATAACTATATTCAATTGTTTTGAAATTTTAATATTAATAAATTTAATTAATAAAAATCAATTTGAAATATTAATCAACTCTTCTAAGTTTTCAGATTATCAGATAAAAAATATCATTATTTGCATATTAATAACCTCGCAATTACTAATAAATTAAATAAATATTCAGTATATTCAGTTAAAGGTAAAAAAGTTTAAGTTAGCTGAATATACTTAAATTTAATATCCTTATTATCATTTTTTAGTTTAATCATTTTATTTCTCTTATTTATGCATTTCATTATAATTAACTTTTAATTATTTCATTTTCTTCTTGCTGGTTGTAATTTTGAAGGCATTTTCTTTTGTTCTTACTTTTGGTAACACGGATTTTTATCTCTTAGAAGTAACAACAGTTGATTTGCATTTTTCTCATCAGCACTTTGAGTGTATCATCACCACATGGATGTTTTCTCTAAATATTATTAGACTTCATTGCTATTTTTCAATATTTTAATCCTTGTCGGCCGAGTAAATGAAGTTCAAAGTTATTAACTATCTCTGTTTTCAGAAACAAGCATTCTTCTTGGTTAATTTCTATGGATAGTCAGCCTTGGCGACGAATCTAAATTGACCTTCATTAGGCCTAGCGGCGTTCCACTTTATGGGCATGATTGCTTTGTTTTATTTTTCCATATTCAAACTCTCATCATTGCTATCTGCCGTGTATTCACTGATTTCAAGATACTTGATTTTGTTTCCATTTTATTCCCCCTTAATTGTTTCATCTTTTATTATTTACAAATTAGAAAATCATTGTGAATCATTAGAAAATCATACAATATGTATATATATATATATATATATATATATATATATATACTATATAACAGGCATTTGCATCATCATTTAATTTTATGTCAATCTTTAAGAATTAATTAGAGATTTTATTAAAAAATAGCCCAATGAAGCATTTAATAAATATGTAACTTGAATCCCTTATTTCAGTACTATTTTCATATTTGAGTACAACATTAGAATTGCGAGAATGAAGGGTTGAATATAAATTAACACATATTATTTTCGAAACTTCAAGAAATAAAATATGTATATCATATGTAGCCAAACAGTAATTTATTCTTATTCTAGTATATAAGAATGGTTTCACATTGATAACACATGAAATAACATAGAATTGAACAGAATACCCATAATTTGATATGTGTTCAACGGTCAGTACAATTATGAAAATTTTAATGTGTTTCAGTTGTACAAAGCAACAACGTGGTAGAGACATTAATAGTGATAGAATGCATTTTAAATAACCATTTAAATGGAGGGAGAAAACGTTATAAAAATTTTTAATGGGACTAATATAATATTATGTAGTTCATTAACATACATATGATCAATACCAGGCCTACCAAAATTATTATCGATGACACATTGTCAAATACTTTGCTCATGCTACTTTCTCGTGTGAAAACAAATTTTTAATCGGAATAATCAGAATTCGTTTCATTACTAGATGAGGTAGCGTCATCTATTTCTTGTCTCATAACTAAATCCAGTTAACATTTTTAATAAAGATAGATTTAGTAAAGAGATATTTAATACAAGCTATCATGGGTCAATATGATTAATGGCACTTGAACAACTATAATTAGATTATATACCAAACAATAAGCCAATGATCATTAATTATTTCAATAATTAATTACATTAGATTAAAAAAATATGTATTTATAAAATTATAACTCTATTGTCATATTTTATTAAACTTATAAAATAATTATAATAACTTTAAATTTAGTATTACTATTAAACCATTAAATTAGTTATTAAAATACCATAAATATAATTATTTTAATATTTATTCAAAAATTCTGTACCTCTATGAGTAAATGGCAGTTGTGATTGTATTTGATTAACGCACTCTAAAACAAAAAAAATCGACGCACCAAGAAAGAGTTATCCAAATAAGACACGATTTGGTACGTGTAATAAGGATGTACAGAAAAAGAAATGAGTAGAATTTCAGAATAATTGGATGATTCATTGCACTGAAAAATCTACATAAAATCAGCATATCAATATGGCGTTGGTCCACTTCTGGCCATGACACAAACTGTTACCCAACGTGGCATTGATGCATAAAGTTGCCACATGGTGTTCTGAGAGATGTCATTCCCAATGGCCTCCAACTGACGAGCTAATCCTTCAACATTCTGTGATGGTTGCAGACGACGCCCCAGCTCAGCCCAAATGTGCTCAATAGGCGAGAGATTTAGGGATCTGGCTGACTAAAGAAGTGTGTCGTAAGCACGCAGACAATCAATAGAGAGTCGTGTCGTGTGTGTCCTGGCAGTGTCTTGCTGAAAAGTCAGCCTGGGATATCGCGAAAGAAATGGCAATACAACGGGTCGCGGAATGTCGGTCACGTACCGCTGTACTGTGATGGTGCCAAGGAGGACTGTCAAAGGAGTCCGGCTATCAAACCAAATGGCACCCCAGACCATAACTCCCTGTTGTCGGGCCGTGTGGCGCGTAATAGTAAGAGCAGGATCCTGGCGATGTTCGGACTGACTCCAGACACGTCTGCGCTGGTCGTCGGGATTGATTCATCACCGAAGACAATTCGCTATCAATCCGAACAATTCCACGTAGATCGGGCCCGGCACCATTGCGATCGCTACTGACGGTGCATTCTGGTCAGTAGTAGACGGCGTGATGGGCTCCGCGAGTATAGATTCCGCCCTGTAGTTTTCCATTAATGGTCCGGGTGGTCACTTCAGTGTTTTCACACGTTGGATGGTTGAAAACGACGAATATCGTGCTGTCACAGCTGCTCTGACAATAGCTCTATCTTCCCGTTGTGTCGTCGCTGTAGGCCGTCCGCTGGCCGCTTGTTGTTGAAATCTGCCATTCCGGACCCATTCCAGCCAACATCGTCTAATTGCTGCATCGCTCCTACCCAAATGCCAAGCGATTCGTCAGTGTGCTCATCCAGCCTCATGCAGTCTGACCGCAGGCCCTCTTTCAAACTCTTTCTTTTGCTCATAGTGGCCGCGAATTAGCCGGCGAGGTATTGTTATAATCAAGGCACGTAAACGCCATAGACATCGACTGTACGTTTTGTTCCTGAAAGCAAGGTTTGCTCCTTAAATACACCACCATGGTGATCAGTTTCAACGCACTGTAGTAGTTCCAACTATTCATTCATTGACTGCGAATTTTTGATCATTTGCATTTTCGGTGGACAGGTGTTTGCATGTACAGTTTCATTACTATCGGATTATTCTGCAGGGTGCGTCGATTTTTTTGTCTTAGAGTGTATAATTGCTATAAATTTAATTCTATTATTTATATAGATACCTTATATTTAATTTTTTTAAATTTCTAATATGATAATGTACAATGTCAGCAGGATATGATTCAGCTGTAAAAATTTGTCTTATTTCGACTATATGGCAAGTGTATTTTATCATATAACCTATGAATCCTATGTAACTGATTTATTAAGATGTTTTTATACACTTGTCGGGTCATGCAAGAGTATTAATTAATAGTTTTGTGTATTTTAAAGGAGAAGCTAAATCGTTTGCCAATTTATGAGATGTAAAGGAAAATCCATTATCAAGAGTGTGAGTTATGCATAAACGGTTAATACTGAATGTGATAGCATCTTTATTAGATATAAGAATAAATTAGAGGGATAAATATTAAAATAAGTTACAATTGATGAGGAAACTGTCTTAATGTTAATGATATCATCAATGTAACGATAAAATGTGTATACAAAGTTTTAAGATCTCCACTCATAGTGATGCGAACATATAGATTTGCGAAAGCGGATATAACTGACCCATTCTGAGGTACACTATTTATTTGCAAATATAATTTATTAACTTGCCATATATTATTATTAAAAAGGACACTTAAAAAAGTGGTACACATGTGAATGATGAAAAAATTATTTCTATCATAAAAATATTTTTTTAAATGCCAAATAACTTTATTGTTAAGTATATAATCTAATTACAGTTGTTCAATTATCAATAATCGTATTTAACCATAATAGCTTGTATTAAATATCTTCATTCTAAAAAATCTCAAATCTTGATTCATTCATGAGACCAATAATAGATGGTCCTACCTCCCCTAATAAGTGTTTCTGACTGTAAAGTATATCTGACTGTATCGATTTAAAATTTATTTTCATACGAAGAATTATCATGGGCAATGTGTATTAGAATGTTTCAATTAGAATTACTGATTTGGTGAGTTTTGCATTGTCCATATATTTGTCAATGTACTACATAGTATCATACAATATGTTCAAAATAACGATATAATTGAAACTAACCATAGCTGAAAATGATGGCGATATCTATATTTCTAGAGAGAAACCAACTAAAATGTTATCGACGTTGTTTTCTCTCTAATACGAGCAATATATATGGAGCTAATATTTTTAGTTGTGGTTATTTTGAACTTTAAATAAGATCAAGAAAAAATGATAAGTATTATTAAGTCAAGAAAACAGTCATTGATTTTTTTTTTCCAAATACACACTTGTGCTTAATTCATTTTTTCCACATCAGCTGAAATGATCTGATAGGTTAAGTACTTCGTTAGTTGCAAAGAAAGTCAGCTGATTTAAGGTACTAGCAGATATCGTAGTTTTAAAATATTTTGAAATACTTTACGATTGAGGTTTTGATTATCTTTTTTTTGGTCCCTCTTCAGTTTTAGGTTTATTTTTTTTCAAATAGAACACATTCCTTACCTACCGGCTGTCCACGTTTGCTGCTCCATGCCTTCGGACGAGTCGGACGGCCTCGGCTTTCTACATTCTTTACCTAGACATATGCTTTATCTTTAAGCAACTGAATGCTTTGAACGTAACGTTCACCACACCTTTGATGCTATTGTAAAAATTTAGAAAATGCCTTAGCGTCTAAATTATGTAATCTAAAATACACTTTAGATTTTATTCTAATTTTACAATGTGGCTTATTATCATTTTCTTTTACACCATAAAATAATTTCGTTTAATAACTTTCTCTTACATTTTAATTGCAAATATATTATTACATCCAAAATAGCAAAATCTTAATTTCACAGAGGTCTTAAATTACTTCCATCCACTTTCTTAAAGAGTTCTTCTTTTGTTATTTTACTTTAAACTTAAAATACCCCGGAGTCCCAATAACAACATTAAAATCTTTGCTACACAAATCATTTAAAGAACCATCGCATCCATCAATGACGTCATTTTTTCTGTTCTGCAGCCAATCGCCAGCTTCCGCTGGGAAGACGCCAGAAGGTGTTCACTAATGGAACCCTGCTCATCCAAGGCCTGGACGGCATGGAGGATGAGGGAAGGTACAGATGTCAGGTGGAGAGTGATGAAGGTATCAAGGCTTCCGTCGATGTCTACCTCAAGGTTCTAGGTAAGCTTGGCCGCAGGGGATCTTTCGATACTTCTTCATTCGTGATGGATTGAATACGGTTCTTTCCTCGGATACTTTAAAATTATGTAAGAAAAAAGTATTTTTTCATGTTTGGGTAGAATAATTTTGATATATTTTGGAAGTATCGGGTATTTAAAAATAACAATATAAAGATTTTCCTTAAAAAATGATAACTATATAAAAATAGCTTCATTCTCTATGGTGTCTTTGCAGAAATTAAAGAAAACACTATTAAATAATATCCATCATGAAGAATACTTATGAGAAAATGTACAAAATAATTCACATAGAATTTTGGTTCGTTTTCAGTGCACTTCAAATCAAAATTTAGCTTCTCTATGTGCATTCGAAAAATGAAATAAATTGAAAATTAATAACAAATAAATAAACATTACATAAAAATATTATCTCAGAACTTCACTGAAATGTATGTCTTGCCGCTTTTAGTGGAGATTTCTGTAATAAATAATTCTTGACAGATATATATCAAAACATGTTAATTTCTAATTCCATATTATTTGTGGATCTAAAGAACCCGTTGCTGTATCGCAAATATCAATAGCAGCTGTTTATTAATGAAACCTAATTAAGTATTTTTCTGTGTTTACATAAATATATTCTCATCCAAATTAAGTACAGCTTTAAATATGAGATAAAGTTCAAAATCGACTAGATTTATTTTAAATATCAAATGGAAAGTTAAAAAGATATGTATGTTTTCGTCGATTTCCACCTGAAAGTTATCCTGTTTTCCCAACAAGCGTTTACGAGAGTTGACAAGAACTGCACTCGTTAAAATTAAAATTGCAACACCCTCAAGGAATGATCGTAGCCATAGGCAAATCACAGTACCGGTAGAAGCGATAATCATATACAAATGATTAAGTTTTCGTACGTATCGGGTCATGTGACACCCAGTTCCGGGTGATAAAGACCAGCAGACGACTCGTCCCGTAAATGCTATCAGCGATGAATTACAGCAGCCGAACTTTTGAAAAAATGTCTCGCAGACGTCAGCGAGCTGTGTACCAGCAATTGCAGGCTGGGGAACGAGACCGTACCCTGGAGCGGCGTGACGTGGGTTTGCCGATGCATGCAATTGCCACACGTGTTAGGTACAACGTGAGTACCATTCAGCGATATGCGACATGATGGACGCAGGAATATCAGAGGACACGTCGAAGAGGGAGTGGATCTAACAGGCGCACGACAGAGCGCACAGACCCGAACGACACTTCGAGACCCGCTTACAACGGCAAGTAACATCCAAATTAGCCTGGCCGTCTGAAACAGCCTGCTACTATCCTGCGTGCACTCAAACCATTCATATTAGGTTGTATGAAATACAGCTGTGCACACGGCGGCTTGCCACTAGGGTGCCATTAAGCGCCCGACACAGGGAAGCACGTCTGGCGTGGGGTCGTCATCATTGCAACTGGACAAATGAATGGTATCGATTATAGTTCACGGATAAATCTCGGTTCTGTCTGTGAAAGAATGACAGACGTGAACTGGTGTTGCGGGCTCCCGGAGAACACCACTTGCCATCCCATATCACCGAACGTCTCACCGGGTATCATGGATTAGAGCGGCATCATTTTCGATCGTCTGACAACTCTGGTTCACATTGCAAGTAATTTGACAACGGGCCGGTACGTCACACAAGTTTCATGCCTGCGGTTTGGACACTGCTGCAAGCCGTTCTCGACACGGTATTCCAGCAAGTCAATGCCAGACCGCACAATGAACATTCAACAGCCTGGAAGGCATTCACATCCTTTCATGGTCGGTTGCCTCCCCTGATTTCTCGTCCATTGGGCATGTGTAAACCCTTATTGGTCATCAAGTGCACCGAAGACCACCGGTACATACCACCGTAGATGAGCTGCGTGACGCAGTGGACTCTGTTTAGCAACCATTAATAGCCTCATCGACAGTATGCCTCGCCGTTTAGTGGCCTGTATAGCTGCATATGTTGGATGCATTATTTACTGCATAAACAGCTTTCTTTTGCATATCTCTGTTTGTTTTTTTAATAATTGCATATGACTCTCTCTTACCAATACTGTAATTTGCATATGGCTACGTGCATTTCTTCATGGTATTGCAATTTTATTTTGGACGAGTGTATTTCAAAGTAACTTAAAGAGATCAATAAGTATATGCATACATCTGGGTATAAGTGAAAATGCAAGAAATAACTACTCGAAATTTGTTTCAACACTTGGTAAGAAATGAAAATACTCATTCTGAATTCGAAGAGCCTGCTGAAGAGGAATAGGTGCATATGTAAATAGAGCATAATAATGTTTTCTAATATTACGTCGCTATCTACATGTTAGTCCTGATCAAACAATCATAAAAGTGGGTGTGCCATGGCATAAATATATACGTTATTGGGCAAGTCCCTAGCTCAAGGTTTAAAACACCTATTAAACGACTTAACATTCAACAAATATTTTCAAAATATTTTGTAAACGTCTACATCAAAGTATTTCTGGAATCATCTACATCATGTACTCTAAGGCTATATTCTGCCATGTGTATTCGTTCTATAGTGTTCAAAGTATTTTTAAAAAATTGAATAATACAAAAATATTCATCATGTTAAATAACATAGTCCTATTCATCCAATGTTGTTAATTTTTTTTCCAGAGAAGTTTTATGTATGGTGGAAAATATAAATATCAGATGAATGTATTATATGACTTCCCCATACATAAGCAGTTTTAGTGGTTTGAATGTATGTATTATACTAGTGTAAGTTACAAATTTTAAAAATGGAGTAAACATCATTTTAAATTTTATTTAGATTATCTCCAATTTTGTAAATGTCGTTTCAGTTCGTGCAATGATGACGCTATATTTTGCAAAGCAGCTTGTCACGCTGAGTAGAAATAAGTTGATACGTAAGAGAAACATTTTGTAAGATTGAAATAAGATTTAATTTTTTAAAACTATATTGCAAAAATATAACACTATTTTATAATTACTAAAATTAAATCTTCAAAATTGACTCTCGTAAAATTAAGTGTTCCATACATATTGAGTTTTCAGTGAGTCAAGTAACATATTGCGATTTAATTACTTAGGCAATACGTACGCTATTCTATCACGCACGGAAGTTTAATATGATTGAAAATTAATTACCATGTACTGTATGTAACATTTCTCTCTCTATCATAGGCATGGATCACATTTCTATTTTTGACTGGATAGATGTTTGGATAAAGTCAGTTTGAATCCAATTACATATGACATTTTGTAAATTTTTTTGAGGTATTTTATTTCATTAAAAGAAAGATAAGAAATATTTCTCAACTTGAAGCTCCTTCACTCAGGATAATAGTTGAATTTTTATCTGTGATATGACTTTAAACAATTAGAAACTTTACAAATTTGACTCGATTAGGAACGCGAATTCTGAATTGGGTTAAACAGTCGTTACAACATGGATTATTAATAAATTTAAATGGTTATATTTATTTCTGGGTAACAATGACTTCTGGGTTTTTAGAATTTTTATTTTAAGTTCATTTTATTCATTTGTTAATCATTATTTTTTGAATACGCATAATGTAATTGAAATCGGCACATTTAATCTAAACACAGGAGCATGGTAAATTGTTGAATGTAATATGGCAAAGTCAATCAGAATTATTCCTCCTGATATGGAAATTCCGGGGGAGATGCTTTAGTAGGAAACACGCCGAAGTCCTTAGTTTATCCATTACAATTTAAATAATGATGCACTATACCATGGAACTATAAGGGCAATTTTGATTCAGGTATAATGAAGTGGGGGATTTGGGAATAAAACTGGGTTGTTTCCTAATAATTTTCTGTTGAGAATCTCTGTGTCATCACCAATTTCACGGATTGGGGCTAGTTCAAAAACTAACTCATTTTTGGTCTTCATTGGCCGAAACGGCCATTATTTTGTCCGTTTCAAACTTTTTAGATACTTTTGTGTTAACAGTGGTTTCGTTTTTGCTTTGCAGTATGAACACTTGTCCTTTTACAGTTGGTTTCTTAGTGACATGTTCAAAACTACACTCCACTTCATGGCAGTTACTGTTAATTTATTTTGTGGAAGATATTTGTTTCATTTTTTTTTCATTCAAATTTCAGCAGTTCTATACCTTCACGTTAGTCTGTCTTTATATATCACTCACGACCAGAATGATTATTTTTAAATTTGCTTAAAGCTTTTTATTTTACACCCAATTTCCAATTCAACTGAGAGTACCTAACAATAATGTGTGCTGCACAAAACAAATACATCTTGTAAAGGTAACATTTAAGAAACATATTAATTACTCCTAGACCATGGCCTTAAATTATCGTATTCATGAAACATTGCATTGTTCCGCTATTAACCACCTATTTTATCTTTAGCGCGAGTCCTGGAATAGAATATTAATTAATATAAGACTATAATTAACTGCACCATTTTAACTTAACATAAAATCATTTATTATTAATATTCTCTGAATTATTAAATTAGTTACAATAATCATTCATATTCTCGCGGCGAAGGGAGACAATGTGATACCATGGCTTAAAAATGGGTAAATTGTATTTAAGACAGCCAAAAATCGTTAATGGGCACATACCTCCATTTTCTGCTCTGTCATTGATCACAATTCCTGCATCTGCGTATATCGTACTGGCCTTAACTCGAAATGTTGGATTCCTTGCGCGTACTGCATCTGTTCCTTGCGGGTACTGCATCTGTACTGCATCTAACAACTTCAGCACTTGTTTCATAACTACTCTCTCACATTCTCGTAGAAGTTGTGTAATATCATCTCGTGGTTGCCGCCTCTTTTTGCCTGAGATCTGACACGCCTATTTGGCTCTGATTGATCGACCTTGGGTATTGCGCCCAGACATCTTCCATAATTGGTTATTATTTTTAACCACTCTCATCGCTACACCTCAGTCTGTAGGTTTATAGCTTGATTTGACCTATTGAGTCAAAGTGTTGCAAACACTGGCGTCGTTTCGTGTGAAGCATTGTTTGCTATTGCAGCATACCATAAATATTGAACATTAAACTGTCGCACCGAAAACTGGTGTGGGATCTATTTCTGGTCTAACATAATGTTAATTTCTTCTGTTTTTATTTGTTTCCGCCTGAAAATCGCGCTATAAGTTTCACAACGTCATCTTATTATACTTTGGTTGATACAGTATCTTCCTAGATCAAAACTACCCACTACGGTCCAAATGCCTATTTCCATAAGGATTTCCCTTAAACACTCAAAAATATTCAATGCGGGAAGACGATCCATTAACATTCCATTATTGTTTACTATTTAATGTTTTTTTTCAATTTATTAGTGTATTCAGTAATTTTTCTGATGTTTTATATTTTCCCGGGAACAGTTACTTGCTTGAAAAATTGTATAATAGATTATACGTTTAATTTTTTAAAATATATGTTGCAACTGGAAGGGAATAATTTTTCTCAGATATATTACATGTTTTCCCCCAAAACGTGTACATACTGTTACATTGTCACATTATGAACTTTCATGATGCAGAAATCGAAGAAATACAACTAATAATTGAAATCAGAAAATTGAATATATTATTTAAAACCAACTGGGGAAATATTATTCAACTATATATACATAATAGGTATATCGATCACATATTGAATGTAACAAGCTTTCAAATCTTGATGAGCGTCGATAATATTATCTTTCTGTAAAATTAATTGTAATATCAGATTAATCTAAAATCAACTCTCCTATCAGAATTTTGATTAAATTAGATAACTGAAGTTTGATAAACTGCTTCAACATTGATATCAAAATTCATCCAATGGCAGTATCAAGTAAGATATATTGAACACACGTTTGTTTACTCATCGGATTTTAGTGAAACGGTCTGTTTTCAATATACATTGTGTAATTTTACAGTTATTGATCTAAGTCATACCTAAAGATTTTAACTAGTATAATGAGTATTTTTATTTCAAGAAGATATTTGTACACTTTTAACTACCAGAAAAAATTAAGTATTCTTCTAATACGTTGCCTAGGCTTACCAGTGGGGGGGGGCGGAAAACACTACGCCCAACAACACAGCATCCATGCCCGTAGTGGGACTCGAACCCGGCAGCTGGGCGAGCACGAAACCTTGATCGCTCCGCTTGCCTTGACTGCTCAGGTTGCCTTGATTGTCTTTATTGCCTTGATTGAAAGCTGGCCTTGATTGCTCAGCCACCGCGTCGGTTGTCGGTATATATATATATACTACATTGTATTAATTTATTTCATATTCCTTTGCTGCATAGGAAATGTAAGGGTATGTTATTGGATTTCTAATCAGAAGCACAAAATTTTTAAGCTAGGAAACTTCTCAACAAGAGATGAGAACATGAAATGTGTAAATAAATCTGTAATGAAATATGATCACTATATACACATTGATCTAATGAAAAATAATAAATTTAACTTTTTGTCATTAATACATTTATATACCCTAATTCTAAGCACAAAATTGCTTACAAATCTAAGGAATACATATAGCCTTATTTCCGACTAGTTAATGTAACCTGCGTTGCTCCCGATTTAACGCAGGGGTTAATTTAATTCAAGCATTCTATTTTTCAAAAAAACTTAATCACCCGCTGTGTGGATACACGCGCTGTTTCACCCTTACATAAAATGAGCATATCACTCCCAAAATAAGCGGCTGAGCACTCAATACACCTCTGCGATGGGTTCATTCGCTAGGTCACGCGGGCGCATATTACGCCATAGACTTGCTGAACGCGCGACGTGCTCATCTGCCATTACGCCATAATACGATTGTATAGAACGCCTTAAATAAGCTCTTCTGACTCAACCGCTGCACTTCTTACAAAACTCCTAATTATGATAGCTTTATTGGAGTAGCTCTCTACAAGCATATGCAATCTGTCTTCTTCGGCTGTACGAGGACAGGGCGCATTGATGCGGCCTGATAGTGTGAAAACTATACCCCCACTGCATTAAATAGCAGTACAACTCACTGCTCCTAAATGCGATTAAAAGGGCCTAAATACACATTCGCCCGTAACAAATCCTAAGTAGACAATTTCCACTGGTATGCCCGTAGTTTGTACAAATTCCTTCGAACATAAACTTGATGCAGTATTTATTTGGTTACCATAACATAATATGATTTATCATAAAATGAGTCACTTTTAAATTGTTTAACCTTTTGTAAAAAATAATATACAAACTTTGTATCTTGATTTATAAATTCTTTGTATCTTGAATCGTTTTCAAAATACTATTATAATATGTAATAGAAGAATGAGTCACAAATTTATCGTACTGTAACAAAATAATTCAAATTCTTTAAATGAACAAAATAATGCATGGAAATTTATATTTAGTTTTAGCGAAGACAGTGCACAAAGTATTAATATCAAATTCTATAAATCATATCAAATGAAAAATCCGCAATTCTAAACATCTGTAACACACTCCTAAAAGATATCTTGTGACGTCACTATTCGGCTGAAGACAACCTTTCTATTGACATGAAAGTTGAACTTCGTAAAATACAGCATATACACAAAAGTAAATGTGTAAAGTAAATGTGTGAAAGCCCCAGGCCGTCCGGCTCGTGTAAAGTAAATGTGTAAAAGTGCGCCGGTTTCAATGGCATTTATTCAATTGCTGATGCCTTCACAAACAATCGCTAGCCTTCTTAAAAGAAGGGCAATTCCCCCCCCCCCCCCCTCTGCATAATCTCACTTCAAATGTGTATGCGCCGAGAGGGAAATTTTCAATCTTGATATTTTTACGGAATACGTATGTTTGTTAAAGATAAGCCAGACATTTTCGCTTTATAAAACGTATAATTGATGAACGAATGGCTCCATGAAAAAAGGTACTTTTGGAGCAATGCGTAATATTTAAAGGATCTGCTCTTAAATTATAAAGACCAGATTGTCAGTCACTTTTTTTATATTGCAATTTAGAAATCAAATATGTTCTCAAACAACGAACCATTCTTTAAAAATAAAAATATATATTACCTATTTACAGTATGGATTCCGTTTAAAATTTGTTTGAAAGATCATTTTTTTATCTTTACCATGGTGCTAAGAGAGAAACACTACAATCATTTTATAGAGGAACTGATTTGCGCGAAAATCGTGGAAAGTGGCGCTTCACCATTTAATAACTAAAAAACTAATTTCAAATTTTAAAATATTATCAAGGAAGCTATTTTTCTCGAGAGATGGGGTACCACTGATGGGGTACCAAATTTCATGGCTGCTCGACATTTATGTTTTTCGCTCCAGACGAGACACAGACAAACAGATAAATTATTTTATTACTATAAATATGAAAGTTCAATTTTCTTAAATATAAACTTGATCCCATGTGCAACATGAATAACTGATATTTGAAACTAAAATAATGCACTGGTAAACATAATTTATCTGTGTCCATTAAGGAAAAGAGACATAGAGACCAGTCAATGCTTAACACATCAATTCTAGTTTAGAATATCATCAGAAAAATATCGATCATACCTAACGATACTTTAATGGCTACTTTTCTGAAAGGTTAGATGGTGTTTATGATTTCTTTATGATTATTATTAAATACTCTAATCTGTTTAGAATCCTAGCATTCTTTAATAAATGGAAAAGTTAGCAAAGATTAGTCACAATAAAACTCTCATAAAACACAACCGTTTGGATAAGTTGCTTATTGTTCAATCAAGTGAAATCAAGTAGAATATCAGTATAACAAGTTGACTGAATTAAGTTCATCTAGTTTTCACATCCTCTACACTGATCATAATTCAGCATCTTGATAAATGTTTGATTTTAATATATCTGTCCCCTGTCAACTGGATATGTCTACATCGATTTAATAGCTATCTGCTACTCACACTCCCAACATAATCCACATTTTATTTAACCGAGAACAAATTAGTGTTTGCAAATGATTTTGAAATTAATTTGAGCTCATTTTAGAGTACGCGTTTCAAGTTAATTTTATTTATTTTGTAGTGAATTCTTGGGATAATTTTGGAGAGCTGTAAACCAAACAAAAGTGAAAAGTTCATACTTCCAATGTGTTTCAAAATTATTATTTGCTAGGATTTGCAAAATATAATTAGAATTTCCCATATATTTGACTAACCATTTTAAAATACACAAATCAAAAGACAAGTAAACATATTTTTAAACTCTTCCGAAAGTTTTGTCGGTAAAAATACTTAAAAGTTCCCTTCTTTTAATGCTTGACATTGTATATTGTGCATTTAGCGCGTTTTCTTTACATAAAGATAATTAACTGAATAGTTTAGTAAATTTATGGAAAAAAGTTGGCAGTTCTCGTTAATAAACAGACTATAGCTTATAAGCGTTGGAATTTTCTTCTTTGGCATCCATTTGAATATGCAAATAGGAAGAATCATTGAAAGCGGATATACCGAGGATATTTCATTATTTCATCAACTTATTCAGAGAAGTAAGAAAGGATATTCGACTGAAAAAATGTTGCATTCTGCTCATTAATTCGATCGCAAAAATTATATGTACATTTTAGGAAAAGAGATATGCATTTAAAAATCATTGTATTCGTTTAACTTTAATTTAAAATATGGTTTCTAACAGACTTTCTAACTTCAATCGATCCATTTAACTTAATTTGCGACCAGTCTAACGCAATTTGCGACCCGTCTAACACAATTTGCGATCTGCTGAATCCATTTAATTAGCCAAGTTCTGTTGAAAAATTTTGATGGACACCTTTCACACATGCAACTAGCTGGATTTTTCGCTCCACCATCCTCTGTTTCTCAGAAACTAAAAAAGTATGATGATTTTTTAATTTTCTGACAAGTAGACGTAATGAAACGAATCAATATTTAATTTGGTTTATTTTTCCGCACTCAATTTTATGTATCAATGGATTAAATATTGTACATTTGTTTTTCTATGAAATTTTAGCATTAGCACCTAAAACAAAAGCCGACTTATTCAGTTAGAAGTTAAATATTTGTCATGTTGACTAATCACCTGCTACTCTTGAGGAAAAAAACAGAAATTTTTCACTTATCAACTTTTAAATAACTGTTATAACTATTATAAATATTTCTCAAATGCCGTATTTATCAGAATTTTATTTCAGTTTTTTTTTTTAAATAGGGTTGACATAAATCAAATTTCTACAGAAAATATGTTTCAAATATAGCAATAAATAATATAGAGATAAATAATAGAGATAAATATAGATATAAATATAAAGATAAATAATAGTGTTCAAATTTGGTATGATGAATATTTTGTACTAATCCATAACGAAAACATTAAAACATTTAAAATTTTCAAGACATAAGAAATCTTAATGTTTATTCGATAAATCAAAAACATAGTATTTATCAGTTTTTCTTATAAAAAGTGATTTATGATCAACATTCTATAAAAATATGTTTCAAATATGAAGTTCAAATTCGAAACGCGTAAGAATCGTTAAAGCAAAAATTACAAAATTCGAACTTCTCAAAATTTAAAGTACAATAATATATGTTCCAAATATAAATTTTCTCAAAAAATGCCCCTATTCATCAAAATCTCACGGAAAATATGTTTAATGTAAACAGTTGGACTTCAGTATGCTGATTATCATGTATAGTATACTATTACAAATATATTTACAGATAATTTTCAAAATTTAAGGCAACCTGCAATAACAGGTCAAAATCTTGCTATTGTCTTTATTTTTCAAAAAATACACTGACAAGCAAAGTTCTGCAAAACACATGTTTAACACACATTTTTGGAGATGATAGAAAGTTACAATTCAATATGTTATCCTGACTTTTCTAAGTGTTCTATTGAAAGAGAAATACAATTCTAAAAGAGAAGATTGATATACGTTACAAAACAAACTTGCAAAAGAAGATAAGCTTTTTGGATTTATAAAAGAATCAGCCTAAAAATGATGAAGTTGAAGAAACATTTCCAAGTTTATCAAACTCCATAAATGAAAAGTATATGCAGAAAAACTTATTAGATGTATTTCATAATAAATGTTACCTTATAAATATATACGCAAATTTATATTATAACGTTATACAGAGGGATGTAAAAAAGATGGTCCAATCTTTACGAGGTGGTAGTACTGGCCAAACCAAGCATTTTTCGTTTGCCGGGTCGGAAATAAAACATACAGACGCTAGTAGGCGCTTTTTGGTGAAACAGATGAGACCAGGCGAAAACACAAAAATTACTTAGAAGTTATAAAATGGCATTAATTAAACAATAATTACAGTAATGGCTCAAAAAAGCAAACACCAACCTTAATGCACGTCTCGCAGCGGCGATGGAAGGATTGACGAAATCTCTAGAACAGACCCTGCATGTCGCGCATTTCGGAAGCAGCGGCAGAAATTTTGGCGACGAGTTCCTCTTCAAATTCAAGGGCAGTGTCAAAGACGAGAGGCTTAATATTGTTAAAGCGCGGAGCTTGACCTCCTTAAATTTGGAATTTAGAAGACACAACCACCAGCACCACAACAAAGCCAGTGTTCGAATAGGCCGAAAAATAGCTACTTAGGTTCACTCTCCTGTCCGAAGAAGTAAATCCCCAAGATGATCTGCACGAAACACAGAAGAACCAAAACAAAAATATTAAAAAATATCAAAAACACAGCAAAAATAATAAATAATATAAAATCACAGAAAAATCAAAATAAACACACAAAAATTTAGAAGCTAAAAGAATGACATTATTTATTAAAGTTATGGAGTTATCAAAAACACATAAGCTGAATCTTTATCAGCGACACCACTGGACTTAGGCGCAAGAAGACCATATTTAAATTACAACTAGTTTCTCATAAGCTTCAAACAGCATTAATCACAATGTAATAGCAATGTGGTAAAACGTTAAAAAATTATAAACTTTATAAATTAAGGTGGTATGGTCAAAAGAAAAGGGCGAGCACTCGAGTTTCTGAATTTCGATTATAAAACTTTATAGGTAATCAAATTCTGCTCTTTCAATAATTATTAAAATCCTGTAATTAAATGTGCGAGCCGGAAAAAAGTTGAAAGGCTCGCAATTCTTAAATCTTCAATGGGTGATAAAATTACAGTCTGAGATTTCCGGGGAACCAACCTCAGGGTACCGAACGAAGTTACAATCCAAATGCTTACCTCGAGCCACGTTGCGATGGGGCCTTCAAACAGACCAGCGGGGATCGGAATTCCTAGCGAGTTAATATCGCTCCATATAAAACGGGACAGGCACATCAGCGGTGTTATACGTTCACATGGTCCGAACAGGTTCATCAGCCAGGATCCCACACGGAAAAAATCCGTCAGCACAACCCGACTTCGTAAGGCACGGAGTTGGATCCGGCATGGGCCTCGGGTCATCCCAAAACGTGACGATGTTATATATTCGGATTCGGCCTGGCGTCGGGTCATCCCAAAAGCAGTACCGTAGTTAGTCTTCGATCCGGCAGGGCCTTGGATCATCTGGACATCAGACGGACCACATTTCCTCGATCACCAATCACTCACGGATCTCAAAGAACCGGCACTGGCGGCCAAGCTTCTGAGCCCCTCGTTCGCATCGAAATTATCGGGGCCGAAGCCCCGACTGTTGAGTAGTCACGCAATGTAAGTGAGGAAATGAGCGAGGGAAAATAGTGTTCGAAGTATTTATGTACGCCTCGCGGACGCAGTTAAATCCAAATCGGTTAAATCTATCAGTTAATCTATCAGTAAATCTATCAGTTAAATCCAAACCGTCAAAATTCTTCTCACGATATCGATACCAGATGCATCCAAGTCGTACCAGCAAAAAGGGGGAAATCCTTCACTCGTCGCGACTCAAAGACACCACCTCTACATATTCTTTTTCCCAGCAGAAACATATACATTGAAGACAGACGAATATTCAGCATTCAATTTCATCAACCAAAACGATAACCTCGAATTCAACGGAGGAAAAAGGAACTCCAAATGCTCGCTCGTTCGAAATAATAATTTTTAGAACATGGATTCAGATTATGGTTTAAAGAGTAGAAATGGTCTAAAATATATCAATTACATAAAATGACAAGAGGGGGTTTCAAACAGAATTAAATAATTTAAAAGCTTTAAATAAATTAGATGACTTGAAATACATTATAAGTTTATACACTTTACACAAAAATAATGCGGTTTCTAATGCCGATATTACAATATGTTCTCACCCAGGAAATCAAGATACGGCAGATCGGGTCATCGGCGTCTCAAAAGTTGGAGCTGCAAATATCTGCTGTAAACTGCAAAAGCCTATACATTGGTTGTTACGAAAATGGGCATTCAGATTCTTCTTCTTCTTCAGATGAAATTTGCATACGTGGTTTTCTTTTTCAATCAGACAATAACAACCAGAATAAGGCTTTAAGTTTGCGGAGCGGCTGCTTCCCATCATGTAATCGCTGCGACGCCTTTGCGTTTCATTTATGACCCGGTAAACTTTGACGAAAAATGCTTGGTTCGGTGTGTACTAATACCTAGTAAAGTTTGGCCCACCTTTTTTAATCACCCTGTATAAAGATGCAGTATATACGGTGTCTAGGAAAATCCGCATGAAATAAAATTTCTCGAGAACGAAGATAGTAATATTTATTTTGTATGCAACTACATAGAAAATCCCTATTTAGCTACATTAACAAGACAACTGTCGGGGGTTGTTATTAAGACCCAGTCTGTCCGACCTATCAGAAAGATGTAAGGTAACTGTTTGGACAGCCGAGAAATGCCACCCAATTTCGAGGGCTGTTGCTGTTGAGACCCAGGCCGTGCAACCTACCAGAAAGGTGTGAGGTAACCCTTTGGACGGCCGGAAAGAGCCACCCAACTTTCGGGGGTGCTAACATCCTCTTTATGAGGGGCGGGGTTATCGCGCTCTCTTTTACAGATATAGAAAATTCGATTGGAAAGATGTAGAACGTTGCCAAATTAGAACAAAAATATGATTGTCCAAAAGAAAAAGCTGCGAATAATTGTCTAAAATGATAGTTTTAAAATCATGCGATTGTTTAATCTGCAAAATCCTCTGGAGACAGTTGCACAACAAACTAATGCTAAGTATTTTATTTGACAGACGATTTCTGGATAACCATCATCGTAATCCAAAGACAGAAACATAAATATATTAATCTGATGGTGAAAGATTATTCCACTTGCAGTATGTTATCGTTATACCATGCGTTTGTCACTTCGGCCTATTTTGATTTCTATTTTATGAGCCATGCTTACTTTGTTTACTAATGAAAAATAGTGCGAAAGTATCCTTACTTTTAAAGAATATAACCCGGATGTTAGTGCAGCCGAACCAATACACGCATAATGTTTCCCAATGCAAAGCATTCTTATTCTCAGAGTACATTATTGTAATTTATTAGGGATAGATTTGGAGTGCATTCCCTAGTTTCCAGGATTCTTTACAGCCTTTTCCGTCTGACATACACGTTTTTGAACTAAATTGGTAGCCCTCTACAACTTTTTAATTCGCTTTCTTCTTTTTGCTTTTAAAAGGATGCTCTCGCACAATCTTCCGTAAAAATAGCCCTCGGAAGTTGTCTTGTAGAGTACCCCGTATGGGGTTTGTTATGCAGTTGCATTATAAAAATAAGTATATCTGGCTGCATTCTCGAGAAATTTCTCCTGATAAGAACTCCCATAGACACTTTTTATAAACAGTTCAAGTATTATCACCTCCATTCCTTTAAGTTAAGCTAATTTCATTGCTGTAGGAGTTTTGGATCATAGAGGTAAATTTATCTTACGAAATACATCTAACACATTTTCCTCCATATACTTTTTACTTTTGAAATTTGATAAGCGTGACAATAGTTCTTCATCTCAATCATATCATTTTTATGGCTAACTCATTACGTAAAGCTGAAGAACGTGGCTTGTTTTACAAGTGTGTGTTTTATTTAATAAAATCAATTTTATTATTTATTTAATAAAATCAATTTTTTTATTTATTTAATAAAATAAATTTGAATTCGGACAAATTTTATGAAATGCATAGACATTTAAAAATGACAGTGAAATTTATATATTTTCTCTGCCATGCTTTGAATAGTTCTTGTACACTCTGGACATTTTATACAGTTTCAAAATGTAAAAATGCAATTTAAATATACTTACTATCTGATGATGTATGTTTATGATGCTTGTAATATAGAAAGTATATGTAAAAAATTGCCAGCAATATATTTTAGAAAACAATTGTTGCATGTTAATTTATAACAACATAATATAGCAATAAAAGCAAATTAGTGGCGTAATATTTGCATGAATGAAATTGAGAAGTATATATATATATATATATATATATATATATATATATATATATATTTCATCAGAAATAGTCAGCGATTTATGTTCACAAGATTGTGAGTTCCGATATAGATAGGTAGATATATATATTTATCCAAAATATTGCCCAAATTACAGTAAATCTATTAAAGCAACTTTCAATGTTTGCTGGAAACTTTAAATATAATAATCATCAATCTAAGACCTAATTCATAATTACTTTGCTAAATATATTGCAGACACTAAAGCATTTATGCAAAAATGACATATTTTTGAAAACCAAACAAAAAAATGTAATATTTTTTCCCTTTTACTAAAGTTTTCACAGTTTAAAATACTTAAGATCTTTCTCAAACTTTAACAGGATAACAGAAAGCTTGAATGGTGTTTTCCTTATACCAGGATTAATTGTCTAGTTTTAGTGCACTTAAAAAAGAGGTAGGTCGAATTTCGTTAATAAATGGATTATCGCTTTCAGACTACGAAATTCTAACTTTTTTGCTCTCATTTAAATATGCAAATGTATGAATATTTTTAAGTGGACATTCTAAAGCTTCCTCATTAGTTTCTTGCACATAGGAGAGGAAGTAACAAATAGAGAAAAAGTAACAAATGACCTGAGACCCCCTAAAACTTTTCTTTTTGCATTATTATTGATAAGCAACATTTGATTTAAGATTTATTCGATATTTTTAAGCTTGTAAAATAGTGTATGCTACCACGAATAAAGACCAAAGAATAGTGCGCGGATAGAATATACGTTTCAGAAATTCTCCATCAATCAAAATATTTTGGGATTCAAAGAGTTTATTTTTTTTAATTTAGACACTGGAAGTCATTTATTATCTTTTGGGTTCTTTACTGAAATCATTTCCGTGAAATGCCTTTACTATACACGAATCTGTGTATGTCTGAAGATCAGATAAATGGTGCAGCAATGTTTTTAACATTGTATTTCACATTTGACCCTTTTACGGGTAACAAAATTAAAAACTATCTCAAATTACCCAATTAACTTAAATTTTACGAAACTATAAGTAACCAATTATCAATATTATTTTGATATAAATTACCATGTATACCCATATTAAAGAACGTATATTGCAAAATTAAAATTTAGATAAATGTTAGCTAAATACAAGCATTTATCCATACGCATGTTCTATTCATAAATCAGATAGCATAAATATTTAATTAATAACAAATACAATATGTAAAATATCGAAAGAAAAATGTGGTGTCTGTTCTTGTGGATAAAATTTGCTAAAGTCGTGAAAATTCTACATCTGTCGCAGGATATTACACATAAAAAATATAAATTTTTAACACTACTTAATACGATATTAATTTCAGCAATTAATTAATCTTATCACGTATTATTGCAGATAAAACATAAACCTTTTAAACTATCTATGTAATATGCACTGAACGGACTGTTAGGGTGGTATATCAAAATTACAATACACTTCTACTATAGAGTTTTTCTATCGTTCAATCCATTTCAACGTCGAAATCAAGAGAAAAATATAAAATTTCGAAAACTGAAAATAGATATGACAGTACAAAATTCAAAAACTCAAGACAACTTTTCAAAATGATCATGTATGTCCACTCCAGTTAAAATCTTGATTTTTAATTTTCTTCGATCGAGACTAAACTCCAAGGTCAATCAAAATTTTAAAAACTTGAATTAAGGATGACGATGTAACGATATTTAAAACAAATTACCTCTTTGTCTTTGAAAAATAAAAATAACGCAATTTGAAATTATGTTACTGCCAGCAATGCGGGAGTATGATTCAAATTATTTTCTTATTTAACATGTTAACATAATTATGAAATGTGCGCCATTATTACGTTTAATTTTTAGAGGTTTCTTTGATATTCAAAAAAGTTATTAACAATTTTTATTACGTGTGTAGGTGTCATATTCAATGACCGTTCAGCCACTGAGAAAGCGCGCAGAGTAGGTTGAAATTGCTAATAGTTAATAGAGCTCTAATTTTATGGAACGAAATTTGCCACATATTATTGCCAAACTTTTTAGCGACACTTTATAAACCTTTCATTTTATGAAATTTATCGCATAATGCTGCAAAATGAGCGATTTTAACTGTGCTTAATACAGATTTAATTTTTTAAACATTTTAAACATTTATTAACAATTTTTATTAAGTGTGTAGGTGTCATATTCAATGACCGTTCAGCCACTGAGAACGCGCGCAAAGTAGGTTGAAATTGCTATTAGTTAATAGAGCTCTAATTTTATGGAACGAAACTTGCCACATATTATTGCCAAACTTTTTAGCGACACTTTATAAACCTTTAATTTTATGAAATTTATCGCATAATGCTGCAAAATGAGCGATTTTAACTGTACTTAATACAGATTTAATTTTTTAAACATTTTAAACATTTATTAACAATTTTTATTAAGTGTGTAGGTGTCATATTCAATGACCGTTCAGCCACTGAGAACGCGCGCAAAGTAGGTTGAAATTGCTATTAGTTAATAGAGCTCTAATTTTATGGAACGAAACTTGCCACATATTATTGCCAAACTTTTTAGCGACACTTTATAAACCTTTAATTTTATGAAATTTATCGCATAATGCTGCAAAATGAGCGATTTTAACTGTACTTAATACAGATTTAATTTTTTAAACATTTTAAACATTTATTAACATTTTTTATTAAGTGTGTAGGTGTCATATTCAATGACCGTTCAGCCACTGAGAACGCGTGCAAAGTAGGTTGAAATTGCTATTAGTTAATAGAGCTCGAATTTTATGGAACGAAACTTGCCACATATTATTGCCAAACTTTTTAGCGACACTTTATAAACCTTTCATTTTATGAAATTTATCGCATAATGCTGCAAAATGAGCGATTTTAACTGTACTTAATACAGATTTAATTTTTTAAACATTTTAAACATTTATTAACAATTTTTATTAAGTGTGTAGGTGTCATATTCAATGACCGTTCAGCCACTGAGAACGCGCGCAAAGTAGGTTGAAATTGCTAATAGTTAATAGAGCTCTAATTTTATGGAACGAAATTTGCCACATATTATTGCCAAACTTTTTAGCGACACTTTACAAACCTTTAATTTTATGAAATTTATCGCATAATGCTGCAAAATGAGCGATTTTAACTGTACTTAATACAGATTTAATTTTTTAAACACTTTTATGAATTTATTTTAAAAACTTTTAAACCTTTAAAACCGTGTAATAACTTGACGTGTAATACCTTGTCACACTCCAACAGTTCCTACAAATTCCTTACATTTTCTCATGATATATTACGTATAAAAAAATTGTTTAAATAACAATTATTTTAATTAACAATGTATTAACAATGATCGACCGTCCTAAGTTGTTCATGATTCTTTAATATGTTATTAAAAATTTGCAGCTTTTGAATCTTCAACGCGTTTATATTTAACTAGAAAATGTATTCGACGTTCCCCAAGATTAAAAGCAAAGATTAAATTAATTCATTCAATTTTTAAAAAGGAGTAGTCGAGCCCAACCCCTTTTTTAAATCGAGATAAAATTAATACTTTTAGAATTGCGGTAGATACGTTATTACATTGCATATCAACGGACTCTCTGTTGCTACTCCTAGTGCATAACTACCGAAGAACCGGTGAATGTAGCCCTCAATCGAAGAATCAAGAATTTCAATTGTTATAACTTTGTTTAAAAATTCAAAGAAAATTACAAAATAGAGTAATTAAATTATATTAGATTGCGAAGATATACACCCATATTTTGCCAAACTATAGAATTGTGCAAATCTTTCATTTTCGGATGCAGAGAAATATGGATCAGATTACTTATAACACGCATATTTTGATGTATATAAAAATAAATAAATATGAAGAAATGGTGCAGTTGATTTTGCTAAAAATTTGTTAGAAAGGCCATCGTCTATCTTTCCGCTGATGTCAAAATGAAAACCCTGTGATTATATTTTTGATTGCTGAGGAATCGATTTGTGTGACAATCACTAAAATCGTGCTTTAATATAAAATAACTAAAAAACTAATTCGAATTTTTGAAAATCCCAGGACATGAAATTCACTGAATATTAATTCGACATTTCCATTTACTGCTACAGACAATACAGGCAGTCAGATACACATATATATTTCTTATATTTCATTATGTTTCATAAAATTCACCCGCCGTTGCTTAAGGTCTAATTAACATGCAAACATCTAATTAACATTACACCTGAAGTCTCACCAACATCTTCTAAACATACAAATGCTTTAAAAATTATCCCGTTAATAGCAAACAACCACAACAAAAACAACAACAAACATACAGATGGCTACGCCACGACCGCCAAACTTTTTAAAAACTCATAACTGCATTAGTATTCTTGCAGTACCTAGCTCTTGATCACTCCGAAAATGTACCCGAAATTTTTCGTGATTTCAACCCGGGATTCAATGAATTTATTCATTTAATTTTTCAAAGGATTTAATCATCCGCTGCAGGAACACATTGCCGTCAAACCGAAATTACGTCTTTAAAACACGAAAATTATATATTTTAAAATTTTTAAGAAAATTCGGCTATTGATATTATGGACTACGTTCAAAGTTTTATGAAAGAGAAGTTTTCGATACTTTCGTTAGTGTTCTGATTGTGAAATTCTGAGCAATATTTTCAATCCATTATGAACCGATGTATGTTCAATTGCGCAAAATAACGCTTCAGAACATAATAACTGAAAAATAATTCGAATATATAAAACGAATCTCGATAAGATGTTTACTCATGGAAGCCAAGGTACCCTTGTATGGAATGTCATAATTAACGCTTAAATATCCCGATGCAAACATCTTCCTTATTTTTATAGAATATAGGATTTGATTATTGTACCAATTTTCATTCTAAAACATCTACTCGCTCTTAAAATGTCGTGTTCAGAGATTGTCAGGCACACGTGCATGTACACATATACTCATACACGCACGCGTATTCCACTCCAAAAACATTCAATTCCAGTTCGGAGGTGCTCCAAACATATAAAGATTTCGAAAATTTATATTTGAATGTTTAATCCCGTCCCAATACTATTCTTATACTTTATACTACGTATACAGTGACATTGTTACACTGAAGCTGGAGCCCCAGGGTCAGTTTTTTAATTTTTCAAGTAAAGAAGATTAGCGTTAAATGAGTATGTTTCTTTATTTATTTGCAAATTTAGATTTAACTGGATGGAGTATTCACAATATAATACAATATATCACTGTTTCAAACACATTTTGTTTGATATTTTACCATAATTCGAATGAACTTCTGGTGCTACCTAAAGGATGATATATTTTGTGGAGTCATACCAATTTGAAATATGAACAATCATTCAATAGTGTAACACATGTTTTATATTTTAATAGAACAGTTTTGTAAAATGCTAGAGATGGTACATTTTCTTTTTTAAAGAGGATGTCAAATACGATTACGTTGGCAATGCTGCTTGAGTTCAAACTATTCTGATTCTACAGCATCCCTTTACCTTTGTTACAAATAGTTGCAGACTGAAATAAAATAAAAGTGTAACGTAAATGTACTGTACACATATACTAAAAACATACCTCTCCCATATATTATTTACATGGCGATGACGTAATTTCAGTACGTGAAAGTAATCCTGGATATAATTTATGACGTCCTAATGCCCCTTATAAGGCTTAGTTTTGGGCCTCCAAAACTGTTACTCATCCTCCGTTACTGACTATGTTGTGAAAATAATTGGAAAACTTCTTAACTTCATCAGCTTTATTGAAATCAACCTTTTCGGGCGGTTTCCCTTACATCAAGATAATTAACTGCATATTTTAGCGAGTTTCTATAAACTTTTTAGGGCGGTTCTCGTTAATAAATGGTTTATTCTTTTTAAATTGTGGAATGCTTTACTTTTGCGCCCATTTGAATATGCAAGTGGGATGAATCTTTCGAAGTAAATGTTCCGAGGCTGCCTCATTAATTTTTCGAACATATTCAGAGGGGGAGTAACAAATGACATCAAACCGATAGAAAAGTTCCATTCTGGCGGTTTATTTATAAGCAAAATTGGGACTCCAACTTTTATCAAAACTCCTCTGCTTTTTAAAAAAAAGCGACTTGTGTTATTGGAAACCGTTAATCCTGCCTGAAGATGTGTGTTCAGATAAAATATGTTTTTCAGATATCTTCAATAGAAATTTATCATTCGGATATATATATATATATATATATATATATATATATGTATATATATATGTGTGTGTGTATATAAAGTGTATGATACTGTATTGTGATTATGGTTATTGGGAAATATTATACTTAAATGCTTGAAAACAGCTTTTTAAACATAAACTGTTGACAAAACTTGGTTGGTTGGTGTCCTGTCCCTAACACATTTTTATTAAGGAGGAATGCGTGCACTGCTTCTGTTTAGTCAAAAACCGGGGCACCCGAAAGTAGAAATTTGACTTCTGCCCCAATAACAACATCCATGCAACAACATAACAACATCCATGCCCGCAGGAAGGATTCGAAACCACAATCTGGCAGCCGAGCCATCACGACGAAACGTTTGCCTCTTTGACCGCTCGGCCACACATCGGCGTTGACAAAACTGATATTGTTAAATAGAAAAAAAAAATTAATATTGATATAGAGTAAAACCTCGTCAATGTAGACTTCACTTTATGCTTAAATTTAGGTATGCTTTATTTTATACTCCCTTTCCCAAACTACAAAAATAAATATTTGTAAACTTACACTAATGAATTGGCGTTCTATTAAATTATGTGCTGAGTAGCAGAAAAGTATGCTTACTTGTATATCCAGGACAATGTAGCACACTTACAGGATCAGAGTCCTTTGTTTTGCTCTGATTTGATCTATCGTTACGTATATTTTTAATATTGAGCTGATTAGGTCACGGGGTCGGTCATGTACTGCAGCACAAAAGCTTATATACTTGCGTTATGTGCACGCATATCCAGAGTGTTCCGGAATGCAGTTGATTGTTTTCGACCTATATAAACCAGAATATATCTTTATTTGTTGGGTATGTTCATTTTTAACAACCTTGGTGTATATTGCGAAGAAACTGGCTCTAAAAACTGATCCTGATGCCGACACTGTACTGGTATATTGCAAAAACTGATTGAAAATGCAAACATTGAGTTATTCTGGATTGTAAAAATCGCAACCATTTAATCGAATAGCTCCTCACTTTCCTCATCTCCCAAAAAAAGAGACATTTAGCTCATTTTCTCTTATGACAGGACATAAGGCCGATAGAGAACGACTCAGTAACTATAGGTATAGGAAAATCCAATCTGTTACGTACGGGAAAAGTTATAATAAAGGACATAAATTTAGATACACAAAACTGGACATTTCTTTTAAATCGATTTATATGGCGAGTGCTTTGAATTTGTGCATTCGTGCCTTGTAAAGATGGACAGGTACTCCAATCGACGAGTTTTCCCTTGAGGAGCAACTATTTGTAGTCAGATTTTTGTAAGCGGAAGAAATCAAACCTGATGGAATTCATCGAAGAATGTTTACGCAGAACATAAACAGCTGTGTATATCACCTGCTCGGACGATTCAGGTAAGTACTAGGTCACCGAATGTTCGTCGGTGTTGAAGATGTCATGTCAGAGTCCTGAACCTGACAAGTTTTCTCTTTTCTTCGATTTCTCTCATTTTTGATTGCTAATTATAATCTAGATTTTCCAAATAAGATACTCAATTAAAATTGGCTTGCTATGAGAGAGGATGTTAAGGGATCCCAGCGATTGGATCAGTGACTATCGATTGGAACAATGACTATCCAAAAAACGTTCTCTCTGAAGGAATTCATAAGTTTTGGGGGGCAGCTACGAAAAAGGTGTACCAGTAATATGTGAATATACGTTGAAAAATAAATTATTAACTTTACATAAATTTATATATCCGTTAAGTAAAAATAAAAGTGCCTTTACTTTTAAATTATCCCCGAATTTGTTTATATTCTTTGTAATATTCATTTTTTGAAAGGAACAAAATTTGTCTCCATATCCCTTTTATTTTATCTATGAATAGTCTTCAAATAAGTGATTTCTGTATTAAGTGAGAAATATATATATCTTCCACATTATACCGATATCGATATAAAACATGACATATACATATTCTTAAATTTAGGAATGAAATAACTGAAATGGAGATCTGCTACTGCTACCATTATAAATAGACTATTTACATACATCTGCCCCAAAGAATAAAGTATAGGAATAAATATACATTTGAGTATAATGTCTACATACCTCGCTTTTCCCATAAAAGAAAGATAAAATAAAAACAAACAATAAGACATCATAATAAAAGAAATGGGCGTTTTCCAATCGTAAAGATAGGCGTCTTAATATGAGGCGGGGAAGTGATAATGTGGTATTTTCACGCCCGCGTTCCGTAAACGATCGTTGAATTCCGTTTCTATTGCAAAAAAGAAATAAAACGCATGGGAATGACAGATGGATTCTCTGATTCACGAAAACACGATAAAGTTTTGCGGCATGTGTGGATGTGTTTAAGGATATCCCAGCGGTTTCAAACACGAAAACAAAGCAATGGATGACCAAATTACGTGTCATATTGTTCTAACAGCATTTATTCTTTATCATTTACATCATTATTAACTACGTCACGCAAATATCGGATGGCTTTTACTAAAGGTTTTACTTACATATTTTGAAACCTTCCTTTCACATGTCTAAAAAAATCTGATGTGGGCAGCACATGACTTTCCCAGCAGACTTAAATACATATTTACTTTATTTCTTTAATAATTCATTAGATTGAGTATAATTGCACCAAATAACACTAAATTTGCATTTTTAAATGAATTTTTGTTTTTATTTGGTAATTGGACATTTTTCCGATAGCGGCGCAACAAAATTGCAAGAAACCTCAAATATCTTGAGAACGGTTAGTCCTAAAGTACAATGGAATGTGTTATATTCGTTTCCTCGTCAAAAATTGAGTATAAAATAAGAATTTAATTGATACATTTTAGCATACGTAGTCTTTTTTTTTAGATTTTGCCGATTTTTGCTGGCCATTTCGTAAAGAAAGGCAGGTTGTTATTTTCCGAATCGTACCAAAATCGAATCAGCACCAGAGTATCCAACAAGTAACTTATATACCAAATTTTGTGAAATTTGGTAAATTAGTATTTTAGCTAGAGCTGACAAATGAAATTTTTACTGGCCATTTCGCAAAAAAAGGCGAGTTATGTTTTTACGAATGGTACCAAAAACTTATTGGCACCAGGGTCACATACAAGTGACGTACCTACCAAATTTTATGAAATTCGGTCCATTAGTTTTTGAGTTAGAGTGGATACATACATTGCACAGACACTCGGGCACACAGACAGACACACACACACAAATGTCACGCTAAAAGTAGTTTTTTCGTATTCTAGAGTGCTCAAAACGTGTAGATGTATCGAAAACTCCAGTTGCGATTTTCGACATGATTCCAATACTTTCCTTATACATTACCATGTATTGCAGGGAAAGTAAAAATGATATTTCTAACAATGATAGGAATCTACAAGATTTGAAGTTTATAAAAGATCAAATGTCCTTAACGCTAGAACGATGGAAGCGGTCATTTTGACCGCATAACTACTTTGAGAAACGATTCCTCCAAAACGGCTAATCCCAGCCCGTTGAAATTTTATGACTGTTCATTGAAATCAATTATTGAAAACGCAGAAGAAAATTATTCTAGGTTTTATAATAAGAGAACAAATCAACGATCTTCCTAGAACGACGGCAGAGGTCAAAGTAGTCATGCGGTCAAAACGTCCGCTTCCGTCGTTCTAGTGTTAACAAAGGTTTATGAGATTAAACTCTTTAACCGCATATGAAATAGAGTACTTTTATGGGCGTTCTATCTATATAATGCCTTATATGAACTATTTGAACTTTTCATTTTTATTTATCACAGATTACTTTTGCGTTTGAGCTACTATGTCCAGCAGTTACATACTAAATTATATTTTGCTTAAAAAAATAATAATTTATTGGTTTTGATTGCTGTACTATATTTTTAAATAAATGACGCTCATCTTAGGTGAATATGGAACACATCGATGTTACATCACTTAAAATAAAGATATGTATGTTGAAAATGAATTTTTGAATATAGAAATATATTGTTATTGCAAGGATTTAAAAAACACAACTTCAAATTTTCCATTTTCGGGAAATTATACTCAGTCATAATTAAAAAATGTTGCGATGTAAAAACATAAGTGTTTGTATTTTATACATAATATAATTTTATACATATTTATTTTTTATATATTTATGCATGTAAGGAAATATTACAAAATTTTTATACAAGCATTTCATAAAAATCATGTATGTAAAAATGAGTGAAAACCTAATTTTTAAGAAGAGTAAATTCAAAATGAGCATCGGTAGCTACTTTAGAGGAGAAAAATGTGTGCATTATTTAGGCTATAGTTTTAAGATTACTATGTTTTTCACAAAGTTTTTTTATAAATACTGTGGCGCAGTAAAAACAAAAGAGGAACTCAAAGTTGGCTTTTTAGACTTATAATTTAGTAAGATTATTGTTGTTAATGCATTTATTATCATTAATACGTCACCTTTTATAATAAAACATTAAAGTTTATTTATGTTTAGTTGCGTTGATTATTTAATATTGCCGCTTAAACCATCATACAAGAATTATGCAAAAGCATATTAAATTGAATTATCGAATCATGACCGTAAATTATCGTATTCGTGGAACTCATTAAATTATGCTTTGTACCGCTGATACCCCACAAATGTTGTATCTTTAGCGCGAGTTCTGTAAAGGAATATTAATTAACATAATACTACTCCAATAATTCCACCTTTTTAACTTTATCAATAACTCATTTATTAACAACATAGATCACTTAATTACTCAATTCATTACACAATTTGCATATTTATTTGTGGAGGAGGGAACAAAATGTGATATATTTGCTGTGTGAGACACCATTTGTTATCGACATAATTTAAGACCTGTTATCATATTTAATAAGCACACACCTGATCACAACGCTTGCAGCTTTGTACTCTACTGGTTTTGCTCATTTTGTTGAAGTCTCCTTGGACTCTGACTGTCGTAGAATTGCATATTAGGACATCTTTCGCGGACTATTGCCGGACTACTCTGTGGCACACATACTTAAGAGCTGATCACTGGCTGGCTTTGGCTCTGCGACACTTTCGATCTGCAGCTGAGACTGATTCAACCTCCTGCACTGCCCCCTCATTCTATATTCCTATCTAACTCTATCTCTAGTGGAAGTCTACAACACTTGCATAACACTTCTGTATTGTATCTCTCAACTGTGCGGTATGGTGGGAATACATGGGACTCGTAATGGCATTCTGACCTCTTGCTTTGGACTTTACCAACTCATTGTCACTTGTTTTATAACTGCTAACTCATCTCAACTTCTCGTAGGAGTTGTATATTTTTATCTCTTGGTCGTCGGCTCCTTTTTGCCTGACGTCTGACACACTTCTTTTTGACTCTGATTGGCTAACCTTGGTCACATTGGCCCGACATCTTCCAAAATTGGTTGTTCTTTTCAGCCATTCTCATGGCCATACCTCGGTCTGTAGGTTTATGGTCTAATTTGACCTCTCGAGTTAAAGTGTTGTAAAATCTGGTGTCATTGAGACGGAATGTATTGTTTGACATTTCAGACTCAATACACATGGTGCCCTTTTCGCGAAATAAGAGAACTATAAACTTTTTGTTGATGGCAACACTGAACTCTTTATTCTTGACAGTGTCATGTCGCAATTCTGCGCCATGAGCCTTTTTGTATTTTCTGAAAGAGAAACATCCTTCTCTCCGTTCGTGCCAGTACAGTGTTTTACTAACACTTGTTTCCATTGGAATTACATTAAAAAGCGCTTTTCGTCGAGAAATCGTTGAATTGTCTGGACTTAGTGTCTGGCCGTGAGCGTGACGTGTTGGCTGGGTAGTCGCTAGGAGAGCGCGCCGTCCAATCAGGAAGAGGCGCATTTTTGTTGCGAAGGAGAAAACTTTTTTTGCGTGGGCTCAAGCGACCCGCGCTTCGGTCTCTTGGAGCTGAAGATCCCGTGGAGAGAGGACGCTGGTGAATTTGTCGAAGGACTGAGACAAAGGAAGATTTGGCCGAAATGGCTAAGCTATCAGAAAGGGGCTTTTGGTTAAAGGAATCCCGCCCTGGTTCATCTGGAGCTGAAGAAGAGGAGCCTGGAACTTTTCATTAATTATCCTGATGCAACTCTATTCTAAATTATATTTTTTCCATTCCAGGAACTTATCCCATCGACTCTGGAAATTGAGATGAGTAACTAGCGGCTTAGTTTCAATTCGAAGCATTGTATTCGGAAGTTCGGTTTCTAAAGATTTTGGATTCTCCGAAAATCTCCCTGTGATCTTTTCTGAGGTCCTGCATCAAACCGTGATTACCTGATGCGAATCTGTTGCTCCAAATTAAATAAAATTAAGAGATCAGGTAAATTTTCCTTTTACCGGAATCAATGATTCCGAGGCGGCACTGGCATGATGAAATTGAATTCAAATATTAAAATGGCTCATGTTAAAATATTTAAAGTAAAATTAGAAAGACAAAAATAAGTTGAATTAAAGTTAATGTTAAAATTGTTGAATAAATGATGAAAGGTTGAAAAATTGAAGATAAATGTAATTTAAAGTTAATATGTTGAATTTGAAAGTAATTTAAAGTGAAAGTTAAGATTTTAATGAAAGTTTTGAAATTAAAAATTGAAATTGGAAAATGTAAATATTGAAAGTGACTTTGTTCTCAAAAAGTGAGACATTTTGAATGAGTAAATGAATCTCATTACCTGATTATGACAAATTTAAATTAAAATTAATTTTCAAAATATGTAATCCTTAAGAATTTTTGTGTCACTTGTGTGTTTTGAAAGTGACAAATATTTCAAATTGTTTGAAATTGGTTGAATTTTGAATTGTTTATATTGTTAAGTTTGTAAATTCATATTGTATCATATTTTATTTTTCATATCATCTGGTTGATCTCAATGTGGATGATTGAGATAGTGTGTTGTCAGGCAAATTGCCTTGACAAATTTTCTTTTGAATTTTAGTGTAATAAATGTGAATTTTTGTAAAGGTTCCTTTAAGATGTGGTGACGCCTTGTCATCCTTTTGGTTTTCTTTTGGTCTTTACCTGTGGTGATGAGTGGCTTGGCCAGTCATTCAGATCTACAGTGTTGTTGCTTTTGAGAGAGGTGAACGATCGCACTTTTCTCGGCCAAAATTTTTGTTTTAAATTATTTTACACTTACAGGTTCCTAAGATTCTTTGTAAATTTTTGTAATTTTGTGTTGTGTGTTTTGTGTGAGAGAAAAATTTTCCTCACTGTGTTCTGAAAATTTTTGCCTCCCAGAAGGGGAGAGCTGTCATGTCGCAATTCTGCGCCATGAGCCTTTTTGTATTTTCTGAAAGAGAAACATCCTTCTCTCCGTTCGTGCCAGTACAGTGTTTTACTAACACTTGTTTCCATTGGAATTACATTAAAAAGCGCTTTTCGTCGAGAAATCGTTGAATTGTCTGGACTTAGTGTCTGGCCGTGAGCGTGACGTGTTGGCTGGGTAGTCGCTAGGAGAGCGCGCCGTCCAATCAGGAAGAGGCGCATTTTTGTTGCGAAGGAGAAAACTTTTTTTGCGTGGGCTCAAGCGACCCGCGCTTCGGTCTCTTGGAGCTGAAGATCCCGTGGAGAGAGGACGCTGGTGAATTTGTCGAAGGACTGAGACAAAGGAAGATTTGGCCGAAATGGCTAAGCTATCAGAAAGGGGCTTTTGGTTAAAGGAATCCCGCCCTGGTTCATCTGGAGCTGAAGAAGAGGAGCCTGGAACTTTTCATTAATTATCCTGATGCAACTCTATTCTAAATTATATTTTTTCCATTCCAGGAACTTATCCCATCGACTCTGGAAATTGAGATGAGTAACTAGCGGCTTAGTTTCAATTCGAAGCATTGTATTCGGAAGTTCGGTTTCTAAAGATTTTGGATTCTCCGAAAATCTCCCTGTGATCTTTTCTGAGGTCCTGCATCAAACCGTGATTACCTGATGCGAATCTGTTGCTCCAAATTAAATAAAATTAAGAGATCAGGTAAATTTTCCTTTTACCGGAATCAATGATTCCGAGGCGGCACTGGCATGATGAAATTGAATTCAAATATTAAAATGGCTCATGTTAAAATATTTAAAGTAAAATTAGAAATGATTTAAGATCATATGTTTATGATTAATTTGATTACTTGAATGCTATATATTTTTACCAGAGCAATTGGTTTCTTGAATATGTCTAATATAAGTGAAGCTCTGAAGTTTATTTATTATTTGAAAGTTAAAATACACATATTGAATTCTTCGAAAAATCTAAAATAAATCAATATTTAAGTTGTGTGAAAAAGAGCCTAATTATTTGTGTCTGTATATTTACTTTACTCACTGTACTTCATTTAGGGTTATTTAATTCCCCTAAACTGGGAACTCCTTTAAATCTTGAACCTGGTGTTTTTGCTGATACATTTTTGAGAATATTTGTTAAATTATGTCTCCTTGGCCTTTTGAAATTACGATCACGAAATTGTGGGTGGTGGAGTCAGTAGGTGCTGTTTTGTACTGACCCAGCTCCCACAACAGCGAAGTATGTCTCGAAAACGATGATTTATGCGTTTAACTGATAAGAACATAGGAATTCTATGTGGTGATAAATATGTTTTGTGGTGGTAACGATAAACATTTGGCAACAAAGTATGTTCAAAAACGATTATTCATGAGATGGTAATACTGATATGAACATAAGAAATAAGAACTTAGAAATTCGAGAAGTTTTAACATGTTTATTGATGCTAACATTAAACTATTTTTTCAGTGACATTGCATTTAACGCTTACTGTGATCAGGCATTTTAGTTTTCATCTGATTAAAATTTAAAGGTTACTTTTATCAAATAAAATTCGAAAACGGTAATAAATCTTAAAACACTCTATGTTTGAAACATTGATGAAAGAAATATAACCTAAGGCACTTTGCTACATTATATGGCCTTATTTGTCAAAATCTTCACCTGGACAAAATCGTATACACTTTGCTAACTGATGATTTTTATCTGTATTTTGGAAATTTTGTGTTATATTGTCAAATTCAATTATCATAAAAAGGAAAATTTATCTATAAATCGGATGTATGAATAAATTTCTTAGTCTAACTGTACACATGATATATTTCATAAAGAAATTTTTCATGAATAGAGATAAATGCGCCATTTACTTTAGTCTAAATATATTCGTTCTATTTATGTAGACAATTTATCGAGAATTATCTGCTGGATGCTTAATTGAATAAAAATATATTCATCAGTGTGCCCCTCTCCTTGTTTGTACTTGTAGTGTATATATTCATTTATAAGTACTTCGCTTTAGTGATAGTGCTTTTTTTTGTTGTGTATAATTGCTATATAGAATAACAGTTATTTTTTGTACAAAACTGTAAAAT
The DNA here is from genome assembly GCA_951213105.1 of Amaurobius ferox. Lineage (NCBI taxonomy): Eukaryota > Metazoa > Arthropoda > Arachnida > Araneae > Amaurobiidae > Amaurobius > Amaurobius ferox. Next base: position 4,630,485 of record OX578134.1, on the reverse strand, counting down.
GTTTAAAACTATATGATTATATATGCGCATATATGATAAATATATATACGCACATTCCGTTTACATTGTATGTGAATATTTCGCATTCTGGAAATGACTGCATTCTGAAAAAAATACATATGTCTTCACATTATAAACTGTCTACATAAAATATTGTATTTATAAATTCTTAATTTTATCAATGTAATGAACCATTTTATATATATGCAAATCATTTGCATGCACTTGCCGTACAGAATGAATAAGTAACTGGAATAAAAGAGTAAATATATCTTCGAGTAGAATGCATACATACCTAGCTTTCCCATAAAACAAAAAAAAATGAAGCGCGACATAGTAATAAAAGGAATGGGCGTTTTCCAATCGTGAAGATAGACGTCTTAATACGAATCAGGGAGACGATAATGTAGTATTTTCTTGGCCACGTTCGGCGAACGATCGTGGAATTCCTTTTTCATTACAAAACCAAAAATAAAATGAAGAGGAATAACAGGGGAATTCTTCGATTTACCAGAACACGATACCGCTATTGACATGTGACGATGTGTTCGATTATTTCCTTGAGGTGTTAAATATGAAAACAAAGCAATGGGTAACATTAAATCACTGTCAGCTGCGTGTATTTTAATGATCAAATACTTTATTTTTCACGATTTCAGGCATTATTAACTACTCCAAGCGAAGATTCAACGGCATTTCTAAAACTATTTTTGTTTACAAAACTATTAATTTCGTGCAAAAAGTTTACAAGTATTTTATCTTTTGAGCTGGCAAACATGAACATTTTATACTATTCCAAATTATTATTCGCTAATAATACATTTGTGAGCAACAGAAAAAAAAATATGTGTTTTAATGAATTTCATTATTTTATATCATATTGTTTTAATTTTACAATCTTTTAGTTTTGTATTTGTGGTGAAGGTTTAGGGTTTTTTTAAAAGAAAGTGTGGAAGTTAAAATTTAGTTTAAAATATTTATGGCCGATAAAATAGAAGATTGCCTTAACACTGAGACTTATGTCCAATAAACTTTTAGTAAGAAACAATTGTAGGTGGAAATCGTCAAAGTAGTATATTACAAGATGAAAAGAAACAATCACTTACCTATTAAAAGTTGTCTGGAACATGGAGGATTTACTATACCTCTGCTGTAAACAATGACAGAAAGTTAAATGGTTCGCAGAAGGCGGTGCTGGACTAGAATTTGAATGAAAACTCTATATGGTTGAAAACAATTTAATGAAACATATGAAACAAGGCCATTTTAAGTATAGAATTTAATCACTTGAATATTTTCCTTAATTAATAAAGAAAGATCCCAGTGTATCTGTCTGTCTGTGCAGGCTGTAGCGGGAAATCTAAGGGTCACACGACAATGAAATTTGGTACACAAGTACTTCAGACCCCTCTGCTTAATTGTTTTTCGAATTGCATTTTCAGTCATTTTATGTTTAAGTCCGATTGATAACGATTTTGGCCTATGTTTGCACAAATTGATCCGTTATAGCGACCTAAAATATTATCACAAAGTTTCTAACTCGACACTATCGGAAATATTGAAAAATTAACGAACGTTATAAACCGTGAACGGAATCCATACTATCAACAGAGGATTTTTTGCGAATTTTTAAAAAATATATATTTCAAGTGCATTTTATACTTTTCCAATTTTTATATTTCGATATACAGAAATTTACATGTAACAGACAGAAATTTATATCGGTCATTTTCTTCAGCACTTGCATACAATATTGCAGATTGCTCCACAACAGAGTAATTTCATATGCACACCCGTTGATTAAATGTAATGTTTGTTATCCAAGGCATGTAATATTTAATTTTATTAGGCCACTAGCAGGCAAGCGGATCCCATTTTCTTACCGTAGCGAAGGAATTTTGCTCTTTTCAAGAGCTGTTTTATTTATTGAAAAATCGCCACTCTCGGGAGGCTTTTCGTGTCAACCTGTCTTTATTCATTCCTGTGCAATCCTTGCTGAAGTTAGAATAGATGTACATTTAGATATGATTTCGCATCCCACACATTATTTTTTTCTTAGTTTTCATGAGAGGTCTAAATGATTTCCGGTGTTCGTATTATTTATTACGCTTATTTAGGACCCGGGTAATGCCGGGTAATTCATTCTAGCACTTAAAAAGGACGATATATGTGTGCAGTCTGCAGCCGAGAATCTATTCGTCGTATGACAGTGAAATTTGGTTCAGAGTTGCATCAGGACCCAAATAGGTGTATCTTGTCGTTATATTTTTAAATTTGATTTAAATTTTTAGTCTGTTTATAAGCTCAAATTTTCTCTGTGACCACTACATCACCATAAAACGCTTAGAGAAAAATTACGCCCACATTTCATTCGATGCTTGGTGGCAAGATCACAAGCAAACGTCTCGCTTGCGAAGCCGGGAATTTTAGACAACTATCGCTTCGGTAGTAGGGTTCAAACTTCAGAAATTTAAAATCCAGAATTTTATACTATGAATGTTTAAATATAAGACTGTAACAGTTTTATAAGCAATAACTAACAAAATAACAGTTCTTCCATAATAATTTCTCAAGTTAGTAATTAAGATTTTAAATGGTCGTAGAACAAAGACTTTTTAATGTACAGTCTTTCCGGGAGGGGGGGGGATGTTTTTAAATCTGCAGAATTCTAAAAAAAAATTAAATCATTCCATGGATCCAGGTAATGTATGGTAATTCGTTCTAGCACTGACATAAACAAAACCTTTAATTAAAATGTTTTTCTTGAGTACACTCCCTTATAAATTTAGGACCTTTATATATTTAGAATGAATTAGTGGTTAGACATTAGAATCTGAATTACTTGTATAAATATTATTACAATAGTTGAGTAATTACATGAAACTTATAAAACCTTTATCCGTTGGTAATTATCTGCTGAACGAAATGTTTCTATGTCGTATATGAAACATCAATGTCTATTCGGGTGGTATTATATAGTGTAAGGGCAACTGGACATACGGTGAAATTGATAATTTAATCTGGTTCATGCACAGACATTTTCTAGATGCAAGACAATAATTTATTATAACACAAAAACCGCCTATATATGAGGAGTTCTTAAAATATTAAACACACTCCCATTGCAAATACCAACATCCATGGACCGGTTTCGCCCTTATTATGCGTCCATTAGCATGAAACAGCCGATAAATGCAATAGCAGCAAGAAACTTGCTATACGTCTCAAAACTTTGCAACCTTCTATGGGAACTGACAATTCCAGTCCTTCACATAGCCAGCCAAAAATTTAGCATACAGACTGGCATAAGAATAACATGCATGAATACAGGCGTATTTTTAATTTCATTTAAATATGTTTGAATAGAGTGGATTTAGTCTCATATTTTCTATGAAGAAGTAAAATAAAAGCTCAAAATAAGATATCATAAAACAAGGAATGGGCGTTTACCGTTCGTCAAGATAGGTGTCTTAATATCACGGAGAAGCAATGAAATGTCATTTTCACGCTCGCGTTTCTTAAACGATCGTTGGAATCCATTTGTATTGCAAAAAATAATACGAAGAGGGGTGGTATATGGATCCTCCGATTTTTAACGACACGATAGCATTCTACGGCATGTGTTGATGTCTTGGAGGATTTCCCAACGGCTTTAAACACGGAAACAAAGCGATGGATACCCCAAAATTACACTTAGATACGTGCCGCATCTTGCTCAAAGCATCAATGCTTTATCTTTTTAGTCGTTATTTACTGAAGCACGCAAATAACGAAAGAAGTTTTCCCAGGAAAAGGAAAAAAATACCTACAAAACTGGAAAAGTTCGTGCCAAATGTTTAAGTAAATGCATTTCTCTTTCTACCATGACTAACGTAACATTTTATTATATGACTTGATATTTCGTTTTTGCTGTTTGTTCTACAAAGGGCATATGAGGTCTGATAAAATTATATAATGCATCGTAACACGCAAATCTTTAGGACATAACTATAAGTTATGAAGTCTTTGCACGTTCTTTATTTTACAATCTTACGTTCCTTATTTTCCTTTTAAATTAAATACTGACACATGGGTGGAAGTTTTGCTATAGAGTTAGCTAAAAATGATTCACTGAAATATACGTAATTTATTTTTACTCAAACATCTGTATGAGTTTATTTTATATTTCGGTTACCATTGAATTCAAAGAAATGTAAACATTCCTTAGAAATTCCGTAAACGTGTATTCCATAAAATCATCACAAATGCGAATGTCTGATAGCATGATAGGTTGTATAGGTTGCTCTTGATTTTGGATTACTTTCTCCAACATATTCACCAATTGAAAATTTCTTCCGCCAAATAGGTTTTTATTCACCAAATTTATTTCATCGTTGCATTTGAAAAATTTGCTGTGATTTATAAATACTCAAATTCTACAGATGATTGTTGTACTACACATTATGATCAGTAAACCACTATTTTGGATTTTGGCTTTGGCAGCATTTATAATAGCCAAAATATCGGCACATATATTATTTTCATTCTCCAAATTGAATTTTCTTTCTCAAAATTTCGACAATGGTGGTCGGCAGCGTGACTCGTGCTATGATATTTTCACCAAAATGTTTTGCGATATCTTAGTGAGATAGAGATAATAGATAAAATGATGAGCAATTTACTGGTAAATTACTTTAAGTGCTTTCTGATTTCATTTTCAACTGTCTAGGTAAACAAGAAAATTTGAATACGTTGTTTAGAGTAAATGATTTTTTTAATATTATTTCGTTATTGACAAATATTACATCTACCATTAACAACTCACAAATTTGAGAGCAGCATTTCTAAATGTGAGCATTTACAAACTGGTAAAGTTTCCGTATGATCTACATGTAGCACTAATAATTACAAAGTTTTATTTTTAATAATGCTAAATGTATTGATTATTATTATCCAACTAAAAAGAACATTTGGCATGCAATGAAAATTTAACCTAAGAAATAGTTTTGTCTTCAATAGTGGGCCTTTTTATATGGTGCCCTTTTACTCGTATATTAATTTATACACTTGTTATAATTGTTTGTTAACTTAGCGGTAAAAGCATGTAAATACAAAGTAGAACATGTTTAGTTACTAATAGAAATGTACAAAAATGTTATTACAAATAGGTACATATAAAAGTGCTATTATTATTAGATATGCACGAACGTTCTATTGCTGATACATTTTAGTACAAAGGGTAAATATTTCAGTAGGTGTGCGAATATGTTATGCGCTATAAAAAGGAGCTGCGTCATAAAATGTTAGAAACTACTATTTAAGATATATATCAAATTTTTATTCAATGTCATCTAAAGTCTCTAAAGCTACTTATTGTTAAGCGTTAAATGCATTTCTAGCTGGTGCCTGAAATAATTATCAATTGCAAAATTGAACCGTTGTCACTAATTTCTGAATCGATATCCCCATAGCAGTAAGGACACAGCCATATCTCCCATAATAATGCCATTTTGACCTAGTTATAGCTGACTGCGAACATACAAACAAACGGTCATTGTTGCAACTTAAGTGTTACTGACTATTTGACTGCATAGAAGGATGTACTGATATGAAAGGTCTATTTTGAGAATATTTATAAGGAATTATATAGTATACTTTAAGTTTTGTTTAAATAAAGTTTGTTTAATGATTAGCTGAATATGATTATCAAGTACAGCCATTATTCTATAGTAATTGTATAGATACCTGCTGTGCTGGCAATAAAATAGTAACACGCAGATATTCATTATTTAGTTTCAGCATTTCACTATAAATGTATTTTGAGTGCAGTTGTTCATGAAATTGTTAGTATCGCAAAACACAAAAAATATGCATACGTTGATAACTAAATTTAAATGTTGTTTATTTTTCACAGTTCCTCCAAGCATCACCCCTTTCAATTTCCTCAAAAACCCTCAAGAAGGAATGCGAGCAAGTGTATCATGTAGTGTTCCTACTGGCGATCCTCCTATCAGGATATCCTGGCTCAAGAATGGCATTCCATTGTCACTGGACGGAGGAATTTCTCTGGAAATGATCGACGACTTCGTGTCCACCCTCATCTTCAAGTCATTACGTCAGGAACACAGCGGGACGTACACATGCGTTGCTTATAACGACGCGGCGACAGTCAACTATTCCGTCCCTTTATCCGTCAGTGGTAAGTTATCCAGATTGATGAAGTATTTTGCTGCCTGTAGATTCCGTCTCGCGATTCCGGTTGAGATGTAATGAAGATAGATTTAGGCGATAGTGATAAATATTTATTCTCTTGTAGACTAAAATACGATCATATATTATTTGTAAATAGACTTATCGAAGAAAATTGCAAAGTACGAGGAATATGACTAAATTGTACGTAAAGTGGTGATTTATTCAAAGTAACACTGATAACATATATCGAGCACAACACAATAAGCAATATAACTGTACGGTGAAAAATGTACATTGTTCAAAGCTCACAAATGCAATTCCTAAACAACTATAAATCACTGTAATTATAATGTAAGAAATTTTTGATTAATTATTTCGTCATGTTTATTTGAATTAAATATGACTGAATGTTTGAGGTTATAATTGTATTTAGTACAAGGTGATCATAAATAAGTTATCTCTGTTCAGAAATCTCTGGGGTCAGAGCGGTCGAAAGTTAACCAATCAGAAACCACTATTTTGAATAGTCAAAGCGATTTACGAGATAAAACATTAGTTTTATAAGTTCTCGCTATTAGCCCATTTAGCGTTGTGACTGGTGAAACTGATTAAATTTTGTAAAGGCACAAATTTTTATGAAGAAATTTATGATTTACTAAACTAACTATGGACTATTTTTCATTCTAAAATAAGCACCATAACTCCAAAATGGGGAAAATTTTCTGCTTGAAAATATGTCAAATAAAACGTCAGTTATTATTGTGATGTGCTTGCAAGTTTGAATTTTGTGTATTCACCCTAAAGCTACAATCTTCGTAATAACTCATTTTCAACTCATCTTACAACCTTCGTCAAATCGAAACAACTGGAGATTTAACCAGTATTTTTATTTTATAGCCTTCAGATATCCTACAATCACATCATACCAATTTTGGTTGTATTCGGCTATTAGATGTTCCACCAGACAGCTCTGAATCGAAGTATTATAAGTGTAAACACCAGTATTATATTTAAATTAAAATATTTAAATAAACATAGCAGGCAGAATCTAAATTACTAATAATCAATTTATTTCAGAGGCAAAAAGAACATGCTTTGTTAAAATAAATGAGCAAAAAATTAGTTCCAAAAAAGGTAATTACACGTCTCTCAATGACGTGACACAGGTATGCTATTATATTTTTTAAATCATAGTTCCCAAGAACAAAAGGAGAAAATTAGGAGGAAATAAAATGAAAAATAAAAGGATTCAAAATACTTTATCGATGACTAAAACTATGAACCATGTATCGAACCATGTCCATGATGCAAATTTGGGAGAAATTGTGGTTTCAGAATATGCATATGTACTATCATCAACTAGCTTTTGATAACAAGTACAGAATTTGCTGTAAACATATATATATATAAATAAACCATTAGGGACAGTTCTGGAAGCTAGTTAACTTAACTTCATCCAACATAACACTATTGTAACACTATTGTAACACTATTGTAATACTACCAGTATATAAAATATTTCTTAATTAAGAATACACCAAATGTAGAAAATAAAGAGTCGGTTACGTAAAGCTACATGTAAATCTTTGATTCGAAAGGTGAAACCTGATAAATGTGACTACACGTGAGACAGTGAAGGTTGGTCACTATATGAAAGTAGTCACATAACTGGCAAAACACACTCATTTTATTTACTTGAAGTACGCTAAAGAACAATTTTTAAAAACACAAATAAATATGTATAAAAATAGAAAATAATGCACAAGATTTCGTAATAATGCAAATCAAAGGCATTTTAACTTGATGAAATGTCTATACTGAATGTTCTTACTATATTATTTTTCTAGCAATGGTACTCCCGTCAGTAACAAATCTTAAATCGTACATCCCTCTTGGGTGGTGATAAATGAGTAACGGCTAATGGCAATGGTATCTCTCAATTGTGAGATACCAGTTATGCAATGGATTGATTTTCAACAAAGCCATGTGTAATAAGAAAGATCAATCATGCATAAAACATTGATTATGAAACACGTTATAACTGAAATGCAAGTTTATTTAGACATCTCTAAAATACGACACATTCAGCAGTGATATATTGTTTTAATTATTTTTTGAATTCACAAAACTACAATAATTTATTTTATTAGTAAACTTAACTTCATCGAATAAAATGAACTTTATTCAAATGACATCATAGAAATATAAATCGCCTGTCTCTCATGTCATTCATACACTTTTATTCCAGACTCCAGAGTTAAATAATTTAGCGTGAAAAAAATTCAGCAATTCTTATACAACTCATCTTACAATCACTTGTTTACATTCTGCATCCATTGAAATTAGGCTTTGCTGTAGATATATCAATGTTTGATAATCATTTAAACTAAAAAAATATTGTAATTGCTTTAGCGCATAATATAGATGCACAGAAAATACGCAAAAATAAAAAGGTTTTAGTACGGATGCAACACCATATATAAATTTAAAAGATCTTTAAAAATCACGATTTTCACTTTGGAAAACAATATGGATGTCGTATTTTATTTTGAAATGGATTACGTGATCTCTTCATATGGATGTAATTATTATTTAAATTTTTATATAAAAACCTCCCGAACATATTTTGCTGATTTTTTTATATATTTTATGGGATAATTTGAATATTACCTAAAATTTTTGAAGATATTTGTGAATTTTAAGTTCATTTAAAACATGTTTGAAGAATGAGGTCCCATAGGATTCAATGTATTTCATTATTTCAACCCTGGTTCAATTCAAAACTGATTGGTTGATATTATTCATTTACATTCCCATATGTTCCACAGACAGTCTAAACAACATACTAAACTTTTATTTTGATAAAGTCAGTTTTACGGCAGTTATCGTGCGAACGGACAAACAGATAGAATGAACAAAGTTATAAATACTTTTCAACTGAATAAATAAATAAAATTGGCATCACGTCTGATTTCAACCAGCAGAAACAACAAGCACACGACTATAATAGAAGGTCTTTATTTCACTCCCTAAGATTTTGGGTCAAATAAAACTTCATAAACCTAATCATCCCATTCGTCCTATTGTTTCTAAATATAGTGGACCTACTTATTTTTTAGAGAAATCCCTTGCCTTTTTCTTAAAACCCTTTTTTAATAACCATAGGTTTTCTATAAGTTCCACTGACAATTTTATTAATGTTTTATTTAAAATTAAATTTAATCCTAATTGTACCCTTCACAGTTTTGATTGTTGTCTCTTTATTTCCTAGCATTCCCGTTGACATTGCTATTGGAATTATTGTTAAAAAATTGCAAAATCATAATTTTAAAACCCGTACTATCGACGCAATCACTTCTGCTTTGAACATTGTTACGGACACAAATTATTTTGGCTTTTGTGATAATATGTATTTACAAACTTGTGGTGCCCCTATGGGTAGCCCTTTATCTGGTATTTTGGCGGAGGCGTTTTTGCAGAAGCTCGAGAATGAAATTTTGCCTTTTCTGCTCATCCTCCCTCTCTCTTTGGTGCCATTTTGTTGATGATGTTTTTATTATTTGGGATGGTTATTTAAATGATGTCCTTCTTCTTTTGTCCAAAGTTAATGATTTTTACCCTTCGATTAATTTTACCGTTGAGGACGAAAATAATTGTTCCATGCCTTTTCTTGATGTTCTGGTTACCCGTTCTGCTGTTAGTCTTCACACTTCTGTTTACCGTAAACCGTCTTTTACTAATTCCTGTATTTCTGCTAATTCTTACCATCCTATTTCCTCTAAAAAAGCTTCTTTTAACGCTTATTTTAATCGTGCTTTTAAAGTGTGTTCTGTTTTTTCTTCTTTGAGTGACGGAATTGATTTTATTTTCAATCTTGGATATGAGGCTGCCTATTTCTTTGAATTTATACATAAGGTTTTTCCATGTTCGCCGTAAATTTTCTCAAATTGATACTAAACTTATTTCTTTAAAAGATCGTTTGAATCATAAATCTAGTTTCCCGTACCATCCTAGGATTTTCCGTCCCTTTATTCAGTTCTGGTCTGAATTTGGTTTCAGGCCTGCTCACTCTAATGTTCCTTCTTTATTTAACCGGATTCGTTCTGATAAGCTGGGTGATAAAGATGACTTTAAAAGCTTTGCTGGGGTGTATGTGGTTCCCCTGTTGTCCCTCGATAGTAACTTTAAATTTTATATTGGCAGTACGAAACGTACTATTGGTATCCGTTTGGCAGAACATGCTAGGAATGTCAAAGGTGGTAAACTTTCTACGGCCCTTGCTCATTTTGTTGTTAAAGAAAATTTCCGGCCCATTTTTGAAACAAATTTCCTTCTTATGCGTTGTAATAACCCGCGTAATATTCTCCTTTTTGAGTCCCTCTTTATTTATGTGTACCGCGAGTCGATTTGTAATTTTGACCCCGTTCAGATTTTAAGTTATGCTTGGCGACTCATTCTCGACTCCATGCAATTCAAGTCTCTTCATAGTTATATTTGACGTCATCCTCTCGGGGATTGGACCTGATTGCCCCCATTTTTTTTAAATTTGAAAATTCTGTAATAAAATTGTAAATTTTTACTGTTCTTTTCGTGATTTATGCTAGATTTTCTGAATCTGTGCAAAATGTTTTGTATTTTTGGATTCTCCGTAGATAAACATAAGTTTATTGATAATTGTATTTATGCAAATTTGTCACCTTTTCTGGTCTATATATGAACGATCATTCCTATTTCCATGTAGCCACTGATGAAGAGCGTATTTAAGCTCGAAAGCACTCTGGCCTTTTTAAGTTTCGCACGTCTTAAAGAAGTGAAATAAAGACCTTCAATTATAGCTGTCTGCTTGTTGTTTCTACTTTTCAACTGTGTTGTAAAATGTTAAAAACAACAATATTATTCAATTACATTAATAATTTATTTAAATAGCACTGTATTGTACTATTTTCCTCCAACAGCATATGATTGCACTTGTGCTGAAATTGTCTTCTTTATACTTACATGTTTCATCAATCTTCTAATGTGTTTTACTGAATTACTATGAATAAAATGTTTTTAAACATACCAATATAATTTTTTGCATTTGTGCAAAATTTTAATTTGTGCATATCTTGAGAAATTCTCAATTTGCTTTCATTATTAAACATCGTTTAAAATAGCACTCTTTAAATTTTCTTTATCTATTGTATAGCTCACAAAAAGGGACAATATGATTAAACAAGAAAGATCAATCATACATAAAGCATTGATTATATAACACTTTTCATCTGAAATGTAATTTTATTTAAACATCAGAAATGCCATACATTCAGCGGTAAAAATTTTTTAATTTTTTTTTTTTAATTCACAAAACTACAATAATTTATTTTACTTGAAAACTTAAAACTTCATTGAAAAAAAATGAACATTATTCAAATGACGTCATCGAAATATAAATCGTATGGCTGTCTATGTCATTCATACACTTTTATTCTAGACTCCAGACTTAAGTAATTTTGGATCAAAAATATTCAGCAATTCTTATACAACTAATCTTTCACTCGTTTGTTTACATTCTGCATTCATTAAAATTAAGCTTCATTGTAGAAATAATCAAAGTTTGATGATCATTTAAATCCATAACTTTTGTAATTGCGTTGGAGCAGAATATACAGCAGTTGGAACAGATGCACAGAATATACCTAAAAATAAAGCGGTTTGAGGACGGATGCAACACTAAATATTAATTTAAAAGAACTTTATAAATCACGATTTTGACACTGGGAAAAAAGATAGAAACCATATTTTATTAGGAAGTGCGTCACGTGATCTTTCCATATTATATGGGTGTAAATATTATTTTCATTTTTATTAAAAAAAACTACCAAACATATTTTTCTGAAAATTGTTTTATATATTTTATGGTGCAATTTGAGTATTTCCTAAAATTTTCGAAGCAATTTGTGAATTTTAACTTTGTTTAAAAAATGTTTGAAAAATTAGGTCCCATAGTTTTCAATGTATTTCATTTTTTCGATCCTGTTCAATTTCAAACTGATATATTCATTCCGGGTGATATTATTCATTTACATCCCTATATGCCCCACAAACGGTCTCAACAACATACTAAAATGCCATTTTGATAAAGTCACTTTTACGGCAGTTATCGTGCGAACGGACAGAGAGACAGAGTAAAAAGAGTCATTTTTAAACACTTGTCAACTATGTTGTAAAGTGTTTAAAAATTGGCTTTAAATGCAGACTTGTTATTTTCAACAATTGGGTTTTGCTTTATTTTGACATACATAACGTCACATTGCACGATTTCCTTAGAGTAAAACATGACTGTTTGCAAAATATAGACGCCCACGGTGTCTTTTCAAAATTGATCATTTTATGTACATATTTTGTTTACGAAAGTGGTTAATAGATAAAGTGTTACTATATAAAAAATGAGCTCCTGGAGATTACAGAACTGTTAAATTGCAGTGTCAATAAATTGTTTTGGAATACTATGAATATTTTCTTAGCTTTATTTTTTTCAGTTTTCGTGTTAAAAATATTAAATTTCGAGGTGAACTATAATGAGTATGAAATGACCATTTAGGAGTATACAAATATAGGAGTTCACCAAGCGTATATACAGTATTGTGGCAATTAATTGAGAAATGTCATTTTTTTTCATTTTATCACACGTAAGCTTAGGAAGAAGGACTCCAAATTAGCTCACAGTTCAAATTGCAGTTATTATCAAAGTAGCAGGTGTTCGTATGCACCTGGTAAGTAGCAGGTGTTCAAATTCCTCCGCCAGGTGGCAGGTGTTCTGCAGTGGTAGTTTCTCAGTTGTTGCGGGGCTCATTAGCGTCACGGATATCAGCGCGGAAACACGTGCTAAAGTGATTGCGCTTAGAGAACACACTTCTAAGACGTTCGAGGAAATAGGTAAAATATGTGGAGTGAGTACAGCAAGTGTCGGGAGGATCTGGAAGCGGTTTCAGGAAACAGGAAATGCTGGAACCAACCGCTCTGGAAGATGCGGCCGTAAAAGATCAACTTCCACTCGTGACGACAAAACTTTACATCGAATGAGTGTTAAAAATCCTCGATTAACCAGTTTTGACCTGTCTAAGTCCATGGTGGCAGCTGGTGCTGATATTGCACCTTCAACATTGCGATACAGGCTGTTAGAACACGGACGGAGAGCACGTCGACCGTACAAGAAGCAGCTTCTGACGCTTCGTATGAAGAAAAAAGGGTTGGAATGGGCACGGAAATACAAAACATGGACTGAGAAAGACTGGGAGAAAGTTCTCTTTTCTGACGAAACACATTTTGTGGTTCAGGGATTTAGATCGTGAGAAGGAACCAAGGAGAACCTCTCAATCAGCACCACATCAATCAAGCATCCGCCCAAAAAGATGTTTTGGGGTTGTTTCAGCGTTTTGGGGACATAATCTCTTGTTCCCGTAGAGGGAATGATGAACAGTGCCAGTTACGAAGTCATATTGACCCGAAAAGTGCTTCCAACCATGGCTAAACTGTGGCCGAACGGAGATTGCGTTTTCCAACAAGACAGCGCGCTATGTCACACTTCGAAGCGAATCAAAAATTTCTGCTCAAAAAAAATATTACCGTACTGGATTGGCCCGGGAATTCACCAGACTTGAATCCCATAGAAAATTTGTGGGCTATTGTCAAAAAACGGTTTCACAAATTTGACTGTACGACGATGGACAAGCTAATTTCGGCCGTTATTGACATATGGTTCAGAGACGTTGAAATTAAAACTACATGTGCTAGTCTAGTACATTCCATGCCGAAACGTGTCTGTGATGTTATAAAGTCTCGGGGAGGTCATATCACTTATTAGTTTTAAATGTATCCATAGAAAACTTAAATAAAACTGAATTTTATAAAAAAAACTGCATTACTCAATTAATTGCCACAATACTGTATTAGATATTGTACACTGTTCTTTAGAAATAGTTAATAACATATTTTTAATGTTATGTTTTTAATATAGCTCCCCCAAAATGGAGAGTAGAACCGAGTGATCAGTTTGTTCCCGTGGGTGGCAACGTTCTTCTTGACTGCATGGCAGATGGCAGACCGGAACCTAGAGTAATATGGAAGAAAAGCGAAGGTATGATTTTTTTTGATAATTTTATTTTGCAACATTGACATTTCTAAATTATTTTTCATATTATTTTCATATATATATATATATATATATATGGCATGTGCATAGACATTTTTATTTGATTGGACATCTAAGAAATTTTACGTACCACTTGTAAAGCACCTAGATGTCCCAACCGGGAATCGAACCGTGGATCTCCGAACTGGCCAGCCGATGCTCTACCGTTGAGCTACTGTAATGAAATTGCAAGCTCTTATCGTCTAAGTGGACTCTGTATTCTCCACCCTCTAATGTCAGAATAGCGGGAAACGGAAACTCTGACTGACCACTTCCTGCTATTTTTACCTCAGGTTAGCTTCCTGTTACTTCTATTTTTACCCAGGTTATTATCCTGCGTGGTTATTATCCTCTCAATTTGAATTTGGGCTCAATCTTCCAAATTCTACTGAATCCCTACTAGTCGTACTGTTACTTTCAGACCTCCGACATCTAAGCTTATGAGTTACCTTACACCTTTCTGGTAGGTCGGACGGTCTGGTTCTCAACAACAACAACAATAATAATAATAACAGTAACAACAACAACCTAAGCTTATGAGTAGATTCTGCTCTCAATTAATTTTGATCAATGACTCCCTTTATTTCATTCTTATTAACTTATATGGAATTGTTATATTTTTAGACCTAAATAAATGTTCATTTGGCGGGATGTAGACCTTGAATACCTCATGAGTGCAGCAAGTATCCTTTCCCGGCTGTGCAGCTAGCTACTCTAAACCCACTATGTGAGTCGTAAGGTCTGGTGTCTTCAGACTTCCGACACTTTTGCACTAACCTGCAGGGTTGACTTGTTCGGGCGCCGTTGTAAAGAGCCTTGCTGCCTTAACCGGTAATCGGACGCTAGAGCTCCGAACTGGCTAGTTGACGCTCTACATTTGAATTACTGGAACGAAATTGCAAGCTCTTATAGTCTAAATGGACTCTGCACACTTAGTATAGCAAAATTTTTTATTCCTGTAAGTTAATCATTTTAGGCGATCTATATATTAAAATTGTTAGCATCAGGGCAAGAGAGTTGATTCCAGTAAAATGGAGTTAAAATGGTTTTGCGGGAATAAAATTTTGTAACATAAAACTCAACTTTTGTAATATATATAAAAAAATATCGATCGTGTTTGTTGATCAGTCTAGCACTGTAGAAGGAGATCCAATGAATTCTTTAAACAAAAATGTGCTGTATTGTTTATAATTACTTTTTAATTACCTTTAGTTTTCCTTATATAAATTCACTTTTATCGTAATACCCTTGATTCGTAGTAAAAGTATTGTAATATTACAGGATCATTTCTTATAAATATTTCATATGTTTCTATAGAATAATAAATGTTATTGTCCACGTAACGATTATTGCTTGCTATAATTTATTATTCATTTATCTAACACTCGCTCCGGTATTGAATATTATATACATGTGTTTCAGTTAAAGACGAGAATACATCTACCATCAAAGTAAAAGAAAGCTGTCCTTTCAACAATAAAATGAATTACAATGCAGTCGTTTAATATTTAATGTACCAAATCGTTCAACGATACGAAATTCTCTTGAAGAATTGTTTGGAATGAGTAATTCTGATCCGATAAAGGGAAGTATAATCGCTTGCAGTTTAAAAAAAACCAGATATAACTTTCTGAATTAATACTTTCTTTTTTTACATTTTACAATGCTTTGTAACGAATGATGGAAATTAATGAAATAGTTTCGAAAATCTGTACTCGAGTTTCTACGAATCTACACGTTCTGTCTAGAACATTAAACTAGAACTCAGCACTCTAGAACACTGATTCATCTTTTTTCAGCGTGACCTGTCTGGCTGCATGTCTGTGTAAAGTTTTTATCTACTTTACTCAAAAACTATTCCACAAAATTAATGCTACAAAATGTAGCTGGATTTTCAGTGATTTTTACATAAATCAATTCCCAAACGACTAAAAATTCTATCACAGAGTTTCCATCATAAGACCATCGGGAAATATCAATAAACGTGCTTTCCAACGATTTTTGAACCAATTCCGTAGAATAAATCCTTCATATTTATTTTATAATATATAGAAATTTGCATTTTTAAGTTGTCTGATATTTATTTTGTGGCATCGAAGATAGTAAGAATAACACAATTGTATATTTGGCAAAAAATTGCTTGTATATCTTCAAATTCTAATCATAAAGAATTTTAATAAGTTATTATATATGTTATTCTATACTTAATTCGTTATTCTATGATTTCTTAAGCTAACAAACATGTTTGGAATATTGATCCCATAGGTATATTTTTACTGCATAGTCAGCGGCTGCGCATGCGCTTAAAATATTTTCTACTAGAAAAAGGATTCCCTTTTGAATATTTTATTTATATATTTTATTTTTTCCTCTGTGGAAAGCGTGCATTTTATTTTATTTTTTTATTATTATTGGTTAATTTTGCTCTGCGGATAGCTTGCGTAGTAATTTGATGTCGGCTCACGATTTGAAGATAGGATTTAGACTTGAGTAGCGTTATCTGTAAATGTTTTCTTTAAGTAGAGGGCGCATATTTACGATCTGGAAAACGCTTGCAATTTGTTCTAGTTGACAAATAACTGATTTTATAAACGTAATGTAACCTTTGGACTGGGCGTAATTTTTCATAAAATGTGAGTATTAAAACAGGAATAATAATTATTTCGACGTAGCCTGTAGACTTCAGTTAATAATTTACATTGAAATATCTACAAACATCTAATTTAATATTGACTTCAAATATTGAAAATACACCACTTTCCACAGCGCCGATATTAAGAAATCTCCAAATTAATTTCAATTTCTTCTAAACATTAGAATTACCGTGTAATCTTGTCAGTTTGTAAAATTAAATTAGATGGTAGTTATGTAGACGACATAGAACCGGAGATATTGATTTTACCTCCAGATCATGATGCACTGAGCGACACCGAGGAGATTGGCGATTGATCTGCAAGGAAGATAGAAGAAACAATGTGTGATAATGTACGTTCTGAAGATGTTGCGAACACAATTGACATTTTAGTTTCATATACAATGAAGAACATTATAGAAATCCCAAATGGGAAAAATGCGAACCCAAGTTCGAACGTATTCCGACCTTTAATGATTATTTTGTTGCTGGTAAATCTCCTATTGAAATATTAGAATTGATTTGTTTGAAGATGATATAGCTGACGATTGAAAAAACAGTTAAATATTCCAAGCAAAAGAATGATTATGTTTTACAAATAAGCGTAGATGAAATGAAGCAATTTTTAGGAATTCTATTGTACAGTTGTTATCATATCTTACCTCAATAAAAGATGTACTCGGAAAATGTACCCGACACTAGAACTTTATTTGTAAGTAAAGCGATATCAGAGAACAGATATTACGAAATAAAGAAGTATCTTCAGTTTAACGATAACTTATAACTTGACTTGAATGATCGGTATTTCAAAGTAAGGCCACTTTATGATCTGCTGAACAAATCTCTTCAATATTTTGGAGTATTTTCTGAATTTTTAAATATTAATGAAAAAGTGGTCAGATACTTTGAAAAGCATGGCTGTAAGATGTATATAGAAGGGAAACCAGAAAAATTTGGATATATATTGTGGATGCTAACTTCCTGCAATGGATTCTCGTACCATATTATACCTTACCAAGGTGCAAAGCACAGGAATGCGAAGCCTGCAGCCATCGACAGCATGCCATCGAAAGAAGCAACATCTAAAAGCCAAGTTATAAAAGCTCCAAAGGGGCAGAAGAATAAAAATCCAAAGGTACAAAAGAAGAAACCAAGTAAGAAAATCGAGAATGAGCCATTATTTCATACAGTAGTCCAGAATTTGCTGTCAATAATTACAAATCCTGAGATACATAAAATTTATATGAATATTTTCTTTATTTCATATGAAGTATTGTCCAATCTTGGAAATGAAAACTTCTTTGCTACAGGTACTGTTAGAGAAAATAGAATCTCTAAATACCCACTTATACCCTCTAAAAAAATGTCGAAAATAGAATGTGGCTCTTCAGACAGCAATTTTGATACAAAGGACAAAGTTGCAGCAGTTCGGTGGAATGACAATCGAGTTGTTTCAATAATAACCAATTTTGAAGAAACAAAAAGTGTATCGACTGTAGAAATAAGAGTAAAGGGTGGCAGAAAACAGGTAAAGATACCAATGGGTATTACAGACTAAAATAAATATGAAAACGGAGTTAACCTATTTGATAATCATGCAGCAGCTTACATTACTTCGATTCAAGGTAAAAAATGGTAATGGTCTTTATTTGTTAAGCTGGATTTTCGAAGACACATAACAGTTGCCTATTTGGGACTTTCCATTCTAAAGAAACCATCTTGCAGGAAATCGGGTGTTCAACAGGATAATGAAGACTTTCTAAAGCTTAAAAACGAACAGGTTATTGTAAAAAACCCAGAAAACCGACAAAGAATATACCAGTTAAAAACCTGCGCAGCAAAACCAACAACTATCTGTAAAAAATGTAATGTTGGACTATGCTTGAGATGCTTTCTCCCATTCCACCTAAGTGAAAACGCATAGCAGTGGACTATACCTATGGCCTATTTTTAGGAAAACCTGTACCGATCAAAGTAATAAAAGTTTAGTAAGTTGTTTGATTTCATGTGTAGACATAAGCTTAAAGAAACACAAATTTAAGATTTAATAAGAAAATATTAATTTTTTCAATGCTTGGTACAATATGGGTTAAGTTGGTTCACTTTTTAAATAAATATAAATGAATCTTTGGATTGAATTATTACTTTTAATTGAATTGGTCCTGAATTGATTTAATTAATACACACACACACACACACACACACACACACACACATATATATATATATATATATATATATATATATATATATATATATATATATATATATATATATATATATATATATTTCTGAATATTTCAGAATATTTCAGAAATGAAACTGAAATTTTCATGAACGCCTATAATTGCGACTTTTCTGATAGTTTGCCGAAATTATCGATACAGTAGCTAAAAAAATGAACAAAAGTTGCAAAATTTATTATCTATGTCAATTTATTTATTTATGTCATGATGATTTGCGTTGTAAACTCAAAATTCTATACAGTGAAAAAAAATTTTATATTATTAAATCCATAATAATAAAGGAATATGTGTGTATGCTCGTTTAACTGTGTCTCCTGCAAAGAAAAATCTAAGCAAAGTACTGCCGTGAAATTCCAAACTTGAATACTTCAGAACCGGGAAAAGTGCACCTCGGGTTTATTGCTGTTAAATTCGAATTAGTTTTACCTTAGCGAAAGAAAATATTATTTTAGAGTTTCCGTTTTTTACACATTTCCAATTTTTTATATTTTCTAGAAAATGTACCGACATTGGACTGGATTAAAGTTGAGCTGTCGTAGCGTAGACTTGTGTAGACCCACACAACAAATTTTTTCTTTAGTTATGTTATAAGCAAGTATATTTGTAAAACGTTCTTTGGTTTTCGTGAATTTACTTTGAGTTATAGTGTAGATTTTATTAGAGGTTTGAATCTTAAATCCCGGGCAACCCCGTGAACATTTTCTAGTATATAAAAACAAGTAAATGTTAATTTAATTAATGACTATTTTTTACAACATTATATCATTTTTTCATGGGCAAACTACATCGTTGTAGAAACTCTTTCATTTAGAAATGTACATACATTTGTCCATAAAAGTATTACCATTAACAATTAAACGAATGACAATATAGGTTTTAATTATTAAATGCAATAAATGAATCAACGATATAGAGTTTCTCATTTCCTGGGAGATTTATCCAAATAAGATTAAGTCTGATAGAAAAAAGATAAGACAGCTTTTACTAGTTAGTCCAAGTCAGCAAATCTCAGAACTGCAATTTTTCGTATAGCCATTTGCTCCTTCCATTTAATATTGATAAAAGATTCATTAACTTTTGTTTTCCTGCATAACCTTTTGTAGAATAAGTTCCAACTTTTCTGTAATATATAACAGTTCCTATTACTTAGAACATTTTCCTTTTTACTGCGTTGCCAGTAAGATCCTTGAAATAGAAATATTCTCTTGATAATACTAATAGTGTTTGGTGCTCCTCCAAAATGTTTCTTTTTGAGCAGAAGATCAAAGAACCAGTTTAATGTTTTATACTTCACAATATAATTATTTGAAGACTTAAAACGATATACAAGTAGATTGATTATAAAAACAACCGGTTTTGAAAACAAAACAAGAAAGATCAATCATGCATAAAGCATTGATTATGAGACACTTTCCAATTTCAATGCAATTTTATTTAAACCTCTCTAAAATGCGATGTATCCCTCGGTAATATTTTTAAAATTATCACAATACTACATTCATTTATTATATTTGAAAACTTAAAACTTGATCGAAAAAAATGAACTTCATTCAAATGACGGCATTGAAATATAAATTGCCTTGTTTAAAAATCTCTAAAATGCGATACATTCCTCGGTAATATTTTTAAAATTATCATAATATTACAATAGTTTATTACATTTGAAAACTTCATCGAAAATATATGAACTTTATTCAAATGGTGTCATCGAAATATTAATCGCCTGGCTCATTCTATAAAAGCAGCATTTCATTCATTACGTTTGTCCATTCCTTTCATTAATCACAATACTATAATAATTTATTTTATTTCAAAACCTAAAACCATGGCGATACAAGTAATTTAACTCTATGTTTAAAACCTCATGTGAAAAATCGCCTGGTTCTTTGTGTAAAATTAATGAATGTTTCATTCATATCAGCTATATTACAGACTTCATGAGCTAAATAATTTTATGTTAAAGAAATGCAGCAATTATCATTCAACTCATTCTACATATTTTAGTGTTTGCGTTCTCCATAAGTGAAAGGGGCCTTCATCGTAGAAATGGCCAAAGTTTGACGATCATTAAACTCAAATATTTTGTAATTGCGTTGTTTCAGTATATAGATGCACATAATTTAAGCAAAAATAAAGCGGTTTTAGGACGGATACAACACCAAATGAAAATTAAAAATAAATTAAAAATCACGATTTTAACACAAGATGGATGCCATATTTTATTTTGAAGTGGGTTACGTGATCTTTTCATATAATGGTCACGTGATCGCTTCATATAAAGGGTGTAATTATTATTTTAATATTTTTTTTAAACTACTGAATATATTTGGCTGAAATTTTTTTTATATATTTTATGGGATAATTTTTAGAAGCAACCGAAGAATCCGAAGCAATTTGTAAATTTTAAATTCGCTTAAAAATATTTGAAAAATTGAGTCCCATAGTGTTCAATGCATTTCATTTCTTCAACCCGGGTTCAATCCAAAACTAATTGGGTGATATTATTCATAAGACAGACAGACAGAATAAACAAAGTCATAAACACTTTTCAACTACGTTGTAAAGCGTTAAAAATCTAATTTGAGCAGCACATAGCGCTTCTTGTATAAAGCAAAGAATTTCCTTCTTTCACAGTAAAGAAATGATGTACTAGATCCACGGACGGCATAACATTTTTAATGTGGACTTGTATATTCGGCGCTCCTCCGGATGACAACATGCAAATCTATTTTGAAGAATCCAATTAAATTATATTTCCCGCAACTCTAAACTCACAATTACAATATTGAAGCATTCGGAATACGCAATATAGTTCATATATTAAAGTATTTTAATAAATAATTCATAGATTTGGCATCATTTTCGTTAACATATCGTCATTTTTGCACTTTTAACGATGTTTTCGTGAATCTGGAATAAACTACAACCAAGTTGCCGATATTTCGTTAAATGAGTCCCTAAGTTCGCCAAATTGATCAGCAAGCGTTACAGATAAACGGAGAAAAAAAATCATTTCTTACATATAAATGCCTGTAGATATATTGTTAGGCGTCGAAATACTAAACTATCACACAACGTATCGTCTCTAGTAAATGGAACAAACTAGATCCATGAGAATGATATTAACAAATTAGTCGTATAATATTACATATACAAATTGAACATATTCCACGATAGTTAATACATTTTTAATTTCAATTGATTTCTTGATACATTTATTTGAAAAAAAATTACAATATGTCGAGAACGATTTATGATAGCGTTCTAAAAATTTATGTCAATCGTTTTCTAATAAAAATATCATAAGAAATATTTATTTACTTAATCACATTAAAGATTCTGATTTTTTTATGGTATTTTTTTTCCAAAATTTCATTCGAAAATGATAGAGTCTTGCTAAGATTCGATTGCGTTAAAAATGTATAGCCTTCCGGTATACATTGATTGTAATTTTTGTACCAAATTTCTTTCGAAACGCTCCATTCGATTATGAGATATTATCTCCGCATACACTCACACACACATACACACATATATATATGTATATATACTTACGCATACAAACATACAACAATAGTAGGTGAAAACAATGTATGTTCTAATATATTAAAAACTCCAGACAGTTTAACAGTCCAGATGCATGCATCTTTACATGTCAACATTTGTGTTTATATAATATACGATATAAGTATTCAGTAACATGTGTTTATGCATAAACGATTGTAATAAAGTTATATTTTCCCATGCATTTTCAGAATCCTTATAATTTAAAACTGATTATTATAATGAACATCTTGTAAAGCTTCCATACACTCCCCGTAGCTTTCAAATTCTTCAGATTTTTCTTTTTATTTCTTTTTACCAATTTAATAATTCTAAATTCTGTACCTTAAACTTTTCTGTTATTATTATATACAGCCAAAGGTATCAATACTTGATGAATAAAATATAATAGAGGTTAATTTAAAATTTACCATAAAAATACAAAATCTGCTAGATAAAAAAATATCCGTTCACTATCATATTCCTAAATAATTCCTATATATATATATAAATGCATATTTATTTGTAAAATGATGTATGAGCTGAATTTAAAGCAGAAAATGAACACTAAAATGAAAATACTTTTTTTATAACTCGCACTATGATAAAATATGTGTAGTAATCTAACAAATATTAGAAGCTTAATATAAGCATGGAAATAAATTGGCCATTGGAGATAAAATATATAGATAAGCATGTAGTTATCAAAAACGGAGGCTTAAAAATACCAAACAGCAATTCAGTAATTCTCTAAATTTACCTATATATAGACAAAATCTGTTCTTAGATAACCTACTTTCCAAAATTCTAGTAGTAACATGTGTCTCTTAAAAATATATCGTTTTCTGAAATCTCTGAATACCCTTCCTTATATTTTCTTCACTCCATTAAAATATTTTTACAGACACTTCCGTTTCCTAACAGATGGGAAAGGTATGAATTTTATAAATGATATTCAGTGCTTTCACACCTCTAAAACAGACCTAACTTAATTTATCTACATTCATAACAAAAGCTTAACCCATAATGGATCCCATTCAAACTTCTCAATTAAAATTACATAATGCTCTAAAACAGCATATAATTGATTAAAGGTGCCTCTCGATTGCATTTAATCATGTATTTTTTTATCCAATTTCATATTGCATGGTTGTCTCCCATATTTCAATAATTAAGCATTCGACTAACGTCATCATTCATTCAGTCTGCGAGGATCATATTTCACACTACAATATATTTTAAACGATTGCTACCTGTCTTTTACTGGTTCGGTTACGGGTTATGTGAATCAAGTCTTTCCATTTGGTTTATTTACGCGGCTTGGTTTGGTTTTAATTTGATGCAATAACTTTGTTTTTACTTTTGAATTTTATATTTTGCGTTTTACAATACTATCCCTCATGTGTTATTTGTCAAACTACGGCGACAACCTCCCCCCCCCCCTGCTTCGTCTAAGGTGCCTGCTCCCTTTCTGTCTTGAAGAAGGGAGGGATTTCTTGTCTCCGCATTTGGTTAATACCTTTCATTAACTATATGTTGTACTAAAGATGTTGTTATGTTAGTGTTAAAA
Source organism: Amaurobius ferox (assembly GCA_951213105.1). Taxonomy (NCBI): domain Eukaryota; kingdom Metazoa; phylum Arthropoda; class Arachnida; order Araneae; family Amaurobiidae; genus Amaurobius; species Amaurobius ferox. The sequence continues at coordinate 4,606,150 of OX578134.1, read as the reverse complement.
GACTTACGTCTCTCGGTTGTAATTATAGATGAAAAGAAAATATTTAATAACTTTCAAATGCATTTCTAAATAGTCAGAAAATAAAAATGAATGTATATATTTTTTAATGAGCCATTTCTAAAAATGTTCAAAACAGTATTTGCCCTAAACTATCAATGAAAAGAAGTTTCTCCTCTTAATTTGCACTGTTTTAGTATGAACAATGAGGCGAAATCACAATGGAACAATTTGCATGGAACAATGGCAACTTTACATATCTAAAAATTTAGCAAACTTCAATTTTAACGGACCACAACACAAAAAAAAAATATTCTAATTGGACAACATGTGCTTATCGTACAAATTCAGTTGTTGTTATTCGACCTAGATCGCACATACAACCAGAAGGTTTATGGTATATGTTTGGACGGAAGGGGCAGTGTCACAAATTTAAAACGGAACACAGTGAGTGTGGCACAGGAAATCGAACTCTGGTTGTACACGTGCAATCCCCGTATCTTTACCACCGGGTTGTACCACCCCCGTATAAACCCATTTGGAATTCTTAAAAATAAAAACTGATTGTGCACAAAACCATTGTGTATACTATTCTGGACTCGTCTCTGAATAATTTTAGTAGAGTCATATGTTTGAAATGTTCTATTTGAACAAATTAATGCGGTATATTTCTGACAAGGTGTATTATTTCTATACACTATATGTATATTATATGCAATGTTTTTGTATACTTATAAAACTTTAAGTGAGGTAGCGATGATATAACTTTCAAATATTTTCTTGTCAGTCATAGAATATCAGGCATAGAAACATTATGTGACTACATTTGTTTAGAGGACATTTTGAGCCCGGTATAGCAACAGTGTGCTGTTAGCAACAGTTTGCTCTTAGCAACTTCGAATTAACAACTGCCAGTTTTTATTTCTGTTTAAGTTGTTTCTCAGTTGTTTCTCAGTTGTTTCTCAGTTCAGTTGCTAACATCACGCATTTATTGAACTTAACAGAAATTGCTCTAGAAACAATTATAGTCACTTAATTCTTCTTTGTCAGCTTTCTGTAAGGAAGTGTTATAAAATTATGTTTTCACAAGCAACAGTTTTATTTACTGTGAAGTAACGATCATGTAACTGTACGTTAAATTCTTAGCATAGTTGTGTACTGTGCTGAACAAAAATTCATTATATTTAAGTCAGAATATAACATGATACACTTGTCCATAAGAAGGAAGAAAATGTTCTACTGATAATAAAATGAGTAATACGGGAATCATTTAATATTAAATGAACTGAATTATTTAACAATACAATATTTTTTTCTTTAGGCAGCACCAATCTGCTAAAAAACAAAACGAAAGATCTATTGCTTATTAAGAATAAATCAATGAACTTTTACGTTTATCTATTTGCCTCATTTAATGCTATCGTAACATGGAATTTTTGCGAAAATTTTAGAAGATTTTTCTGATTTTATTCTATTCTAAACTAATCAATATTATTTTCCGAGAATTACATCTTTTGTGCCAAAGCACGAAATGTTCAGCATTTGAAAAAAACATAAGGTTCAGAGGATTGCATGGAAAGTTTTATTTTCGAGAGAATGCAAAAGAAAGTGATACATTTTCAAAAACTCATTCAATATCTTATTTGTTCAAAACATCTTCGAAACGTAATGAAATTTTGAAAATTTTGTTTGCTGGTTTATTTGAAAAGTGAATTCTCATTTCTGCAGAAATAAATTTTACGATGTGGAATTTCGAAAGAATATTGTTTTGGAACATTGAAGCAATTATATTTTTTTATTGTTTTCTAGAATTTCCTTAACTCAGTAACCATGGATTCTAATAAAGGCATTTTTATAAACTATGCAATGTACATTTTTCTATATAACAATAAAGAAATAAAAAGGTACACAACTGTGTATTACTAGATATTTGTATATATCTAAGTGCTAGAATGCTTTATTCTTTTATTTCCAAATTTAAAATTTGATATAAATGAAGAATATATTTTTAAATGAACAAAACAATTTGTTTTTATTATTTTTTATTTAAGAGTTATAATGTTTTCATTATTTAATCTCCAAATTAAAAGTTAGAATGAATAAATATATTTAAAAAAAAACGTTTGTTGTATTATTTTTTATCTAAGAGTTAGAATGTTTCGTTATTGCATCTCCAAGTTTAAAATTTAGTAATTTAGTACAAAAGGTGGATATTTTTATATGTGAACAAAACATGTTTTTATTATTATTATTTTTTTTCATAGTGAAACATTTTAGTAACTTGCTGTCCCATGGAATGAAAAACACTCTTTCTCAAGAAAGTTCTAGTTTACAAAACGCCAATGTGTAGATTGAGTGTCTACAAGTTAAAATTTTGATAATTACCAAAGGCACATCCTTAATTAAAATAATTATAAAAAATTTCACGATAATTAAAATACTAAATAAAAAATACGTATAAAACATATATACATAACAACCAAACCAATATGCAAAAACCTAAGAGTTTTCAAATATAAAGTTTTTAAACATTTGGAGCTATTTTCTTGCCTCCAATACCAGTCATTAATGTTTGGATTCTTTGCAATTACGATTGTATTCTACATACAACGGTGTTCTTTCTTTGCATACACTGCAGCCTGGCAGAGGGTATATAACAATTCGATGCAAATATTAATGGTTCCTAGACGAAAGGCTGCTATAGCAACTAAACGAAGGATTGATAAACTGGAAACTAATTTTCCATTTTGTTTCTCTGATTTCCTTTTGCCATCAAGATGATGAAAGCCGAGACCGTCCAACTCGTTCGGGGACATGAGTAGCATTTTGGACTGACGGCTGCTATCAAGATGTGGAAACCCCAGGCCGTCCGACTCATCCAGAGGACTTGAGCAACTATTTGAACGACCGGGAAGTACCATCAAGATGTGTATTTTTTCTCAATGTGTTTTAGAGACGCCTATTGTAACACAATATTTGTATTACATGTTACATTCCAATTACGGATGCCAACATAGCCATTTCGAAATTCCAATTGCGGATGCCAACCTAGCTAATGAGCTATTTAAATGCTGCGGAGGGAGCCAATGGCAATACAAACATAAATAAGCAGCGCATCCCCTTCTTCACTTCAACGAATCAACAACGACACTACAATGTGAAAAGAAAAAGGTTTGAGAGAATGTTCTAGAACTTTCCAGAGGATGCAATTTCGACAGCGTCCTAGACGCACCTGAAGTTTTTGGTAGTCGTCTTAAAACTTTCGAACGAGGCAGCATCATGTTTTTGGTTTTTGTGAAAAAGTGTCTGTAGATTGTGAGCAATAGAATGGTAGCCTGCGCAAGTACGCGAAGTGCAACGATTTTCCCACATCATTGAGATGGCACGAATATGCACGTAACAAAGAGTAAAGGTAACCAACTTTCAATTGTCACTATTAGCACGGAAGGCACACCTTTAACGATTATTAAAATAATTGACTACCAGTTCATATGAGTAGACCATATGAACGAGTTCGTAATATTGAACTATAAGAACTATTCTTTATCGATTGTTTAAAGGAAACTGTTTTTTTAGAAATTTAAATCAAAGATATTATGTGTGTAAATATATATATAGCTATTAATGTAATATTGTCAGTATTATGTGTCTTTTAGTGATTGATTTAATTATAGCATAGTTACTCCAGATATAATAGATATCTATTAAGTAAAATATTAAAATAAATTGAGCAATTAAGCATGAGTGTTTCTTTATGTTTTGTGTGTTCGTAGTCCGAGCTTGAGAACCGGGAGCTTACATGCTCCACCCTTAGTGGCGGCATCATAGGTAAGTCCTATACTGGTAAATTTTGATAAGGACAATTTTACCTTATGACACCTATCAGTCATGAAATACGGAACATACGACAGATACGATAAAGTAAACTAGTTCTTTTTTTTTAACAGTTCTGCAATTATATTTCCGGACGTGTTACTGCACGTTAATATTTACTGTAGGACACTTTTCTCTCCTTTACTCAGAACTTGCAAGAATTTGATTTGCCTATGCTCTTTTGAAGTACTTGAATTATCTGTGCTATTTTGTATCTTTCTGGAAATAATATGTTAGTCATCAAGTTAATTTAACTGTAAATGCAATGTTAATATATTTGTTATATTTATTCAGTTATTGTTAATGTAACTATTTTTGTTGCAGAAAACACTGGCGATTATCGCACAGTGATAAGCGGATCTCACGTACAAACTCTGGTTAACGGCTCGTTGGTCATCAGGGACGTCGAACAAGAAGATGACGGACGTTATATGTGTGAAGCAAGTAACGGTGTTGGATCACCACTTAGTACGGTTATAAAGTTAACTATTCATGGTAAGTAAATGGAATTGTATCTAGGTAAGTTGCATAGTATGTATACTGTAAAACATTTTCTTGGGGATTCTTTCTTCTTATAAAAGAAAATTTGGAAATGTCAATAGTTTTTTTTTATAAAAACCGCAATGATTTCCGAGCCTTTAAGCCGAAACTTTAAACAAGACATTTTCTAAAGCAATATGTACAGAATTTCAACCATAGGGAACTTTCTTGAAGCTTCAAGGCTCATCTGTTGCCCTTCAGATATATAAAAATTGGGTTTGCATTCCAAAAAGTGTTCTGTATATGCATGCATACTAGTAATTGTCCTGAATTTTCGTGAAAAACGGTCAAACTAGTCCTTGTGTAAATAAAAAGAACAGTAAATCCTCAAAATAATCCATTCCAATCGAATCCGACAGCATTAAGCATTGTTCGAAGAACGTTTTCTTATCGTAAATTCTTTATGTAATAAAAAACTTTCTGCTTCCTACTGGGATGTGGATTTCTGTTTTCTGCAGGATATCGGGGAGCATATTTCTCATAATGCATATGATTGCAAAATCTATTGAATGCATATGATTTCAAAATCTTCCAAATCTTTTGAATGCATTTATTTCAAAAATTTAAGCAGTTTCTTAAAAATACAGCACATCGCAACACATTAGTCGTTTCTATAAAGCACCATTTTTAATTAATATTAACATGCAGGTCACATAACAAACAAATAATGCACTTATTATCAAAGTTGATTTACCTCAAAAGATAAAATGTGATAATGATAAAGACACAAATTTAATATTCTGGTGTATTTCTGGAACTTCTTCCTAATTTTCAAAGCAGATTCTTCATAAAACAGATTTTGAAATTGGTCTATTACCCCGGAAGGAAAAACGTGGATCAATATGTACCCTATTTGTGGCAATTGTAGTTTTCCAAAAACTTGCAGTAATCCTATTTAAGTTTTTTGTGCTTCAGAAATTATTATTGTATTTTGTCAGATGAAGCCTAAATGAAAATATTCATATTATTTCATTATAATTAATGGTAATTCAGCTAAGTAATCAAAAGCAATTTCTACTATCTATAGAGCTTAATTCATATCAATTACAATTTTAAATTTCTAAAAATACTAAAACCACATCAAATACCGTTTTCGATATCTAAAATGATTCAACAGATATCAATACACATTTTAATATCTAAACATATCCAACATATTTTTTTACTTCTAGCATTGATTCATACACTTTTACAATGTCACTTAAAATTTTCATCGGTTTGTACGAACACAAATATTTTGCAATTTACAACCATTTAATTTTTCACTTAGTCTACAATTAAAGTCGTTTTCAACACAATTAACTTTTATTATGACTTGCTTTACGATCTTACTAATACATTTACCTTTCCTAAATTATTCCATAACAATAGGTTGGAACCCGAAGCATTATTTCATAATATTAATACTTTAAAATTAAATATTATACAATTTCACATCATCCATTTTTCCATACTAAACATACATTAAAAAAATTACTTTTACAAATTTCTACTTAACTTTTATATCTATATTGCTTGTCAGAATACTTTCATGTCGGCCAGTCAGGGCCCCAGAATCTTTCCGTTTGATGTTTTAGTATGCATGGGGTTTATCTTTCGGATTTGACTCCTTCAGTAGCTGTTTCCAGTATGACCCTTTCTTTGTTCTATATGATCCTGTGTGCAATGGAAGGTATGCAGTCCTAGCTTCCATGTTCTCCTCCGGAGTTCGTGTGGTCCACATTGCGTTGAGGATATATCCTTTCGACTCTGCACTATCGGTGCCACAAGACCTTTGACTGAGCTATCTCGGGTGTCCGGACTTTTTAAGCATTTTTTTCCAGTTCCCACTTTCTTTTGCTTTACCACTGTCCATGTTTTTTTTCTAGATCTTGCCCCACTTTCTCAATATTAACACATGATTTACGTAGTTCTGGATAACTTTGACCCTTTGGAACCACCTGCCTGTCACATTCTATTCCCAAATCTACTTGGTTTTCCAAAATATTCCGAATTGTGTTTTCAGCTTTCAATTCTGGCTTTCTTTCCTCTTCCAATAACTGATCCAATCTGAACTCAATTTGAACTTCTTCGTCTGGTTCCTCCAATTCCTTATCATATATTTCCTACTTCTTTCTTTCATTTGTATTTTCCAACTTTGGTTTCGCTCTCCCTTTTCCATTTCCCATTTTACATTCAATTTGCTTTTACTTTCAAATATTGGGCTCAAACGATATCCATTTTGAATTTCTGTTTTCGGTTCCGCCAATTTACCTTTAAAAAATATATATCATTGACTGTTACTTGGATTATTTTGCGATCATCTTCCGATCTTTTTTCCCTTCTATTCTAATTAAATGTTCTAATTCCAAATTTCCTTGAACTTTTGACTCCGTTCAAAACAACATTTTTCTTTTACGTTTTCTACTGAACCTCCTTTAGTGTCAAATAACTGCATCAAATCAAATACATCTTGCGCGTTGAAATATCTCTGTGTCCTTTCAATTTCTTTCAATCGAATAACTCGTCTTCTGGGGAATCATTCAAAGATATTTCTTTGGAACTAAATGGCTGAGGGAATATTGTGCTTAAAAATTTTTCAACAGGTACTTCCCCTACATTTCCCATCCTGTGAGGCAGATTAATATAGTTCATTTTCACTGAGTTTATCCCCACTTTAGAGTGTTTTTCTTCCTTTTTGAATTACACACTTCCATTCGACTTTCTGGTAGGTCGGACGGTCTGGGTCTCAACAACGACACTTCCATCCGAATAGTTTAAAGACCTTCTCTATTCACAGCCACTTTTTTAAAATACATTTTTTTGGCTGTCCTGTGAACCCACCATTTTTCGTTGATCATATCTGCCATTTTGACCCGATTTCCTATCTTGGGGTCTTTGTTACATAAACCCTTGATTTGGGTTATATCTGCCTGGTTCCTGCCATTATATTGGATATCATGCATTGTAATTACTAGTTAATTTAAAAAATACGTCAAATGATCTCGACATTCTGCCAAAGAAAAGGTCTGGCGTTCTTAGTCATTCATATAATTATCCATTCATGTTTTCCTGATTTATGTCTAAATCTAATATATTCTCCAGGTATGCTTTTCTTATTAGAAGAATTCTCATTGATCCTGGATCCTGTAGGTTGTTGCCTTACTCCATACAATGCATTACTAATTCTACTTTGCCTTACTCCATACATTACTAATTCTACTTTATAGCATCTTTCGGAAAAATGTATTATATATGTTCTTTAAATTCAACCCAGAATTTACAATTATTTTTCTCTTACAATATTTCACTAACGCTTAGCTTCCCCATGTAACATGTTTTCTGCCGAAGCTAACTTTTGCTCGTCACTTCTTGCCGCTTTTAGAAAAAAAACTTCTCAAATATTTTGCGTACCCATTTTCTTATCCCCGAACATGAAATCCAAATTATCGTTTCACTACTAAATTCAATACTTGAATTAGCTGTATCAACATCTTTATTTTTCACTTTGCACAATTTACAAATTTATTTGTACAATTTTACATTTCTTTGAATTATGTTATTTTTCTTCAATTGACCGTGCACTTTCATTTTGCGATTTTTGCTTTTACTTCTTTACTGGCTTAGCAAATGTCCCATGCTGTTATCTAGAACTTTCTATACTTTTTGCAAAAAAAAAAAGAAAAAAAATCTACGATCTGCAATATTCGCCTTTACATGTGAAATAAATTTTATGATGTCCATTCAAAAGTCAGACGGTTTTTCACTGCTCATGTTACTTAATACACACATATCAGTAGTGAACTTTGACCGGATCTGGTGATATACTATCTTTACGTAATCAGAGAAATAGACATAAATCACCGATGCTTACACAACTTCATATGAAGATATCTAAATCTTGTCCTTGCCAACTAGTGATCCTCACGATCCTAGTTATATCAATACTAGTGATGCACTGCATGGACGTGCACATCTACCCTTCGCAGGCACCCAGCGACTCAACTACCAGCTTCCAGCTCAACTGGCGCTCCAACTCGACTTAGACTCCACTTCTACCAAGCTAACTATCTCACTTACGATTCGAAACTTATCCTGTCGCTGCGTAGGACAGCAGAATGTTGGTATACATAACCGAACGATTGGTACACATAACCGAACCAGTTAGATGTTGTTGATATAAAGTCAAACGTGAATTATAACGTAGCTGAGGTTAATAATAACCAAAAGTTATATAGACCTCACACCGTTTAAGTAAAAATGATACTTAATCAACTATTAAAAACATATATATCAAAAGCTAATAAAGTGGTATAAGTCGCATTCAATATCACAATACTTTTCTCTAGCTCAGCACGAGGAAAGTAAAATTCGTAAAACAAATTACGTATTCGCTATTATCAAATGGGTAAATGTTTTGTAATGTGTCTAACATTTCCGATCCAAATCTGGATCTGCCGTTTCCTATTAAAAATGTATGTTCAGATTCAGAAATTCAAAATTCAGAACCAAATTCTAGAAGAATGTTTACTGACAATTATATTTCCACTTCTTGTTCAAATATTTTCTTGAAACATCTGTTTTTCAGTATTGACTATAGATAGAGTTTAAATATTGACTGATATGGACTCAACATCGAATTCTAGAGACCTGGGGCTTTACTAAGGATTTCCATTTACGATATAACTCCTTTTTGTCTGAAAATTCGTACGCATGTACAAAATAAGTATCCAAATAAGACTAAAACTCCTTAATAGTCCCTCCAAAAATGAACTGTACGACCCATTAATTACAAGATTAAGATTCCTCGATAAATTCCTTGTTATAGGATATTATTAAGCAATTCAAAATATAAAAAGTCCGCTTCGAATAGCTTCTAGAAAATCTACTTATAAAGCAGCAAATTGTTTAAGTTCCACAACATCACACACATTAGCATATAAAATTATAAACCTTACCGTCTTTCATCCTAGAATTTTCATTCATTCGGTTATGAATACAGGAATCTTATACCCTTAAATAGAGTTAACCCATAACTTATTCATTCTTTTCAGCAATCATTAAACAAAAGGCTTCGGAATTGATTTAGTGGAAACAATCCTTTATAAGATGTAATAAGAGATTAAATTCTGAAGAAATTTACATATTTTGATGAAATTCTATAAATCCGTCGTGGTGAAGATGTGCATACTGTGTTTTCCCAATGTGAAATACAGCAGCTAAGAGAAATTTAATTTATATAAAAGGAATTTAATTAAAGAAGTATGTAAAAATGCACTTTCAGCGCTTGTTAAGATGCAAACATTTATCATTATGAACTGTAAATTAAATTTTTCTAATTAAGCTGACTGCCGACTTATTTTTAAGACGTAATGTTCAAGTTTTTATCTTTTCCCTTGAGCTCAGTTTGTAACATTTACTTAATCAAATAAATCCAATATAAATTACCTGATTCTAAAATTCTTAAAAGATTATAAAAGTATCCATTTTTAATTAAATAAGATGCATGTTTTGTATTATTTAACAACAGGGTGGTTTATTAATAAGTTTAAATAGTGTTATCAATCATATGTTGTATTTATATTTTGTGTTCTTAATGTAAACACTTTATTTTATTTAATTCATAAAGCATGTGTAGTTTATACTAGATAATTGATCATATAGTACGTGCATCAAACGCACATATTTTTAGAAAACAATAGCAATAGTGTAATTGTATTTAAATTTTAGCGGCTGGCTTTCAAACTTGAGAGTCTGGATACTTAAGATAGAAATTGCGATTTTAACATTTTTTAAATGCCATCTAATTACTAATACAATCTACCTAACATCACCAAACTACTATCACCTGACAACAATGTTACATTGAAAGTGCAAGACCTGAACTTGCTTTATATGGAGAAAATCGTTGAAGAGGTTATTTATTTTCAGTTTGAGAACTTCAAAAGATGATGCATATTACAATTTGATAAACCAGTCCCAGATAAAATAATATATTTATTTGTGAGATTCGTTCTTATTAGGGCTTGTTGGAATATCAATAATATTATAATACCATGAGTTGCGTTTCTAATGCAGTGACTAGCATTATAACGTTAGTGTGGGGCGCAGCACGAAATAGTTGATAATTACTTATACAGAAAAGAAACTTTCTATGCGCTGCTTGCAGTAAATACTATATGATAACCAAAGAATCCAGATATACCAGGCAATATACTTCAAATATTGTATAGATTGACTCATTCTGCTCGATTCTGAAATTGCACTCTCCATAACCACCGAATCCGCCGTTTCCAAAACTAAGTGATGGACTTTCCTAGCTTTATTTCAAGGCTAAACTTGCCAATCGAAGCGATACAATGCAATGCATCTTGTGGGCGCCACGTCGGACTGTGGTGCTTCCGTTGTTGCTAGACTGCGCAGTTTTGTGCTTGATCAGCCAACGCTGTAATTCGTATGTCTGTGGCAATGCATTTAAGGGCCTGCAATCGCCCCGACTTCAGTCTCGTAAGTTCGCAGTTTCAACTCAAGTACGCATCTCGAGATAGTCACTCGCCATGAATGCATCTAGCTGCTAATCAGTTGAGTTTATTCTACGGTATTCTAAAGCCAAGTAATGTAATACTGTAATGCATATCGAATTTCTTGTTATGGTAAAGTTCTTTGTTATTAAATGGTTAACTTTAGGCCTGTAATCTTTTCTTGTACGACATATTACGAGTGAGCCACACCATACTAATACACGCAAACATATGGTGTATTATTTTTCTCTCGCTACACCCTTAAAGTGGCAACTCTCATTGGATCCCCCCTCCCTTTTGATCCGAAGAAACTTCTGTACTGCCATACTTGTAGTTTTTAATTATTTTTTCACTTGCATAATAACATTACAAAAGCAATAAGACCATTGTAACATCGTATTTTTATTGCATCATTTGTGCATTTTTTATTGCATCGTATTTGTATCATTTAGTTATGTATCATTCATTAAATTATCCTTTAGTAAATATATTACAATGACACAAAATAAACCGTCGCGTGTTTTACACATGATAAAGCAAAATAGGAAGAAAATTAAAAAATATGATGTGGACAGCATACGATTTTCCCTATATAATGCAATGAATTTAAATTTTTCACAGTGAAACAATTATACATAAGATCTACGGAACATAGTTTTTTATGTTGAATGTTACATTTGCAGCATTTTCGGATGAAGGAATAAGCAATAAGCAATATAGTCCATTTATTAAAATATTTTAATAACAAATTCATCAATATGGCGTCATTTTCCTTAACTTAGCGTCATATTTGTAATTTTAACGATATTTCTGTCACTCTGGACAAAATATCGCCAAGTTGATGATATTTCTCGAAATTAGTCCTCAAATTCGTTAAATGTATCGACAAGCTTTGCAGACAAACTGAGAGAATAGCATTTCTTATATTTTAATGACTATTGGTGAATTGTTAGGTGTCATCATACAAAACCATTACACAAAGTATTTTCTTTCGTGAATGAAACGCACTAGATCTACGAGAATGATGTTAACAAGTTTATCACCTAATATTACACATGGAAAGTGAGCATATTTTATTATAGTTAATGATTGCTTTTTAATTTAATTTTATTTTTCTTGGAACATTCATTTTAAAAAGTGCAATAACTTGAGAATGGTTCATGCTAGCCTTCTAAAACTTATGCCAATCGTTTAATAATGAATAATTACGTGAAACATTGCTATTCACGTAATACTACTGAAATTCAGATTTTTTGATAAATTTTTCAAAATGCTATTCAAACATTTAGGGTCTTTCACACATTCGATTGTATTTAAAATCAATGGACTTGCAATATTCACTGAATGTAATTTTTATTCCAAATTTCGTACGAAACTTTTCATTTGTTCGTGATATATAGTATTAATAGCCTCACGGACACACATACAGGCATCAGCTCAAAAACGATCGATTCAAGTTCAAGGAAGCTTGAAAAGTGCCCTTTCGTCGAAAACTCGAATTCCAATTTTCGACTTCGTCACAATAATGCCCTTATACATTATACTATGTAAACACACCAGCCAGTGAATTAGAAACCTGGAAACATGCATGCAAATGTAGGTCACAGGCAGATATATGCGAATTATGTTGGTCATGGGAGGCATACGGGATTGCAACACCGCTGTAAGAATGATGTCGGTGTGCTTTCTGAGAAAAATGGAGCAGAATATGAAAAATGACAGATTTGTCTCCATTTGAAAAAGGTCGTATTGTTTGAAAAAGGTCGTATTGTTTGAAAAAGGTCGCGAAACTATGGATCAAAAACCATCAATCAAGCCCGTGCTCGGCGGAGTCTCAGACAGAGCGGAAGACTTCAATGAAGGCTTGTCCAACCGATCTTGACCCGAACAATATGGAGAGGATTGCAGAGAAACGGTGCAGTCAATCAACTGCCAGTGCGGAAATCGCTCATTTCAGCGAAGAACCTGAATATGCGTTTACAGTGATATTGAGTATAGCGTTACTGGGCATCTGATGATTGAAAGAAGGTTATGTGGTCGGAAAGATCGCGCTACACTATGTGTTGCACTGACGACAGGCGGAGAGTGTAATGAGAGTTCCGTGAAACCATGAACCCTATAGAGAACATTTGGAACATGTTAGAAAGGGACATCCGACAAGAATCTCGTCCGTCTGTCATCAACTGTACAGCAGTTTACGATCTACTTGTCCAATGCTTGGTATTCTCTTGTCATAAATATACTTCAGCACTTTGTAGAATCCATGCCAAACCTCATACGTGCTGTAATTTGGACTAATGGCGATCTAATAACATATTTAATCTGGGTTTCTAACTCACTGATCGGTGTGTGTATATGGGGAAAATAAAAATCGTGATGGTATTCTCACATTTATATAGCAACTTACCTCTGTGAGCTACCAACTAGATATACTGTAACATTTCGAAATAAAGCCAGGTGAAACCGATTATAACGTCATATTAATATTTATATTTTACAGATTGGTTGAGAGAATGTCTAAATCGTGTTACACCTCTAAAAAACTTCAAAGCATTCATCAGTATTAGTAACATATTCATGAATATTATATAAAAGGAACGTACAATGCTTTTCTCCCTAACTGATAGTTTATATAGTATATTAAACAAAGTTACAAACTTCTAGGCGCTACTCATCTATTCATGTTCGATACTACCATTGAATAATTTATCAACTTGTGCAAAAATGTATCCAATATACACATTTTTTATTCGTGAGGTTAATCACAGAACGAACGATTTAAAATTTCATTTGGTCAACCTAATCATTAAACTTTGCTGTTACACAATTCTTGTAATAAATTTGCATATTTGGATGAGATTGAATAAACCGTTCAGTAGGGAATATATTGCTGTGTTTGGCCGATCAAAAATAATGCATGGCAGAAGATTTCAATTTGCATGCTAGGAATTTAATTAAAGCGCGATGAAAATTCATTTTCTCCAGTTATAAAGATAGCACCATTAATCATTATGAACTTTAAGATTAAATTTTCTTAACGAAACTAGCTGTTTCTTTCTCATTATTTGTGCTGTAATTCCGAGTATTATTTCTTCTCCCCAGAGAATAGTTGTTCCACATAGTAATTGTGTAAACTTTAAAAGTGTCACCTGATTCATATTTGCTTAGAAACAATTTTGTCATACCTCATGCATTTCATTTTATTTGCATATTCGTTCATGATGTTTTCCGAAACTGTTTTTGATTTCTGATTTCTGATATGTTTTTACGCGTAAGAAAAGTTCTCACTTATTTCATCACCAGGCATTTTTTAAAATTCAATCGATGTATTAAAAAATAAAATGTATAATTAATAAATGTCTAAATTGCAGCTTTTACACGAAATGAATTAAAACCATCATTTAAAATTGTGAGCCGTTTTCGAGATATTTGAAATTATTTTTAATGGATCACTATACCTTTCAAACAAATTGGGGAAATCTCATAAAGTTTACTGTTTTTTTTTTCTAAATCAATAATTATCATATGCATATTGATTATTCGGTATCTAAGTCAAATTCGATGTATCAAACATTGCATTGCAAAAATCGATAACATTTTATAGAAACATGTTAAAAACGCTTAAATGTTCCGCAATAGCTATTTTATATGTAATTTTAATTTTTCATACGTAGTATTGAGAAAGTATTGTTTTCACGGAAATTTTCTAATTTGAGATTTTGAAGCTAATATATGTTTCAAGACCTCCTAAACATGTTTTGATTATTTTTAGAGCTATGTCTGTCTGTCTGATACCTGTGGTAGATTTTCAGTGTGCATGATAGCAGCCACTAATATTAAGGGATTTTCACAAAAAAATTATTCGACTTTGTTATTAATAAGTCTAGAACTACTAGAGTTTTATTTTAAATTCGAGTAAAAACTTTGAATTTTATTCGAAATTGTATATTTTTATATTTTTTAACATGGCAGAACAGAACAAGATGATAACGTGGAGAATTATGGTAGAATCGTTAAATTGCTTGCCTTCAAAGGTTTTCATTTTTATATTTTATTATTTATTTATATATTTATTAAACAGCACCATTTTTATAAAATTCATATTTTTTTTTATTTGTGATATATACGTTTAGATATTATAAAATCCCATGAAAACTCCCTTTTTCGAGTAAATGCACCCCTATGTTTTCCCTATATAAAATTTCTTGTTCCCTCTTCCATCATTCCCGCTTCGGTCATTCCTTCTTCCATCGTTCCCTCTTCTACGTTTCCTCTTCTGTCTTTGTTCCCCTCTCCTCCGCCATCCTTTGCCACGAAACTTCGTTAACCCTTTATGCTCCGACGGGACTTGTAAGTCCCAATTAATATAAAGTCAAATAAAATTAAAAGTCTTCCATGAATTCCAACGGGACTTTTAAAGTTCTTTCATTTAAACCTTCTTCTAATGATCAGTAGAAAGCAGCACTATATAAACGGTTTGTTCCGCATGGATATGGGTGAACAATTTCGTCATACGCTCAGTTTGAATGGCCATTTTGCTAGAAAGCTATTGACGTACTTCCAAGCTTCGTAACAACAGAATATTGATTGGTAAGTACTTTATATTTTTTTTACCTATTCTTTACGAACTTTCTTGTAATTTTAATTCAAAATATAACCAATTCAGTGAAAATTTTCTAACACGACCTGTTCTTGTTCTTTCGGGACTTTGAAGTCCCGTTGGGTCATAAAGGTCCTGGTGAAAAATGAATAATTTTTTTTTGAAATGAATTTTTGTTATTGCATTTTATTATAATTTATTTTTAGCACTTGAATATATTCAATTATCATGAAGTATTGGATTTCTTAATGGTTTTTTGTTTTGTCTTTGAGTATTTACAAATTTTTAGAGTTTTTCTCCCTTTTACAAAATACTTTCGATTTCTGTTTTGTTAGAATAATGTATAGACGAAGAAAAGGCTTGACGCCGGAAGAAATTAAAATTATCTGGGACGAATTACCATCTGATGTTGAAACATCAGAAGAGGATAGTAGTTCTGACGAAGATTCACCAGAACAAAATAAAACAAATAATCAAAGTTTGAATGCGACAAACATTCATAAAATTTCAGACTCTGAAAGCGATTCAAGTGAAGACACTGAAAGTGAAAAAATGACACCAAAAAGAATTTGGAAGAAAAGAGATTGTACATCAACTATCCCTCTATTTAGCTTATCTCATGGAACATGTGCATCATCTTTCGAAGGTAAAACATTGCCTACCGATTTTTTTTAACATTTTTAGACGATGAAATTATAAGTAATATTGTATTTCAAACAAACCTCTATTCAAATCAAAAACAAAGGAATATAAAGCCTATTTCTAAAGAGGAATTTTATGGATTTTTGGGACTAAATATGCTATTTAGCTACCACCGTTTACCTCGAGTACGAAATTATTGGAGCAGTGATATAGATTATTCTGTACCTGTTGTTCCTGATACTCTTTCACGAAATAGGTATTTCCAGATATTAGGTAACTTGCATGTAAATGACAATGAAGTAATACCAAAGCAAAATACTGATAGACTGTATAAAATTAGACCACTTATGGATAAACTAAATAAAAATTTTCAATCACTGAGAATGCCTCATCAAACACAAAGTATAGACGAAAGCTTGATATTATTCAAAGGACGCTCGACGCTCAAACAGTACAATCCTAAAAAACCAATAAAAAGGATACAAACTATGGTGTCGTTCAGATATGTCAGGTTACATGTATGAATTTGAAGTATATCAGGGAAAAGATGATTCAGAATTGAAAAGATTTGGTCTAGGAGGGAGTATAGTTCAAAAATTAACCAAATCTCTTGTAAATAAAAATCACATCATAATGATGGATAGCTTTTTTTCCTCTGTGGAATTGTATGAATATCTAAAATTTGTTGGTATATATGCATGTGGAACTGTACAAAGTAATCGTAAAGGTTTACCGTCTCTTGCAGTAGACAAAGCTTTGAAAAGGGGTGATTTTGACTGTCGCATAACAGACCAAGGAATTTCATACTTCAAATGGAAAGACAACCGCTGTGTTTTTTTCTTGTCCAATTACCATGGAACTGAAATTTGTAAAATTCAAAGAAAACAAAAAGATGGTTCAATTATGGATATACCAGCTCCTACAATAGTAAGAGATTATAACAGTCATATGGGAGGCGTGGATAAAAGTGACATGCTAAAATCACTATAGAAAGGCCAAAAGTGGTGGCATCGTCTTTTTTTCGGTATTATAGAAATTGCAATAGTAAACTCGTATATTTGCTACTGTGACATACAGGATAAAATACCTCTTCTAGAATACAAACGAAGGGTAACACAAGGTCTAATAACAATGTCAAAAGTGTCTTCGAAGAAAAGGGGAAAACCTAGATCAAATGCTGGAGAGATAAGTGAATTACCACCCCCAAATAAACGCAAGATAGCAAATTTTTCTGTTTCTGATGACATAAGACAACAAAACAATGCACATTGGCCAGTATTTGTAAAAAATAGAGGACGGTGTGAGTTTTGTGCTTCGAAAAAAATTGAGTCACGACCACATTCTCAGTGCACATTATGCAAAGTATTTCTTTGTGTTAATGAAAAAAAGAACTGCTTTTATCAATACCATAATTAATTGTATAAAAATATATTACTTTTCATTTATATTTAATATTTTTTCTTCTTCATACTAATGGATGTAATGGCAATGTAATGAACATAAATCCCGACGGGACTTTAAAGTCCCGTGTAATATTCTGTGTTATTACAATAAAAATAATTATTGTAAATGAATCTCAATTTTTGTGTGTCTTTCTACAGTTAAATTAAGCATAAAAAAAAATATATTGCACAAGTTTTCTAAAAATATCATAATTTGGGACATAAAGGGTTAAGTGTCTCAATCTCCTGCAGAAAACTGTCACGCGCAGTTGACTGTAATCGACAAAACTATCCCATACTATGACAGGACAATTCCATCATTTATGCGACTATTTTTAAAGAAAAAAAAATTCAAAACACTTGTTCGGAATGATACCCCCTCCCCTTATGTACACCCCAATACTGCAAGCACTCTCCTTCCACTAAAAGAATTTGATGTATTTTCTCTACAAAAATGGGTGTGCTTGCTCGGAATTAAACTGTATATAGTTAAGGAATGTATTTTTTTTCGCTAAAAAGTGATTGATTGCTGCTACTCGTGAAGTTTGTACAAATGTTACAATCGAGGCATTTTTATGAATTTTAACCGATGAAAGGTTTCTTATATATTTGCAGTTACAAGAAAACAAAAATAGATCAATGCTTCGATCGCCATTGCTTCATGCAATGTTGTCTGATACATTACCACTGTTTCATCATCACTATTGCTTTAATTTTTTGTATTTTGTGTGTCTAAGATCTATAAATTGTAAGATTCTTTGTTGCTTCTAAATGAGTTCAACAATCCACCTAGTCATTGAAAATAATTAACAGATTCAAAATATTCCACTACAGCATTTTGAAGAATCCGGATATTATGCTGATTGTCAGATTCTTTTTGAAATCAGTTTTTTGGTTAACTCCTATCATTTCTACAAAAATCTGATGTGGGCAGCACGTGACTTTCACTACATAATGCATTGACTTTACTACTTTTAAAGTAAATAAAAGATCTTGATGTACAAAATCTACATCACACTGTTCTTAAAGTCGAAAATTACAATAACATGGATGATAACATTTTTGGATGATAACATTTCAGGATGATAACAAGTAAAGCTTTTTCGATGAGCCGATATAATTAATATATCCTTCCTTTGACGAATAGAAATATAGATAGCATCTGCTAAACAATATAGTCAATATATAAAAATATCCATATATCTATCTTTCTATTATATATACAAATTGCCAATGGTCCGTCTGTCCGTCTGTCTATCTATATGTCTGTCTGTCTGTATGTATGTCTATCTGTCCGTCTGTCATGTTTAAAGCACTTCCCGAGAATAGATAGACTTGCAATCTGGTACATGGGTCGATCGTTCGATAAACCCCCTAGAAAAATCGTATTTTCCGAAAATGTCCTGAAGAGAGGGTGGTCCACAACAAATTGTTCGAAAAGTGTAGAAAAGTTGTAGTGATAGAAAAGCATGCTTTGTGATAAGATAGATACTTCAAATTTGGTGTATGGGTAAATCGTTCAAAGGCAGAAAGTGTGCAAGTTCGGATTTCCAATATTTTCTACTTATGGGGGTGCCTCAGATCAAAATGTTCTATTTTCGGAATAAATGAGAAAAGGTTCCTTTAAAATTTGATAGAGGCATGAAATTTTAGTATATGGGCTAATCATTTGATGAAAACACACAAGACGAATACGGTTTTTCAAAATTGTTCATTTAAGATGGTGATCCAGAGAAAAAAGTTCGAAATGTGAATTGCTAAAAAAACATACATCGAGGGAATGAAATAAAGATTTCAAATGTGATGTACGTGCAAATAGTTTGGAAAGAAGAATGTTGAAGACCCAGACCACGCGACTGACCTTACGGTTTGTAGTAGCTGTTTGAGTGACCGGTGGAAAGAAGACCGGTGTACAATTTCAGTTTTTCAATATTTTGTACTATAGGGGTTCCGCACACCAACATTTTCGATATTTGGAATAAAGGAAAAACGCCCCTTTTCAAACGTGACAGATACTTGATATTTGGTATATGTGCGAATCATCTGATAGGAAATCCAAGAAGAATTGAGTTTTTCAAAAATATATATTTAAGGGGGGCCACTCAAACGGCTACTGAAAACCCGTGGGTCAGTCAAATGGTCTGGGCCTTTAACAGAAAAACATTTGGGAGGTTAAATAATAGAAAACGTATGCTTCGCGATGAGATAGAGACTTCAAATTTGGTGTACATGTAAATAGATGGAAAGGAAGAAAGTGTATAATTTCAGTTTTCCAACATTTGCTATTCTAGGGGTGCCGTTCACTAAAACATCCGATTTGACGAACAAATGAAAAACATATCTTTACAATTTGATAAAAACTTGAAATTTAGTATATGGGCTCATCATTTGATTTAAAAAAATATGAATACGGTTTTTCAAAAATGTTCATTTTATGAGGTGCTACACAGAAAAAAGGTTCCGGTCGCCCACTTTACTGCTTTTTGTCTTAGGATGAGCCGGACGGTCTGGGCTTTCGACAGAAAAAGTTTGTAAGGCGAAATGCTAGAAAAACATGCTTCGCAATAGGATAGATACTTCAAATTTTGTGTACGTGTAGATAGATTGACACAAAGAAATAGTGCCATTTCAGATTTCCAATATTTGCTACTTTAGGGAGTGCTACACACCAATATGTTCGATTTTCCAAATAAATGAGCCACGCTTCCTTTTAAATTTGAGAGAGGCTTAATATTCGATATTTGGGACAATCATCAGATAAAAACCTAAGACAAACATAGTTTTTCAAAAATGTTTATTTATAGCTGTGCTCCACAAAAAAGCGTCCGCAGGGAAACGAAAAAATAGCATGCTTCGGGATGACATAGAGACTTTAATTTTTTGTACGGGTAGATAGTTCAAAATGAAGAAGTGTGCAATTTAAATTTTCCAATATTTTCTTCTTCAAGGGATTCTGCACATTAAAATATTCGATTTGTCAAATACGTGCTTATTGCAAGACCGTTGGTTTTTAAATGGGTATTCGGCTCGTTATCTATATATACTAATTACCAAGTGTCCATCTGTCTGTCCATCTGCCACGTTTTTTAAGCACTTCCCGAATACATAGAGACTTGCAATGTGGTACACGTGTCGTTCGTTTGATAAAAAACCCTGAAAAATCGAATTTTTCGAAAATGTTCTGTACAGGGTGTGCTCCACACCAAAATGTTCGAAGAGTGAAATAATAGAAAAGCAATCTCTGCAATGAAATTGAGACTTCAAATGTGGGGTATAGGTAAATCGTTCAAAAGAAAGAAAGTGTGCAATTTCCGATTTCCAATATTTCCTAATTTAGAGGGTGCCGCACACCAAGATGTTCGGTTTAGCGACGAAATTAGAACCAACTCTTTTAAAAATTTGATAGAAGCTTGAAATTTGGTTTATGGGCTAATCATTTGATAAATAAGATGAATAAAGATTTTGTCTCTTTCCACAGGTGTTCATATTATTTTTTCCAAGCCCTGTATATATTATATATAATATAATAATTTCATAATATATCCCCCTTTCGACATTCCGCCAGCCTTGTCTGCCGTCAACAGCAGAGCAAAAATCGGAGGAGTTTTTAAAATAATGTTCGTTTAAAGGGGTATTCCAGAGAAAAACATTCTAAAGGTGAAATGATAAATAAACATGCTTTGGAATTAGATAGCTATTTCGAATTTGGTGTACAAGTAGATAGTTTGGAAGGAAGAAAGTGTACAATTTCAATTTTCTAATATTTTCTACTATAGAGGGTGCCGCATACCAAAATATTCGATTTTCGAAACAAATAAGAAACGCCCCTTTTAATACGTGGTAAAGGCTTGATAATTGGTATATGTGCTAATCTGATAAAAAACCCAAGACGAATGGTTTTTTTTTTAAATATTCATTCCTGGGGGTTTGTACTCCGCACAAAACCATTCGAAAGTTGAAATGATAGAAAAAGCAGTGATTCGCAATGAGATGTAGACTTCAAATTTGGTGTACTGGTAGATAGTTGGAAAGGATGAAAGTATGCAATTTTAGTTTTACAACATTTTTTATTGCAGCGAATGCCGCTGACTAAAATGTTCGATTTAACGAACAAATGAACAACGTCTCCTTTAAAATTTGATAGAGGCTTGAAATTTGGTATATGAGCTAATGATTTGATGAAAACATAAAAATTGAATACAGTTTTTCAAAAATGTCCATTTAAGTGTGTCCTGCACAGAGAAACGTATGAAAGTTGAAATGATAGGAAAAGCATGCTTCGCCTTGGATAGAATCTTTAAATTTGGTGTACGTGTATATTGTTTGATAGGAAGAGAGTGTGCAATTTCAGATTTCTAATATTTTTTACTTTACCTGATGCCGCAGACCAAAATGTTCAATTTTCTGAATAAGTGAGACACATCTCCTTTTAAATGAGATAGAGGCTTGGTATTTGGTATATAGGCGAATGATTCAATAAAAAATCTGAGAGGAATACAATTTTTCAAAAATGTTAGTAGTTAGATAAGAGGCTTCCCCCGACCAACGGCTGCGCCGCAGCCGATTACTGATTGAGGAAGAGGAGTGTGCTTATTGGAAGATTGTTATTATCGAAAGAGGTAATATTGCGGAAGGAGTGTGGAGGGTGTTATCAGCATGAAAAGCCAACTAGACCTTGGTTCTGAGGAGGAAATAGCCTTGAGTGC
Source organism: Amaurobius ferox (assembly GCA_951213105.1). NCBI lineage: Eukaryota > Metazoa > Arthropoda > Arachnida > Araneae > Amaurobiidae > Amaurobius > Amaurobius ferox. The sequence goes on along the minus strand of OX578134.1, from coordinate 4,583,850 downwards.
ATGTCGTAAGAAGGTGAAATATTTGGATATTGAGAAATAAGGGCAAGGAAGTATGCGTGATGGCGCAATATTTGAATAGTTGTTCTATCTGATAATCTGAGGGAGGGAGTTGAACTTTGACTGTATTGAGCAATGAGGCAGTAGATAACAGGGGCGCTATGGACGAAGACCTTCTCCCTCTATGGCCGGGGACGTACTGATATTTCTTATCGGTACTTACAATTTGGTACACGGATCGACTGTTTGAGGTTTGATAAATAACCCTGGAAAATTTGAATTTTTCTAAAAATGTTTTATAGAGGAAGTGCTCCCCCACCAAAACGTTCGAAAAGTGAAGTGATAGAAAAGCTTACTTTGCGATGATATAGAGACTTTAAATTCAGGGTACAGGTAAATCGTTCGAAAGGAAGAAAGTGTGCAATTTCAGTTTTCCCAATATTTGATACTATAGGGACTGCCACTTACTAAAATATTCGAATTGCCGAGCAAATTAGAAACAACTCCTTTAAAATTTAAAATTTGGTAGAAGCTTGAAATTTAGTATATGGTCTAATCCTTTGATAAAAAGACCTAAGATAAATACAATTTTTCAAAAATTTTCATTTAAGGGGTTGCTATACAAAAAAACGTTCAGAAGATGAAATGATAGAAAAAGTATTCTTCGCGATAGGATAGTGACTTGAAATTTGATGTACGGGTTAGAAGGAAAAAAAGAAAGAATGCAATTTCAATCTTCCTCTAATTGCTACTGTAGGGGGGACGGGAGTCACTCACCAAAATATTCGATTTGTTTTAATAAATGAAACACGACTTTTAAATATGAGAGAGTTTTGATATTTGGTATATGGGCCAATCATCCGATGAATAACTCAAGACTAATAGAATTTTTGAAAATGGTGCTCCGCAGAAAAACGTTCGAAAGGTTAAATGATAAAACAACATGCTTCTGACTGAGATAGAGACTTCAAATTGTAAGTACAAGTAGATAGTTCAAAAGGAATAAAGTAGGCAAGTTCAGTTTTCCAAAATTTTTCTAATTTAAAGGATTCAATCAAAATTTTCGATTTGTCCAATAAATATGAAACGCGAGTTATTAAAAAATATATGTTTTTCGGGGGTTGCTTCTACTGAGACCATTGATTTTCAATGGGTATTCGTCTAGTATTAATTATAAATTCACCAATTTAGAGTCACTTACATAACTTTAGTGTCATTCTTACAAATACAGCGACATCTTTGTCAATTTGGCACTATTTTAAAAAAGTTGACAATTTGGAAGTATTTTGCCAAATTAGCCGCTGCAACATCTAGACGCATCGCACATGTGTTACATATTTCACAATAATTTTAGATATACATTTATTCTAAAACTATCTCAAGAATGGTTTTAGCTAGCATTCGAAAGTGTGTGCCATTCGTTCTGTTAATATAATTTGTTCAATTAAGAATCTATGTTATAAAACAACTAATTATGTAACATTACGGAATGTTTTGATTTTTTAAGATTTTCTCCATTCATTCGGGAATTTGGGGGTCTTTCAGACGTTTAATAGCGTATAAAATCAATAAGGTTTCAGAATTCATTGCTTATAATAATCCTACCACTGAATATAAGAATTTTAAATACTGTATTCGTTCGTGAGATATCTCTTTCCCATACTCACGGGCACATACTACCATATGTACATACTGATATATATAAACACCAAATTACATATACACATGCTAACATTTAGACATACTAACATACATGCACACACTCTAACATATATATACCCAAACATACACACACATTCATTAACACCCTCATTAACATGCATAAACACACACCGACATCATCTCAGAAACGTTTATTTCGAATTCAGGAATGCTATAAAATTGCTCTTCCGTTGAAAACTTTTCATTTCAATATCTGTTTTTAGGATCGTCTATAAAAAGAGCTTAGATAACAACTGATATATATGAATATAAAATTTTGCAAAGGTGGGGGTTCATGAAGGATTCATTTCCTCTGCCGGTTTTTCCCACATCCGGTTCAAAAACTTTCCTTGAATCATTTAATTCTCAGGATAGGATACAGATAGAACTAAGACGAAGTATGGATTCAGCACCAAATTCCAGTGGAGGTTAAGTGATTTATTATGGACTTAAACTTCCTTTATTTTCCCAATTACCGCACAAAAAGCTTCATGTTCCTTGAAACATCTATTTTTTCAGAAACAGCTACAGATAGAGCTCGATGACTAATATAGAGTCAACATCAAATGTCAAAATATTTTCTTTTACAGATTTGGGTAAATAGGTTTGGATAGTTCAGATGATGACTGGGGTGATTGATTCACCATCAATTTCTGGTGGAGGTAAGGTTCCCACTAAGGAATAAAACGTTTAGTTCCAGGGATATCACTTCTGATTAAAATAATACATTTTCATATGCAAAGTCTATATATCAGGATTTGCCACCGATAAAGCTTAGATGTTGACTCATATGCATTTAACATCCAATTCCAAAGGGGAAGGGGAGTTTACGAAAGATTACCCTTTTGTTTCTGGAGATGCAATTTTCGATTTTTCTGAAGATAAGTATAACTGTATGAAGTAATTGCGCAGAAGAATGTAAAAGTGCCTTATAATTCCGTCGAAAATGATGTATACATACCAGTTACTACCATATATAAGCTCTTTCTTAAATATCTAGTTTATATTTTATTTTGAACAGCTATGAATTGGAATTGGAATTGAAAAATAACGACTGATAAATGAAACTGAAGAATGAGTTAAAATTGTAGTGCATACACGAAATATTTTAACATTGAAAAATATTGGAATATTCTGCAACTAACAGGAAACGGCATACAAATGAGTAAACTGCATAACTTAGAATCATATACAAACAACCCTTTACACCTTTCGTATTTTTTTGCAAGAACAGCATATACAAATCTCAAAAACTTATATTATACTCAATTTTTATCTTTATGCAGTTCAATCGTCAGTCACCGCTTTAAGCTCAATTCTGACACATAATGTTGAAATACTTAAATGAATGTTAACTGGAGAAAACCAAATATGTTAACTGGAGTAAACCAAAGCCACTTTCCTATTTCAGAGTAGAAATATTAACATATTCACTAGTTGTGCACTTTAATGTTTCATTTAAGTATATTTCTTTGATGTACCGTTAGAAGCGCACCTTTATATTTTCAGTATGGTAATGCAGTTCAAAGCATGGGTACAATAAGCACTTGTCTTCGAGAGGAAATGCAAAGGTTATAATTCTACTTGGTGGAGGTGATTTTTATTGAACACGCCTGCATTAGCATAGTCTGGAGGTACGTCCAGCCGACAAATGAACTGTTACATAAATCTGGTCGTATAAAACTCAACTAACCTAATAATGAGTTGTGGAATTTTATGTGGTTGATTGTACCAACGATTTTCAAAATAGAGTAGAATAATACGGTGATTTTATTTATGGTCATGTTTATATAATTCTATGAAGGGCAATATCACACAAAATAATCAAATGCTTAATTCCTCTCAAAAGATATGTATATATCCTTACAAATCAGTTTAATTGAAGTTATCAATAGCTGCAATAATCGGCTATAAAAATACTTCGTGTATAGCAGCATAAAATTTGATTACAAGTATTAACCAGGATTAAAGACAATGAAAAGAATACTTTTCAGGATAGAGTATCAAAGCAACCGCACCATCAATGGCAAAAGCAATTTGTCAATAGACTGCTATAAAAACAAGCGCGTTTTTAACACTTTACAACATAGTTGAAAAGTGTTTATGACTTTATTCATTCTGTCTGTATGTCTGCCTGTTAGCACGATAATTGTCGTAAAAATAACTTTATCAAAATGAAATTTTAGTATGTTGTTCAGACGATCTGTGGGATCCTATGGGAATGTAAATTAATAATATCATCCAATTAGTTTTGGATTGAACCAGGGTTGAAGAAATGAAATACATTGAATCCCATGGGATATAATTTTTCAAACATTTATTTATTAAGCAAATCTAAAATTCACAAATTGCTTCGAATGTTTTAGGAAATATTCAAATCATAACATAAAATATATAAAAAAAATTCCAAAAAATACATCAGTAGTTTTTAAAATAAAAACTAAAATAATTACACACCTTATATGACCGGCCGTCCAAATAGCTGCTCTTAGTCCTCTGGACGAGTCGGACGGTCTGGGTCTTCAACACCTTATATGACTTTGGGAGTTGGCTTCCGCTAACTTTCATTCCCGGTCGTCCACTTTGTTACTCAAGTCCTCTGGACGAGTCGGACGGCCTGGGGTTTCCACACCTTATATGACTAGATCACGTGACCATTATATGAATAAATCACGTGACCCACTTCAAAATAAACAATGACATCCATCTTGTGTGAAAATATTGATTTTTAAAGTTATTTTAATTTCTATTTGGTGTTGTATCCGTCCTAAAACCGCTTTCTCTTTGCTTAATTTCTGTGCATCAATGTTCTGAAACAACGCAATTGTAATATACTTGAGTTTAAATTATCATCAAACTTTGATTATTTCTACAAAGAAGTCTAATTTTCACTTATGGAAATTGTAAGCACATCAAGCTATAAGATGAGCTGTATAAAAATTCTTAAATTTCTTTAACGCAAATCATTTAGTGCTAGAGTCTGCGATATAGTGGATATCAATGAAACAGTCATTGATTTTACATGGAGAACAGACGATTTTATAGCAGACTTTTTCAGTGAAGTTTTAAGCACAGAGTTAAATTACGTTTACCTCCATGGTTTAAAGCTTTTAAGTAAATTAAATTATTGTAGTATTGCGATGAATGAAAGGAATAAAGTAAATGTTTATGAATTACATTTTTTACTGATTTTTCATAGAGAGCCAGTTAATTTATATTTCAATGACGTCATTTGAAGAAACTTTTTTTTGATGATGTTTTTAAATATAATAAATTATTGTAGTATTGTGATAATTTTAAAAATATTACCGCTGAATGTATCGCATTTTAGAGATATTTATCTAAAATTACACTGCAGTTGAAAAGTGTTTCATAATCAATGCTTTATGCATGATTGATCTTTCTTGTTGTATGTCATGGTGCAATTGCTCTATCTCTCTATCCTGGTGAGAAAAGCTGTTTATTGTCTTGGATATCGGTTGATATTTTTAATCAACTTCCTATTCTAGTATTAAAGAAACATTTCATTGCAGTCTATCTTTACACCCGTTCTTTTGACGAAATATATAATATAAAAAAACTTAAAATTCAGAATTATCTGCAATTTCCTGTGGTATTCAAACTTGTATTGTTATTATACACAGTATATTAAAATAATTAATTCAATTCTCCTAAAAGTAGGTATAAGGATATTTGTTCTCGCTATATAAAATATCCTCACAAGTAGATCTGAGGAAAAAAACGTCCTGGTTCCGTATGTAAACAACATTACAAAAAATATAAAATTGAATAAATATATTCCAAAATAAAAGCTCTGAAATGGTGTTAAAAGAAATACCCTTATTACATTTATTCGGTTTCAACAATTGGCTGTATACAATATATGAGTTAGCTGGCTAAACACAATATAGGAATTTAAAATATAATTGCCAAATTAAAACAAATGACATAAAAATTTGAAAATATCAATAATTCCCGTTATCTTTAAACCCGACGGGGATATTTATATAATCCAGACAAAAAAGTTAAATATTCTTTATTTATAAATAATATTTTCATATCAATTTCTATATTATTTAAATCGGAAAAAAATTAATAAAAATCGTCTCCTGTATGAATACATTTGATTTAAATACATTGCTAAGCATTAAAATATAATTTTTTTCAAACAAATTGCGGACAAAATATCGTTTTTAATTATGTTTTTATTTATTACTTCCTCGACAATTCATGATCCTAGAAAATCGAAACATAAACTAAATTTGAAGTGAGGCTATTCAAAGGCTACCACAGAATTGCATGAAATTCGGTGCAGTCGTTCTCCTGTGATGATGAGATGATGAGACAAACAAGTAAAGACACGCACACACACATACACACACACACACTAACATATTTTCCATTTTATTTACATAGATAGCTAGACAACAGTTAGAGTACATTTTTACATAAATATCATATTCATTTATTCTGAAAATTATGTATTGTTTCGATGTATAATGCAGTTGTTAATACAGGTGCCGAATATTGATGTAGACAGTAAATAAAATAAACACATGATAAATAACATTATGAAAGAAACGATTAATTAAACAAATCACCAATTAAAAATCGAAAATACTGATTTCTTTCAAATCTCAATATTATTACGTTAAATCACGATTACGGATTTCTTGTATAATCACGTCATTTCCTTCTATATTTCAGTTCCTGCACATTTTAAACAGAAATTTGTTGCTCAGACTGTACGCACGGGTGAATCAGTTACTCTTAAGTGTGAAGCTGTTGGTGAAAAGCCTATGACATACATGTGGTTGAAAGACAGACAACCATTTGCTGGTCTTAGTCATCCCAGGTAAAGTTTTAATTTTCAATATTTTTTCTGCTTTAATATAGAAAACCAGAAACGAGAACTCACATTTCATCAGTCTTATCACGTTTATCTTTGACCTTTGATTCCAAAAGAAGTTAATCGCAATAGTTTTGAATTTCATTTTCAGATAAAAAGTACGGAACGCAAAATTAAATTTACAATTCTAGCGTGATTTAGATGGAATGTAAGGTTCCATCCATGCTATGGTATATAATGTAAGCAATTTCAACAAATCAAACAATCTTACTTTGAAAGAGATCAGCCTTTTTTGAACTTGAAGTTTCTAGAATCCCCTCATGCTGCTAGTAGGGATAAATCCAGTGATGTCACTGAACTCAATCATGCATAATTATACAATTAAAGCTTCTAACAATTTTAGTTTCTATAAATTAAAGTTTCATAGAATTTAGAATTTTGAGGAGATTTAAATACATTTAGTTGCATTCATTTATTTACTATAAACATGGATTCGATGGCAGTTATTAATTTCACAAGCAATAGTGATAATAACATTATATCTCTACAATGAGACTAATAAGATGAGACATCTTAAATACTGCAATTTATTTTCTGCATTTACCCTCATTATATTAGTTTATAAGTATATATTATAAAGTTTTAAGTGTGGATATCCTCTAGTCGACCTCAGGATCCGCAATTATGATTCTTTTTGTTGCAATTACAAATATTTGCCTAACTTTCTACAGTAATTATGTGATTATCAGATAATGGAATAATTTGGAGCTATTCGAAAAAATCTATTAAATAAAGGAACTTTCTCTGAGCTGTAGAGATGTAGGAATGTAAAAGCATTGTAATTAGGACAGTTTAGATTTTCTAAAGTCTCGAATATCCTAAACGTTAATTTGGAATTTTATACTGCGATTAAAAGTGAAGTCTAACAACAAAATAGTTTTCATTTCCTAAATTTTATCTATATATAATGTTTACGTTAGAAAACCAAGTTATGATTTTTAGTAAAAAATACACTGTTTCCATATGTCAATATCCTAAGATTTATCCAAATATTTCTATGCTCTTCGAAAATCGATAATATTAGCACCACAATAATACAAAAACTTGCGTAAAGGAGATGCTCTTAAAGCTATAATCACGCTCCGATTGCAGAGAATAGCCTTCATAAATCGATTTCGAACTTTGTGTGCCTCAACATTGAGTCACAAATCGATTTATCGGCAAAAAGTAAATTTTCTATATTCCACAAGATTACGAACTTCTTTGAAGATCGACAAAATCAATTATACTCTCCAACGTATTATGCTGCATAACCAAAGATTCAGCGCAAATCATTTCCACCTGTCCGCATCCTTACCCACGTAAACGGGGGTAGTCACTAAGTTAAATGGCACGTTTGTATTGTATTGCTATCACAGCATTGTTCTAATAGGCATTTGACATATTCATAGTAGAGCCGGAATTCCACTGCTTATTTGTAGCGGCCGTTAAGTGTCCTGCAGAAGGAAGAGAAAAATTTGCTTACGCTATTGCTTCTCGTCTTTATAGGCAACGATTTCGGTCGATGATACGAGTGGAAATCCAAACCCAAAGATGTTTATGGCTGGCTTCATGCAAACTGAGCTGATGTAATCCAAGATAGAATTAACAATCTACCACGGGCGGAGGCTATCATTGGAAGCAGATAGCACTTATTGCTATAAATTACGAAGTGCCATACAGCTCTGAATATAGAAGTCATGTTTACTGGGCCGAAACTGGGACCCTATACAGCGTAGCTAAACCGCGAGAACTATTATGGGCTACACTATTTGAAGGAATGTGCTTATCTCTCATCGCTTCATGGCGTAGTACCAAGACGGCTTTGCACTGGCGGTGTGATTGCGAGGTCTCAAATCGTAAGACTCTATGCAGCACACTAGCCGCAGCATCTGTTAAGATGAAACAGTCATCGCTTCTTTAAGAGATCGTGATACGTCACCATTCTTTGACCAACCCGGACCTCTCCTAGCCACCAGGGCAGTATGGCTGATCCACTAACTCCGATCTCCAATCCTCCATGAGCCCTAACCTCTTTGGACTGTAATGACATTATCACCTGTCCACATCATCTTGTTACTGTAATCAGCCAGTATTATGACGGAATAATGTCCAGCCTGATTCTATGTGCATAATCCTGACGAATAAATCCCTACTCATAGTCCTTTGACAGCTTTTAAGATAAGAAGAACTCAATTAACGTATATAAGCGCAAATAACAACACTAATGCAGCTTACAGCTGTTTCGAGGAACGTTGGTTCCCCTTTCTTCGGTGAAAGAGACCGACAAATCCCAATTCCAAAGAATAATGGGTTCAAAGGAAGATAGAAAAGTGAATTATATGCACAAAACATGAATTGAGAAAGAGACAAACAGAAAGCAGCATGAAAAACAGACAAGATAATAGGAAACTAGAGACAACAAAAAAGGCGAATGAAGAGAATGAAGAAAAGGGTGGAGATTTTATAATGCACTCTGCCAGAAGTTGAACAAAAAATGAGTACTAGACTGGACATTAACTAAATTAGAAGACTTTTTCTGGATGTGGTAAGCGGCAAAGAAGCCAAGATCATAGATCGTGTGCATTTGTATTGCTGAAGAAAACTCAAAACAGTGATCAAATTGACAGCAATGTTGAGCAAATGAATATTTAATAAATTCCTGTTTATTGACATAGCTTTCAATTTCTTTAATACGAAATTTTAAAGCACGTTTAGTTTGACCAGTATAAGAAATGCCACTCTGACAAGAAATACTATAAATACCCCAACTATTAGAAATTTCTAAAAGATCATTAAAATTAAAAAATCTGAGTTTATTAGGGGGTTTGCACGAAATATTAGATTTGAATTGTTTCAAAGATTTTAGCAATCTTCTGGCGGATTTTGGAAAATATGGTAAGATGTTTATGTTATTAAAATATTTTTCAAACGTTAGTTTGGAGGAAAGTTTAGAAATTTCTTGAATTGCACGATCAACAATTTTGGGAGAGAAACCACGACCGACACCAATAGCTTTTAAATAATTGATTTCAGAATTGAGCAAATCCATATTAGACCAAACATCATTTTGTTGTAGAACAGATAAATGTTTTAAAAGCTGTTGCTGCTGATACTGATTTATTACCAGCATTGTTGATCGTGCCATTCAAAAGCTTTTTAACACTTTACAACAAAGTTGAAAAGTGTTTATGACTTTGTGCATTCTATCTGTCTGTCTGACTGCCCGTTAGCACGATAACTGCCGTAAAAATTACTTAATCAAAATGAAATTTTAGTATGTTGTTCAGGCGGTCTGTAGGACCTATGAGAATATAAATGAATAATATTACCCAATTAGTTTTGAATTGAACCCGGGTTGAAAACATGAAATACATTGTGCCTTATGGGACCTAATTTTTCAAACATTTTTTAAGCGGATTTAAAAATCACAGATTGCTTGGAAAATTTTAGGTAATATTCAAATATTTCCATAAATTACATAAAAAATATTCAGAGAATTGTATTCAGAAGTTTATTAAATAAAATTTAAAATAATAATTACACCTCGTATATGAAGCGATCACGTGACCATGATATGAAAAGAACACGTGACCCGCTTCAAAATCATATATAGCATCCATCTTGTCTCAAAATCGTGATTTTTAAAGTTCTTTTTAATTCATATTGAGTGTTGTATCCGTCCTAAAACCACTTTATTTTTGTTTAAATTATGTGCATCTACATACTGAAACAACGCAATTACAATATATTTGAGTTTAAATGCTCATCCAAATTTGATTATTTCTTCAACGAAGCCTATTTTTCACTTATGTAGAATGTAAACAGCAAAATATGTAGAATGAGTTGTATTAGAATTGCTGTATTTCTTTAACACAAAATTATTTAGCTCATGGAGTCTGCATAGCTTATATGAATGAAATATTCATTGATTTTACAAAGAGAAAGACGATTTTTTTCGATGAACTTTTAAGCATAGAGTTTAATTACTTGTAGCTGCATGAATTATTATAGTATTGTGATGAATGAAATGAATGGGAAATTGTTATGAATGAAATGCTGTTTTTATAGAGAGAGCCAGGCGTGTTACTTTTTCTATGACGTCATTTGAATAAATTTCAGTTGTTTTCGATGAAGTTTTCAAATACAATAAATTATCGTAGTATTATGATAATTCAATTATTACCGAGGAATGTATCGCATTTTAGAGATGTTTAAACCATGCAATTTATATTTCAATGCCGTCATTTGAATGAAGGTCATTTCATTAGATGAAGGTTTAAGTTTTCAAATATAATAAATTAATGTAGTAGTGTGATAAGTTTTAATATATTACCGAAGAATGTATTGCATGTTAGACATATTTAAATAAAATTGTATTGAAGTTGGAAAGTGTTTCATAATCAATGCTTTATATATGATTGATCTTTCTTGTTATACCTTCTTCCAAACTAACTTCTGAAAAGGATTTCAATATTATTTTATTTTACCACATTTTCCAAAAATCAGCCACATCGTTAAAAGTTTTAAAAATTCAAATTCAAGACTGGATTTAAACCTTGTAATAAAGACAGATTTTCTAATCTTAAAGATCCTTTAGAAATTTCCAATAATTGGGACATTTGCAGTGTTTCTCACTAGTGGGATTTTTTTATATTGATCAAACTCTATCAAAAAACAGGATTTTAATAAATCTTCAATTTTTCAACATTGCTACCAATTTAACCACCGTTTTAAGTTTGATTCATCAAGGATTATTGAAAACTGCACGTCCATCTATGATCTTGATTTATTTTAAACTTATCACATCCATCAAAATTCTAGTAATTTAGTAAATGTCTTGTCTAGTCCTCTTTTTTTTTGTCCAACGTCTGATAGAGTGCATTGTAAAATCCCCACCCTCTTCTTCATTCTATTCGTTTGAGACTTTTTTTTGTATCGTATTGTTCCTCTGATTTATTCTTGTTCGAACTTGACTCGTCTTATCAAGATATCGCGTTTGTGTCTTGGCGCACGCCAATCTCTTGTTGCTGTTTTTCGTTTCCTATTATCTTGTATGTTCTTCATGTTGCTTTCTGTTTAGCTTTCTCTTAATCCATGTCTTGTGTATATAATCCTTCTTTATATCTTCCTTTGCACCCATTCCTCTATTGGACTTCGGGTTTATTGATTCTCTTGCACTGACGAATGGGATCCAACGTATCTTCGAAATAGCTGTATACTGCATCATTGTTGCTATTTGTGCTTATATGCGTTGTTCAAGTTCTCTTTAACTTTCGTACAAAGTGTTTTGTACTTATTGATAAACTGTTAAGGTAACTCGACTAAGGACAGTACACTTATCACCTAGTGGTAGAGGGATGAAGGTATTGTAACTTTAACTGCTTTTCCATACCATGTATAAATTAAGGTTTGATTTATATATATATATATATATATATATATATATATATATATATATATATATATATATGCGAATGCGAAGTCCAGGTAAATTTAATTAGAATTTGGACAATAAGACAGATTTAAGACCGATAAATATTAATTTTAAACCCACGGTACTTCTAGAGTCAATTGATTTTAACACTTTTGCGTTAAACATTGCATCTCGAAAACTTGTTACTTACCTTATATAAGGAAAGTAATGTTAAGGGGTCTAAATTTGTAGTCGAGTTTTTGACTGGGCAGCACGTTTCAAGCATCCCTGATCAAGAATCGAACATTTTTGAGGTGATGTCTGTGTGTTTGTGTGTGTGTGTGTTTCAGTGTGTCTGTGGAGACGATATCTCACGAGCGAATGGAGCGATTCGAATGGAATTTGGTACAAAAATTACACTCTGTGGCTACTAGAATCCTATTGATTTTAAACGCAGTCGAATGCTCAGGACCCCTAAATTTTCAAGTGAAATTTTGAAAAAATCATCAAAGAATCAAAACCTTTAATAAAGTTACGCAAATAGATATTTCTTATGTAATTTTTCCTTAGAAAACGATTGACATAAACGTTAGAGCGTTAGGATGAACCGTTCTCGAGATATTGCACATTTTTCAAATAAATTTATCAAAAGATCCCATAAATTAAAAATATTATTAACTGTTGAGAAATCTGTTTACTTTTCATATGTAATATCATGCGATAAATTTGATGACATTATTCTCGTGGATCTAGCTCGTTCCACTCATGAGAAAAGATACTTTGAGTAATACTTTTGTATGTGAACACCAATAGTCATTTACCTGCTATAAGAATAACTTACTTCTCCGTTTATAACCCTTGGCGAGATTTTGGCAATGAATTTCGAGGGATGTCGCCAAGTTGGCGACTTTTTTAAATGTTAACAAATTAATGAAAATCTTACCAAATGGATAAAAATGACTCTAAATCAATGAACATGACGACTAATTGACGAAAATTCAATATCTTGGTAAGAATATAAGTACTTACTATAAGAATAACCTATTTTTGTTATTATAAAAGTAGTAAATTCTTTGCATTATAGAAGGAAAGTCATGTGTTGCTCACATCAGAATTTTATCTAAATGCAAAGAAACTTTTACGTTTGTGAAATATATACAAATTATGAATGTAAAATAAATAATATGTTATAACTTGTTTAATTTTACGACTTTTTATTTCAATTCATTTTCAAAATAAATTCAGTAAAAAGTTGCATTTTAAATTTCTTTGGGACAAAACTTATATTATTAGAAAATTTTGTATTCTTGGGGTGTTGACAAAATCTCTTGGGGCAAACTTTCATTAATAGATCCAAACTTCTGATGCGAACTGATGAAGACTTATACCACAATAACACGAAATGTTATTTATAGTGAGTTATCTATCCAACTATTCGATTGGTGAAAAAAAAGGAAAGTTCGATCCGAAGAAGTACCAAATTATAGTATGAAAATTGTGATGGAAAAGGTAGAGACAAGTGAAATATAGAGATATATTCCATTCGACAAAAAGAAAAGCAGGTTGAACAGAGTCGACAGAATTATCGGTTCTCATGGTATGTATTGTGCCCCAACTCCTTATAGATTGTAAAAATGGGCTATAAAATATAAAATGTACTCGGCGTTGCATGGAATTTAAAACAGGGATTACATTTTTCAAATGACATAGTCGTTCATAGCGCAAGTACAGGTACCGCTAAGCGGGTATAATACGCCCTAGATAAGCACTTAAATACGCCTTAGACAAATTCGTGGGTACATATTACGCACCTACGTCTTGGCCTGGACTAACGTCTTGTTCCAGACGCTGGGAACACTGAAAGTTACATCTACGATTGTATTGACTTTTGCCGTACGATTGTATTGACTTTTCGTAGATATAATACACCCTAAATAATATATTTTGATATACCCTAAATAATATTTTATGCGCCCTAAATAAGCTCTATTGAGGCGCTTTATTTAAGCTCCTTTGATACGTCCTAAACACACCCATTTGAGACATTCTAAATACTCCTTTCACCCTCTGTACGTTTTAAATGTGTTCTTACATTAACCTGCTTCAAGAAGAGAAATTTTGACTTATCCCAAAAACGAAGAAAAACATGTTTTAGCACCACTCTCATACGCTGCTAGATATATTTTGAAAATGTATGAAGTTCTGCATAAAAATCCATAATCAAGGAATGATTGACAGCAGAAATATAATTTCCTATTTGGAGCAATGTATAATATTTGAAGAAACATCTGTATAATTAAAAAGATCAGATTAATGGCTAATAACTTTATATAGTAATTTTTAACTGGGGTACGTCATCAAATCACGAAAAATATACATTTTTATGAAAGTTCATTCATTGATAGTATCGATTTCAGTTACAGTTTATTTAAAAGAAAATTCGTCGTTATTTCCGATGGTGTTAATATTGAAACACGGCAATATTTTTTTCAATCGTTTACCGATTTGAGTAAAGTGTCTCTAAATAGCACTTTAACATATGATAAGTAAAAAACTAGTTTCAATTAAAATAATCTCGATGAGGTGTTTCCTCTCTGGAACCATGGTACCATGTACTAAATTTTATCGTTGCTCAGATTCGCTTAAATGAAGCGTAAGCCGCTTAGATTTTCCGCCATAGACGAACAAACAAACAGACATCTTGCATTACTATCACTGATAGAGAGGTGTTATATGGTTTCGCGTTAATACTTTATAATAGGTTTATAGAGGAAGTAAAATATATTCTAACGATTCATTACAATTTATTTGAAGAATTACAATATTTAAATTTTTTGACATTGCATCCCATTTTAAGTAACAGCTCATATTGAGCCTTTTCTCACTTTTCACGCGCTCATCAGCATGGAATAACCGATACTTGCGTTAGAAGCAAAATATAGATGCTATGTACTATACTTTTGTGAAAATTCATGCAAACCGCCATTCTGTCTAAATCAAATGGAAGACGCTTAGATTTTCTGCTACAGACGAACAAACAAAGAGATATCTTGCATTACTATTACATATAAATATGTAGGTATAACCTAAGGTAGGGCTGTATATTTCAGTTTCCGTAAGATTTGCAAAATTTGTGACACATAGCAATTTTTTTATCGCCATTACTGGTGTCGGATATTCTTTGCTGACGAGCATATGATATAGGTGGAACCTATCCATGGAAGCTGTTCTATGCAATAGAATCGCGATCTTACTTTGGGTATACTCCCTATAAACTTTTTCAGTGAGTATAAATATGTCTTTCGTGTTTATATTCTTTCATATATTGATATTAAATTCAATCTCACATAGTCTCAATCAACAAATTTAATCTCACATAGTCTCAATCAACAAATTTAATCTCACATAGTCTCAATCAACAAATTTAATCTCACATAGCCTCAATAATAATTTCTGCCTTGCAATTCTAAATTTAAAATTGAATACTTTATAAATGTCAGTTATACTTTAGATCATGGAAACAACGAAATATTTTGTTTAATGTAAACTTCCCCACACCCCTCCATTTATTGTTTCTATCCAAACAAACGTGTTTTTAACTTAGCATTATTGAAATATTCTTGAAAGTTGAGTGTTTCATAAGATATAATTTTTTTTAATTTTTCTTATCGAAAAACCTCTTAAAATATCGTATTCCCCGTGAAAGATTTCCTAAACTTTTTAAGTGCGGAAATGTTTGATATTCAATAGCCCTTATAACTTGTAAATAAACTGAGCATGATGTAAAATTTAATAAGAACGTAAATAAGAAGTACTCTTATAGTTTAGAGAGCCTGATAATTAATTAAGTACATAAATCAGAAATACCGTTTTGCTTAGGAGCAAATATTTTTTTATTTTAATTTTCAATTGATTATAACGTTATAAATGTGCAAAACTTGCTACAATCAATTTTCAGATAGTTCTTTCAGTTTCTATGAACTATTGCTTATATGTCAAATTATATGCTCTCCATATCTACATATTGTATTTATTAACAAAGCATTGTATAAATAAAAATTAGTTTCTAGAGTAAGAAGGAAGATATATTTCATCAAATAAGATTATTTTAATCAAGCGAATTACTGTACATCCTTATTCTGAATATGTTGTGTCGAATGAAAATCGAATCAATAAAAATTGCTCTGTGAAAATGTTGTAATGAATTGAAATACCAATTTAAAAGCCATGCTTTTGAGAATTTGTTTATTTTATTCTAACGGACATTCAGGACTTCAATTACAATTCAGAGGACACATACACCTGGGATGCCAGTAGATAAAATGATTTTTATAGCTGAGATTGCGGAAAATTAATTAAATAATTTTAAACGCTTTCATTTGTATGCAAAATTACATATAATGATATACAATTATGAAATTAGTTTTCGTTGATAAATTGCCGAATCCTTCAAATGTCAGCAATCAATTTTTTATCACTCATTTTTTATAATTTTATATAAGTTTTTTGTATTTCAATAAACATATATTTTCCACTTTTAAATTCATATAAAGTAGTGAATCTGTTATTATACCAATCATCTAGTCATATTACGTAAATTTGCCAAATGTGCATATAATTAGATTATATCCTATTACAAATACATTGACAATGAATTAACAACGCTATTTATCTTAATTAAAATTTGACAATTTTGCCTACTTTGCTGAACAAAACAAAATTTCTAAATTATTTATCTAAATCATTTCATTTATACACTTGTGTCCAAAATTATCTTTACATATATAAAAATTAACTCGATTAGCTCGTTGTTTAAATTAACTTGGTGTAGTGTAACTCAACTTTCTCATACCAGAGTCCATTTTGAAGTAGCTTGTGATTTACTTTTCGCCAATCTTGCAAGAGATAATTGGAAACATATGTACCATAGGAACCTTTGCTCGCAAATATAGCATGCCATCATTCATCTTCATTTTAAATAGCTGCAAACAATTTTTCGGTTAATACCATGTTTGGCAATGTAGCCCCTCGGGGGTTATATGCTCTCTGACGGCACACATATATTGTATTACAGCTTTCTGTTAGTACAATGATTGAAATTGGTAAGTTAAGTGATGATTGAGCCATGAATAATCCTTTTTATGCATAATTATGTCAAATTTTTGTCCTATGCTGCCATGATAAGGAAATACAAAATTTCGAGTAAATTCTGAAGTTTTCTGTCGAGGTTCAAACAATTCTATATAGTTCCAAATTTTTTGCTATCGAAGGAGGATAAAAGTTTCATAAAAATTCATTAACAATTGTAGCAGCTATTGTGTACACAAGAAATCGACCACAGGCATACAGACGGACATCCCTCTAAAATAGTTAAGCGTGTCTAAAAGGTATATTGGTACCAGAATCTCAAAAATCGAAAATGTTCGTGAAAACTGTGAGACCAGAAATAGATCTCACATGTGTTTTGGTGAGACAGTTTTATGCCAGTTATTTATTGTGTCCGAAACATCGAACAATACTTATAGTCTGGATGGCGCCGAGGTTTACAGCAAACCATAAATTTAGGAGCGTCAAGACAGAGGGGGCCGAGCGGGCCCTTACGAGGATGTCAAGTGGCGAGATTGGTTCAATGATTAACCAATGAAGAAAGTGCTTGTTGCGTCACATTGAACACTGCAAATGAGAGTAAAGTGGGAGTGACACCCCTGAGGGAAAAAGAGAGTCACAGCCTGTGACCGAAGAAGAACCCTTGAGCAGAGATGACTTTATTGAAAGACTTGAGCAGATTTATGCAATGAGTACAGGACGATGACTAAAGAACGAGTTCGACATTATAATGCAGAGACATGACTAAAGAAGATACGTAGATATGACTTAAAAATATGCTTGTGCGACATTAAGAGTGAGAAGTGCAATAGTATGACTTGATCAATACGTATGATTTATACTCGTGCGACATTATAAGTCAGCAGTACAAGATAATCGGCAAAGTACAAGACAGATTTGAAGATATGTGTTCCTCAAATATCCACAGGTTATTAAGATACTTTAGGCATAATATTACTGGTCTCACATACTATCTTCCTAAATAATTAATAAGCAGAGTAGTTATTGTAATTAAATTTAATAAGTATTTTATGTTGTTAATAAATGTTTTATTGTTAAAGTTTAAATTGAGTAATCGATTTAATATTATTCTAATAATATTCCTTTACAGAACTCACGCAAAGATAAATAATTGGAGGGTTTTACCTGTATATAGCGGCACAACAAAGCAATGCACAATAATAAATAAGTACTATACGAGTAATTTACGGCCATATTAAGACATTATAGATTAATGATAATTAATCAGAAATTCAACTTTAAGTTTCTTTTTTAAAATGTATGCCACAAAAAACAATACTTTGTATAATATAGTTTATATGTTTTCTATAGTGAGAAAGTATTAACTAGCAAAAGCCGGACTTTGAATAGTTTCGCGTATATGTGCCAAACATAGGGAATTTCCATACTTCACATTTTATTTTATACCTCTTCTCCTATACATCGATAATGCCTAGAAATTTTATGGATACCTGTAGCATATATGATAATGTTTTCAATAAGGTGAATGTTATAGTAATATTTTTGAAAATTGTATGATATTTATGATATTATTAAAATTTTATTTTGATATATGTTGCTTGCGGCAGTGTTTGCAACACAACAATTGCTTTCAGAAACAAAACTATTGCTGATTATGATTCAAAAGTATCCATTCAAGAAGTTATATATATATAAATAAAAAATGCATATTTTAAGTTTTAAAAATAATATTTAAAATTTAATTACAATTACATTTTAAAAACTTTAATTTCAATTCAATTTATAAAATTTTGGATCCAAATTATCATTTAAAAGAATCTTTGAAGTGACGACCTGTCAATTGTTTGATGGTTAGGGAGATATTGATGGAAATAGCACGATGTCTGCATGTTTCACGGAAGACAGTATCTGCCCTCTGAAAACAATTCCGAAACTCTGGAACTGTTGTTAGGAAGTGTGAACAAGGCTTTTGTCGAATAGCAACTGCTTCTAAATTTCAGTATTTATCTGCAACTGCCCGTCCCAACAGGGGATAGACTGCTGGCAGCTGAATTTAAAGCTTGCTGTCGCCAATGATACATTAGTATCGCAACACACTGTATGCAAAAAGCCTAACGAGAATCGCATTTATGCCTAAAAGCCAATGGTATGTGTTTTACTGATATCACAATATAAGAGTGATCGCTGAATTAGTACAGAGAACATAAGAGCTGGATTCAACTAAAATGGCTTGTATTATCTTCAGTGACAAGTCGAGGTTCAATTTTACCACTGATTCTAAACGCGTTTACATCTAGATGATGCCATGAACTCTAAATTTTCCCACCAATAGAGAATATGGCCATTACGGCGGTTCAAATTTGTTGGTATGGGGGACATAGTGATTAATGGACGTATTCGACAGAGGATATCTTGCCAGAGATATTGAAGTCTTAACACCTTACGTAAAGCTTTTTAAAGGTGCATGTGGATCTTACTTTTTATTTATGGAGGATAACACGCATCCGCATCTAGCAAACCTGGCCTATAGATTTATTAAAAGAAATTGAGCAAATAAACTGAGAAACTAAGTCTTCTGATATTTAAACACGATTGAGAACCTGTGGGTGCTCTTGGAAGAACTATTGCGCGGCGAAACCCTCCTCCTATAACAATGTCCTAAATGCCCCATTGTTAGAGGAGTTGTGCCCGAAACTCTAATTAATCACTTTATGGAGAACATGAAATCGCGTTGCAATACTTGTATACTAGCTAGTGGAGGTCACATTACCTATTAATGTCACAAGTGAATTTCTTTCATCAGTGCAAAAATCTAGACCTGAACGTCTAATGAGCGGCAAAAAAAACAAAAATTTGACGTCTAATTTTCTATTTCTTTGAGTTCATACTCTTTGCTCTATATATATTTATTTTTTATTGGCGTCTTATGCCCTTTTTCCCTTGTTTCCTATTTTTCTTGTTATATTTACGTTTTATACTACTAGATGACGCCACTATACTGTAATGTCGTCTTGCCATTTCAGTTTAGCCAACAGTGCGTTGCGCTTACTTGGGCGTTTAGATACAGACTTTTTGCAGTGATGAAGGAAATCCAGTTTATTTGCGAAATGTACGTATGTTTTTTTTATCTCCATTTGCGCTGCAGTTTACATTGTAAACTATTCAATTATATTTAAACGGTGCTTAATATTATTTTTTTAATTTTGAGCATCGTTAAATATGTTTATTTTTGGATAAGCAAGCA
The DNA here is from genome assembly GCA_951213105.1 of Amaurobius ferox. Classification (NCBI taxonomy): domain Eukaryota; kingdom Metazoa; phylum Arthropoda; class Arachnida; order Araneae; family Amaurobiidae; genus Amaurobius; species Amaurobius ferox. Next base: position 4,563,516 of record OX578134.1, on the reverse strand, counting down.
TGTAACATGCTTGATAAATTTATTCGAAAGACTTGCGATATTTTGAAAAGGATTCCAACGATCAAAAATCTGTGTTAGAAGTTCTCTAATTGCAAAATTATTTATTTTAACATCAATGGATATTCTGATATTTATTTTCTTAAAATATCTTTCAAAAATTCGAAGTCTAGTCGTTTTTAAAATTACTAGACATCCAGTATTCACTGACTCTGGTATCACGCAAAATTTCAAATGCTCGATTCATTAATTAATATCTACAATTTCACTGACATACACACATACGAATAAATACACAGACATAAAAACACACATTTGCGCATACACAGGCATACAGATACTCGTTCAGACAAATATAACCTCAAAAACTTTTGCTCTTTCAGAAATTGAATATCGAATTTCCAAGCGGGACTCAATACATTTTTGATTGGAACGTCCGTGGCAGCCCTCAAATTGTAAAATGTCCGAAAATGCGCAACTCCGATAAGTTTCGAACGATTTTGATGATTTCTGTACATAAGTATGTATCATTTAAATAGTGGTGTATTCCGAATATTTTATTTCGAATACATGTACAACTTGTAATGGATTAAAAGTGATGCAAATATAACTCTATCGATTTTTTTAACACTTTACAACAAAGTTGAAAAGTGTTTATGACTTTGTTCATTCATTCTGTCTGTCTGTCCGTTAGCACGATAACTGCCGTAAAAATGACTTAATCAAAATGAAATTTTAGTATGTTGTTCAGACGGTCTGTAGAACCTATGGGAATATAAATGAATAATATCACCCAATTAGTTTTGGATTGAACCCGGGTCGAAAAAATGAAATACATTAAGCCCTATGGGACCTAATTTTTCAAACATTTTTTAAGCGGAATTTAAAATTCACAAATTGCTTCGAAAATTTTAGGTAATATTCAAATTGTTCCATAAAATATGTTAAAAAAAATGCAGCGAAATATGTTCAGTAGTTTTTTAAATAAAAATTAAAATAATAATTACACCTCTTATATGAAGCGATCACGTGACCATGATATGAAACGATCACATGACCCACTTCAAAATGATATATGGCATCCATCTTGTTTCAAAATCGTAATTTTTTTAAGTTCTTTTTAATTCATATTGAGTGTAGTATCCGTCCTAAAACTACTTTATTTTTGCTTAAATTCTGTGCATCTACATACTGAAACAACGCAATAACAATATATTTGAATTTAAATGCTCATCTAAATTTGATTATTTCTACAACTAAGCCTATTTTTCACCTATGTAAAATGTAAACAGCAAAATATATAGAATGAGTTGTATTAGAATTCCTGTATTTTTTTAACACAAAATAATTTAGTCCATGGAGTCTGCATGGCTGATATGAATGAAATATTTTTTGATTTCATAAAGAGAATGATTTTTTTCGATGAAGTTTCAAGCATAGAGTTTAATTTTTTTTAGCTCCATGGTCTTAAACAAAATGTTTAAATAAAATAAATTATTATAGTATTGTGATGAATGAAATGAATGGGAGAAAGTTATGAATGAAATCCTGTTTTTATAGAGAGATCCAGGCGTGTTATTTTTTCTATGACGTCATTTGAATTAATTTCAGTTGTTTTCGATGAAGTTTTCAAATATTATAAATTATCGTAGTATTATGATAATTCTAAAACTATTACCGAGGAATGTATAACATTTTAGAGATGTTTAAACCAGGCAATTTATATTTCAATGCCGTCATTTGAATGAAGTTCATTTTTTTCAATGAAGGTTTAAGTTTTCAAATATAATAAATTAATGCAGTATTGTGATAAGTTTCAAAATATTACCGAGGAATGTATTGCATTTTAGACTTGTTTAAATAAAATTGCATTGAAGTTGGAAAGTGTTTCATAATCAATGCTGTAAGCATGATTGATCTTTCTTGTTATTTATATAGAAATGTATATGTAATCGATGAAAAGCAACGTGTTTGTTTTTGTGGGGCATATATAGAAAAAAGAACATTAAGTTAGATTCTAGACTTATTAAATTATTCATAACTAACATGGTCGTTGATCGTAATTCGTAAAACATGACCGTAATATCATATAGTCGTGAAAACATTGCATTGTGCCGCTTTTAACCCACCGTATTATCTTTAGTGAGAGTTCCTGTAAAATAATATTTATTAACATAATGCTACTCAATCGCACCATTTTTAACAGTAAAAAATAACATTATTTATTACAAAAATTATTTTAATTATTAATTTAATTACTACAATATATCACATATTTTTTGCGGAGGTGATTGATCCTGTGAGACCAGTTAAGTAAATCTATTAAATGGGATATGACCTAATACAGTTAATGATGTGTACATATACCTCCAATTTCGTCTTTGTGCATTGACACACAGTCACCTGTCTTTCACATTGGCACTCTCACAGCTGGCTATTGCACATGGCCTCTTCGGATCTGTGTCTTACACTGAATCTGTTCTGGATCTTATCTGATCTGTTGTCATTCTTTTCACATCTCTGAATCCGGTACTCATCTTATATGTCGTTTAAGTGTTTATTTCAGGAAATTTTGTTGAAGTCTATTACTCAGGAGCCTTGCTCTCGAGATTCTAGTACTCTGGTACTCTTACACCAATGTATATAGAACTGATACTAACGCGAAGTGTTGTACTCCTACTCGTATTGAAGTCGATCTCTGAACACAACTGAATCTGACCTCATCATAACTGCATCGCTAGTTAGAACTATTGTTGGTCTCTCACTGAAATCGGTCTATCGAATTTTCTATATGTTGCCTCCTTTTTTTGCCTGAAGTCTGATACGCTTCTTGGGCTACCAATGGTTGACGGTTGACCTCAGGAAATGGATGACAATGGCTGTCATCTTTCATATTGGTTAATATTTTTGACCAATCTCGTGGCTTCACTTTAGCCTCCTCTATTTCTGGCCTATTTGACCTCTCGGGCCAGGGCTTCCCTAAAACTGGCGTCATTCAAACTGATGTCATTATCTGATAGACACCATAAATAATAACCATAAAACTGTCTCACATATTACTAGCCTCACATTTTTATCCACGCTATATTTTAACACTGATATTTTACGATTGTCCAACCTAGTCAATTACTGTATTGACAATGTATATATTAGCACTGACAATGTATGCCTAGTCAATTACGGTATTAACAATAGAATGCATAACTGTATTGATCATGTGTAATTATAATGTATAATGAAAAAGTGATATGAAACAACACATTGTAATCAAGCACAATATTCAATATTTTAGAGTAATTATTTCCAGGATAAAAAAAATCTGTTAACTTTATAAAATTATCCAATCAAACTTTTGTTTTTAACATATCCTGAAATTTACGTTTAAATTTTTTGTGTTTTTCGAACATATGTTTTTAAGATAAATAAATAAATAAAAATATCTCATTCCAAAAGTGACTGCCCAAATAAAAAAATTCGTTCCATACTAAAAGGCGGATAAAGTAAATGGGCAAACAATTCACAAGTAAAAAAAAAAAAAAAACTCCAAAGAAATAATTTCCCCCTTCTACAGTTCCCGTTTCTCCATGCTTCTATTGGCCATTTTCCACTCTTCATTTTGGTCCAGTTCTCCTCTGGGAACACTTCAACGAGATTGGCCCCGTCCCTCTCTATTGAACACAAGTAAGAATTTCTGGAAAGAATCCTATCGACCCGTGTTATGACAATACCCATTCGTCCCCCCTTGTATTTTTATCCAATGCTGCTGTTCTCTCAAATGATATTTCTCGTAAGAGTTCATGACCATCCGAATGCCAGTAATTATGGTCGTCGTTTTGGCTTAGAGTTTTCAATCACTTGCCTTGATTTTTTCCAAGATAACAAAAAAATATGTTCAAGAGATCAGTGAACTTTTAAAGCTGTAATTATTGGAAAACTTTCGTATCGATCAGACTGACTCTTCAAATGCACATTATATTTATTAAAAGATAAATGATAAAGGCTCATGCGATTACAGTTATAAGCGATTTGTTATATTTCGTACCATTTTATAGAACACTATTATTTACTATAACCCACTTTCCTATAATGTAACATATTTATCATTTACTGTAATAAATATATGTAAAATGAAGACATATATCATGTGGGTAATAACAATTAGTTTCATAATAAGACTTAAATAAATATAGCAAACAGCCAGGATAGTCTAGAACACGGGAAGATTGGTTGAATGAGATCAATTTAGGAATAACAAAAATCGAGTGTTTGGGCTGTAGTTCGTGACTGTAAACTGTCACCCAGGCTATGTTGTTGCAAAGACAAAATAAATTAAAAGCAATGTAGAACACATTACTGTAAAAATATCAGTCACGAAATAAAGCTGCAGAATTAATAAGAATACAGCTAAGAATAGGTAAGTTAACTTGAACCATAAGGGTTAACTTGAACCAAAATGTAAATAAAGAATCAACCTCATTTATAAAAGCATTTATAAATATAATTACATTTTTGTCACTTATATATCATACTCATATATAGAGGTAGAAAAGATTAGTTATATCTGTAAATGCATTTAAAAATAAGTTTTATTTTTGAGTTTTATATTACGCTCTCGATTTGCTCCATTTTATGGCATAATAAAAATAAATAAATGTTCAGTTTCAAAAATTTATGTAAGCTATACATCTACACCTAAATTCAAATAACATAATGAAATGTAGTTACAATTTCATAATTTTTAATTATTGAATTTCATAGGCTTTATTTTTGAGTTTAAATTACGCTCCACAGTTAAAGTTGCTCCATTTTATGGCATAATAAAAATTAAGTAAATGTCCAGTTTCGAAAATTTATGTAAGATATACATCTACACTTAAATTCAAATAACATAATGAAATGTAGTTACAATTTCATAATTTTTAAGTATTGAATTTCATAGGAGTCTGAAATTTCAAGGCTGAGGTAGAGAGAAGACATTTAAATTTTGGAACCAGTTGTTACCAGTGTAATTTTGATTTATAATATATACTATCATTGTATTTTCGAACAGATCTCCAAACATAAATTTGATCTGGCCAAAATAATAAATAACAGTTTAATGAAAAGTAATTATTTTAAGCGAATAAACAAATTAAGAATATCTATATAAGTCATTTTGTCTTCAAAATAAACTATTCTTAAAATATATCTAATTTCTTTAAAAAATAATAACATTTATTCGAAACAACTAATGTACTTGTGGCAGGTAACACTAATTTTAATCAAACAACATTGGATAATGGAATATTTAGCAATTACCTTATGCATTTCGAAAATGTGATAAATTAAATTGATCTCTTGTATCATGTACGCTTGACGTATATAATTTTGCTGCATTCTAAGCAGATAAATATGTTGATATATTTTTGGGACTACAAGAAGCACGCTGAACTTGTAAATGTAATAATGATTTTGGCGATGGACCATAAAATAAATGATTGTATGAGCCAAAAGGGTATTGTTATATCACGGATCGTTACGATTCTTTTGAAAAGCTAGAATTGGTAAAAGAATGATACGGATGGAAAAATCTTGCTGAACTGCTCCCAGTGGAGAACTGGTTTAGGATGAGGAGATCAAAATTGCCCTTAGAAGTCTGTTGAAGTATGGTGTACTTTGAAACTTGAATTCAACTTGTATTATATATTTTCAAGACATTTTTGTTTTCTTGTTTGTGTTACGTATTGACAATTAACACTCTTAAAGCTAGTGTAGAGACAAATTATTCGGAATCTCTATAAAATTTCTTCGATAAAGAAAATATATAGGCAGTAATATAAATAAAATACCTCATTAATTCCTCGATAAATATTCATATGTTTTTTAAAAAGTGATACATGCATTTTTTATAAAATTCATAATAATAATAAAAATAAATACTATACCATAATGCAATTTATGTCATAGCAAATATGCAATATATTTCTCATACAATATTTCTGAACAGCAATAAAACCAGCACTGTGTTGCAAACTAACCGTGTTACAAAAACTGTGAAGACTTTTAATGTGTCCCAAAGTGAATTTCCTTTCTAGAAATCTGTAAAAGCACAAATACAATAATTCCCCAATTCGAAAAAAATAGCGATTTTGAGTTAATTATACCATATTTGGATTAATGATGATCTAAACTATAACCATGTAGAGTGGCAATTCTGTAGGTGCAAAACTCGCCACCAAAGAGCAGAAACGTTGATAGTACAATGAGTACAATATGAACTAAATCAGACATGATAAACTTCACTTTAGAGTTAGTGCAAAAAGATTAATTTCATTCACAGAATTTTTAGGAAATTTGGGAAGCGAGTTTTGTCAAGGTTAGTTTAAAACAGGAACACAAATCATGTAAAATATTCAAAAATTAAAATTTGTGAACTATTTGGGCAACAAAAGTGACACAACACAAAATGTTGCGACTTTATTGATGCCGACGTGTAATATGATTAGGAATAATGGGAGCAAAAACACTAAACTAAATGTGTTTCAAAATTTAAATTATAATTTTGATTAGACTTATCTATTAGTATAACATTCGTCTATTATTATGGTTTTCATAACAGCTGTAAAAAATTGAATTCAAAAAGTTTTATTGACTCAAAATATTATTTTATGAACAAAGTCTTTGACACCAACATATAAGTTTTCAATAGAATTTACGTATTGAGTTATAAAGAAAACTGATTAGAAAAAAAAGCTGGTACCAGTAATTGGATAGCGGAATGTAATAAAGATTATTTTATTTATTACTGGCAAATTTTTAAATATTATATATTTCTAGTATCCAATTTTTATGTAACTTTAAAGACATCAAAAATTTTCTTAGGGTCAATTTATAAAATTTCTTGTTCACAAAATACTTTACTCCAAACAAATAAATACGCAAACAAATATATAACAAATATAAAAACATGAAACATTTATAAAAAAAATATTTAATTATTAACAACGTACATAAAACATTAACTGCTTAAAACTACCTAGACTGGTCAAATCACAATATTTGAACACACTGGGAAAACAACATAAGAGGAAAATACACTGAATTCTTTCCGGACACATGTTTGATTCTAAAAGTGCTTGTGCTTCTAAAAGTGCTTGCAAAATCATGAAGTGTATTTTGTTATATTTTATTTATACATTTTAAATTTGCAATTATTAATTTAAATATTCCAGTAAGTATTATAAGGAAATATTCTTAAAAATAAATCTCAAACTGTGTAGGCAAGAAATAGTTCAGATGCGAGCAATACCATGCGTGTTGGTATTTTCCCAAAATAACCCATTTTAAAAGTAAAATAAAAATTAGAAGCGGCACAGACATCATTAATAATGCCTGAGTTTAATGATTTACACAATAACGTTATAAATGTCTTTTTTCATTTCTCGCTTTGTTGTCGAGTTGTGATTCTTAACATTTGATAGTGATTCTTCACTTTGTTAGATTAAACATTTGAAATTACTTTCAGCTGCAATAACTTTTATTTTATTAAACATAGTCATTTTAATGTAGAACAGCGCTTTTTGAAGTGTGTTCATCGGAACAGTATTCCATGAGTTCTGCAACATGAGAGTTTCACGCAAATATATTTAAAAATAAAAAACGTGTAAAATTTGAATGCATAGTTTGAAACACAATGTAATTTTTCTCAGTTTGTGGTTCCGTCATCAAATTCAATTTCACAAGGTTCGACCAACAAAAAAAAATTAAAAATCTTGCTATAGATAGACCTAATGAATACACTCAAAATTATGTACTTTTCAAAGTTATCAGGGTATATTTTTAGGAACGCTATATATACACACACACGTTTATACACAAATGGATAGAGATACTAATAAGATTTCCTAAAATATTCTAAATATCTGTAAAGACACTTAAAATGCATAATTCCGTCAAAATCTCAAATATGAAAATTATCGCATAAACAAGATGATTTCTAAGCGATAAGGAAGATAAAAATCTAAAAACATTCAGATATAAACTTTTATCTATTCTGTCTGACTTTCAAACTTCGATATGATTCTATTGGTCTTTTTCCAACCTTCATCTTGCTCCAGTTTCCCACTGGGAGCACTTCCGCGAGATTGCTGCGTTACGTAATTATTGAGAGCAGCGCGAAATTTCTGGAAAGTATCGTATTGACCCCAATTACAGCATAGCATGTATGACCTCGTTTTTGTATACGATACAGCTAAATGATCAGTCTGGAAACACTTATCTTCCAGTAAATGAGTCAGTACAATATTGTTGATTCAATAACATATTTTAGCGTACTTAAAAATTATAAATTGAGATATACCACTGCATCACAGAAAGAACATATAGTATGCTTTAAATAAATAGCTAATATTTCCTGACGAAATACAGTTTTTAGTCAAATTTAGAATAAAATCAATCTTAGACCTAATTCTATATATAATTTTGGCAATGATTTTATACCTAAATCTATATCTTCAAATAAACTCTGCTTATTTTCAGCGATTATTTTTTTTTTGTTATGACATGGCGGGCCCCTTGCGAATTTGTCTGAAATTAATGTAAGAAACAAAATTACATTCGCATCTAATATTCATTCCACAAATTATAATAGTATGAATCAGCAATTGGTCAATGCATGAAAATGAAAATGAAATGTCCTAAAATTTTAATTTTATATATTTTCAAACTAGTTTTACATATGAAGGGATTAACCTATAGACTTTGTTAAAAACTTGTTAGAAATACATTTTTCAATATTTCCAATGGTGTTAAGACAGAAATTATGTGAATATATATTTTATCTCTAAAGAATCGCTTTATGTGAAAATCGCTCAAAAGTATGCTTCAAAATAAAATACACTAAATCAAATTCTTGAAATTCAGCTCCAAGTTTTGTCGTGATTTTAACTATCCCTGTACCGAAATTTCGGGCTGTAGGCTTTGAGTTTCCCCTCCACAGCAGACATACGATCAAATAAACAAACATACATCATAATTTATTATTATAGATTAACAATTATATTTTTAACGACGTTTGCTATCACAAAATTATGTAACTAACATTCATTATTTGCTGAGTAATTTGAATTCAACAATTCAACGAGACAAATTGCAACTACAATCTCTTAAAGCTTATTTACCAGCATCAAAAATTTGTAATTCTTTCCATGTTGTGCCAGTGCATAATGTTAATTACTTGAAATTATATTTAAATTAAATTTCGGCAATTATGCACTTAGGAAACAGAATCCTAAAAGTTTAATTCTTAGAAAGCGAAGCATATTTCATCTTGTGAAGAAGATTGATTGTTAGGGCAAAAAAGAGGAAAATCTAGACGACATCTAATTCCTGAAAAAACTCCAAGGAGTCTTTCTTTTAAACTAACTTTGTTACTACGCGACTGATGTTTTTCTTTCTAATGAGTGTCTAGTAATTGTTTACCACGTGGCACTTCATGTCCTAAACTATAAAAGTACAATCAATTTTGAATAAAAACGATAAAATAAGGTTACAGCAAATATGTTAAAAAAGTTTGAAGTCATAACAGAAGGCAATTAAGACAATCTCGAGAGAATAAAAATCTTTAGAAAATGTAGCTTAGTTTAGGCGTTTATGCTGCCTATTAAAAAACTTTCATTTTTATGCTTTTAATAAAATACAGAATAAAGATATCAGGTAAAATATAAATTATGATATAATACATAAAAATGGAGTTTTTGTTGTATTCCCTGGATAGATAGTAATTCGAGAGTGAGGTTGAAAAAAATAATTAGTAGGGATAGCCATTTTATACATAATATTTTATTTAAAAGAGCGTAACAGATCATTAGATCCTAAGATAGTTCATTATACCGAGAGTTCATCAAACAAATCATTAGCACAAGATATAGCACATTTTTAATTGAAAATCGAAAAATCATAAAATAAGAAAATACGCTTAGAATAATCAAGTGAATCAGTTATTTGCGCATGCCTTTAACTCAAAATAATTGGATTTGATTGCTTAATAGTCATCACGAGTCATTCTTTAGATATTAGAAACTTCACTTTTTTCTGGGAACCCGATATATCTATAAGCAATACATTGAATTATACTGATTCTGGTGTAATTATCCTAATCGGCACTAATGAAATTATTATTTTCTCAGCAAGTTATAAATATAAAAAAGCTTCAATCTGTGTTCGTGTTTATCGTATCATCCATTTATTACTTTCCTTATATACATGATGTATAAGAAAAGTATTGTGACGGGGTCGAAAATTCGACTTCGAGTTTTCGATGGGAGAGCAAGTTTCAAACATCCCTGATCACGAATCGAACATTTTGAGGTGATATCTGTCTGTGTGTGTGTGTGTTTGTGTGTGTCAGTGAGCTTGTGGAGACGCACGAACGGATGGGGCGATACGAATGAAATTTGGTACAAAAATCACAATCCGTGAATACTGGAAGCCTATTGTCACTGGAAGCTTATAGCCTGCCTACACAATCGAATGTTCAGAATCCCCCTAAATTTTTGAGTGAAATTTTGAAAAAATCATCAAAAAATTAAAACTTTTAATAAAGTTACGCAAATAGATATTTCTTATGCAATTTCTCCTTAGAAAATGATTGATATTAACTTTAGAATGCTAGCATGAACCGTTCTCGAGATATTGCACATTTTTAAATAAATTTTTCAGAAAGTTCCATTAATTAAAAAAAATAAGTGGTAAGAAACGTATTCACTTTTTATATGTAAAATCATGCGATAAATTTGGTGACATCATTCTCGTGGATCTAACTCGTTCCATTCATGAGAAAAGATACTTTGAGTAATACTTTTGTATTTGAACGCCAAAAGGCACTTATCTGCTGAAAGAATAACTTATTTCTTCATAACGCTTGGCGATAATTTGACGATGAATTTAACGGAATGTCGTCAACTTGGCGATATTTTTAAATGTTGCCGAATTAACGAAAATCTCGCCAAATGGATAAAAATGACGTTAAATCAATGAAAATGATGACTAATTGAAGAAAATTCAATATATTGAATATAAGTATCTACTATAAGAATAACATTTTTTTAGCTGTAAAAGTAGTAAATTCATTGAATTATATAGGGAAAGTCATGTGCTGCCCACATCAAATTTTTTTATTCTGTAAGGACATTTTTTATTTCTACAACATATTTTTTTTAATTTTGGTATTGATATAATAAATATTTAAACAATAATAAAATACAGAATTTAATATAATCGAAAAATCAAAAATATTTCCCGTTATTATTCGAGGATTATCAACTAAAATTAGCGATATCAAATTTGATAAAATTGTTTAAACACCAATGAAACTTCAAGAAACATTTTAATCAAATACGAAGTCAGCGGATTATTTTTAATGTAAAATATAAAGTTAATTCATAATTTTTTTTTATAGAGTCGGGACACTGTAGGTTAATATTAAATATAATTCTGGGTCTACACAATAATTTTATATATGGATTATACTTTTATGTGAAATATATAAAATATACTCGGACGTTTATCTTTTTTAATTAAAAATGTATTAAATATATTTTAAATTAAAAAAGATGGAGGTAATGATTATTTTAGCAGACCAAATGAAATTGTGTATATAATTAATGTTGTACTAAAACTATAACTTAATATATTTTTAATATAATAGTACACTTATTTTTAACAGATTTCAAACTTAAGTAGAACTCGAAGAAGAATTCATTGAACATCAACGGTGTCTGAAAAAAAGCAATCATTATCAACCCAACAACAACTTTTTTGATAAGCAAGAAACGTGCATATTTTATCAAATAAAAGTAAAAACAACAGAAAAGTAAAAATAAAATATTGAAAATTTTAAAATGGACAGAATTGTAATTTATTTTTTTTTCCTAACAAAAATCGGTCTCGAAGATTTCAAGAACCTATATGTTTTTGAAACTACTATTATGAACATAAAATATTGAAGTATATATTAATCACTTACTTTTCAATAAAATGCTCATACTTGGAGTATATGTTAGAGCAAAATGTTTTAGATCAAGGCTCCAAAATTGTTTACAAATAAAAAGCAGTCAAATGCTTTCCGAAAACACGCTGATTATAGATTAATAAAGAGTTATATTTGCTTTTAATGCATTTTCAATTTCGTCAACATTCTGAACAAATCTACGGATATAAGCTTCACTGTACAGTGTTTCTACTTCCTTATATACATAGTATAACGTATGAGAAAAGAATTGTGAAAATATTACGGATCTGCAATATATCATATTATTTTACATGAAAAAATTAAACAATTATACTGTAAGAAAACCTATTGTGCACGAGTAAAGTGTTACTCTAATACAAGTTTCATGTAATAAATGTCCTGTAATGCAAATAACTTTATTAAAAGCAGCACGAAATGCAAAAATTAATAGCATCTACTGGTTTTGAAAGCAGAATCTTAGTCAATACACACAAGAAGTTCAACCGTCAGTCGTCAGAGAATAATTGTAGATCGATGCTAGAGCAAACAGCAAGCATGGCAGAAGCTAGAAAATGGTGTTACCAACGGCGAGAAAAGTAAAAAGGGATAAAAAGACACGAGAAAAAAATGAGAGGTGGGATATAATGAATGAACAGTAGAATATCCAAACAGAAAACGAACTTTTAACAAAAAATTCAAATCACTTGTTCAGCTGTTCATTACCAATTAAATTTTAAAAACATGAATTGGGTAAATATATCAGAAATAAGAAAGAAACCAACGAAATTGAGAAATTAAACCAGAGAGTTCTAAGCAGAAGAAAATAAAGGTTTGTTTAGAAATATGGCTAATGTGTTCTTTAATACGAAATTTAGACCTATTTTTGTTTGACAAAAATAAGTCCTCATTTGCAAGGAATGTGCTAAACACGCTGTGAAAACAAAGAAAAATGGTTTTTATATCTCCTAAATCTTTTTTAGCTATTAACAACATTATTTCCCTGCTGCTACTAAGTTTTCTGTTCTTGCATCAGTCGCCGATCTTTCTATGAAAAGTGAATGCTGGACTTATTGTGTGTCCTGAATGAGAAAACCTCTTTTTGCCTTCGAAACTGGACGATACTATTAGTTTTGAATTGTATGTTGCTTTATATTTGAAAGTTATTTTAATGTTATATGAAAATGTGGACACATCATCTCATCTGTAAAAATATTCATGTGACAACTTTTGAAGAATGAAGTAACGGGCAAATGAAAAAAAATGAAAATAAATCATATACCTGGCATAGTATATGGAAAAATCAGTTGCGGTTAAGTTACCTGTATAGCCAATTATAGATAGGTATAAGTTGACCCCCGTATATCATCGGTGAAAAACAGTTATTTATAACTTGTCTATATAGCTTAGAGTTGATATAAATATAAGTTTCCTTTGGGAAAACCAGAAAAAGTGTTAAACGCTAATTTAGTGGACAATTCATGTTTTGTATGATTTTATTGAAAACTCGATTCTAAAACAGAATTTTAAGAAATTAAATGTAATTTATCAATTTTGTGGCTCTAAAAATTATAAAAATTGCAGTTATAAAGGCAAAGTTTTACCAGCCCTCAAGACGTCTGCTTCCACAAATTCTGTGAATGTGATAAAATATTTTGATAATGGCAGAAACATTACTCTAAACTTTCAACTGAAAATATTTTACAAAAGTTTATTTACTGAAAATATTATCTACACAGACGCTCTTTAAAATTCGTGTTTTTGTTGTGTTCTGTAAATGTCAAATATGTTCTGTGAGAAGGTTTAAATTTTATTAACCCAGGAACACGGATTTTTATACGTACTTGTTACATTATATAACTTCAGACTTTAATATCTTTCGAGCACATCAAATGGAATCCAGAGTCTTTAAAAAACTTTTTAGAGAAAGATTGAAGACAAGAGTAAAAATATGGCATAGTGAGAAGAATACCAGTATTCCACATACATTTCTTAGAAATATTTGACCGTAAAAGGCGTGTTTTAAGCTTATTACTCTGAAATTCAATTTTTCATATTCTTGAAAGAATTCCAGGATAAATTAAGAGAATGCATTGTGAATTTATGTTATTTTTATGGACGTGATTATCACATAGATCAATAAATACCAATTAAACAGTCTTGAATCACAATCGTTTATTTAAACAAACGCAGTATATTCATGTACACACACACCATATATTATCTCTTCCAGTATAAACCATATGTGTGCAAACTGATTCTTAAATAAAATCTATTTTTTCAGTAAAATACATCTTATCTTTAATTGACTGTTTCAAAATTTATATAGTTTTCCACAAAAAATATATTTTATATTAGAGCAATATATAACTTTCATATTTCACAAGATTTTAAAGATTCTTAAACATTTAATTATTACATAAGTTAAAGTACGTTTAGCCTTTTAAATTTAAATAAAAACATTTCACTTTGTGTACCTCGGCGACAAAGTAGAAAATATAGACGAAATTCGATACAGTGACAGTTCAGGTCATGTTATAGATTATGTTACAGGCCATGCAAGATTTTAAAAAAAATAATTCTTTTTTTCGGAAAATTTATATTTAAATCCGATCATCTACGAATTTAAAATTTATGCAATTCGAACTTTTGCGTGAATACAGAGTACTATCTATGAATTATATTATTTCTTCCAGTGTGCAAATTACAATTTCTTATTAAATTTTAAGTGAAACTATTAAATTTGTTTTCACACATTGCTGCACTTTCTGTTGTTGGAACCAGCAGACGCAATTTCTCAGTCATAACAAGGGAGTGTATGTCGAGACGCTATAGAAATATCGTATTTTAAATAAGGATATTTTATTTTTTGTTTCTTGCGGGCGTATAGTTAAAGCGTTGTTTGGTTTCATCTATCTTAGCGTTAATCTCCGAATATCATTCACTTTGCATTACCATACTGACTCCCTTTTCTTCATGCTTTAGACTGATCTTGCTTAATCGCTAACCACTCACGATTTTTTATCTCAATTCCGGATTTATTTTATTTCCTTCTAAATCCCCGCAAGCATATATTAGGACGTACGAAATTTGTGTAGAGGACGACCTCATTTATATGCATTTATTTATGGCATATTAAACCCGCGCAGCGGGTACTGCGCAACCGACGGCTACTACAAGATAGCAACTTCATCTTAGGATATTTAAAAAAAAGAAATTCGACTGGTCACGAAAGCGACTAGTAAAAAAGCTGGAAAGCGACTAGTAAGCGACTAAGCTGGAAAGCGACTAAGCTGGAAAGCGACTAGTAAGCGACTAAGCTGGAAAGCGGCTAGTAAAAAATACATTTGCTACTGTTAACAAACGGGTGAGCACCATGGAAGTGATTATAACCAGAAAAAAATTAATATTACTGTTTAAGAATGATGAAAAGCCAATTTCGAAATATTAGAAATTCTGTTTTTTAAAGAGAAGCCCTATATTTCTTACAGCAATAAAGCGTTTTCTATGGAATTTTGTATATTTCTTTGTTCACAAACAACAAACAGTTACGCAGAAATAAAGTTCTGCTTTATTTTTATTTTGTTGCTTTTTATGTGCCCCAAAATCCTAAAGAACATGACTGCTTTTCTTTCTGTTACAGTGTGATACTTTTCATCAATTATTCATATTTTTACCAACGATTTAATTTAATTTTAGATCATTCTCATCTGCATGAGTATTTATTTCGTATAGATGCTTAGTACCTTTTATTGTGCGTGTGTGTGGGTGTATGCTATAGAGAGCCAAAAGAATGGAGCACCAAAACAAAATTCCAATCCCCAGCATTGCTGAGTAATGCTACTCCAATGCTCCATTTCAGTTTCATTTCCCCTTTGAGAGAACTGTTTTCTGATTAGATCAATCCCTCCTAAGCGGAGCAACTATCTTCTGATACTACAAAAGTAGATGTCTTTTGCATCAAAGGAATTGAAACCCAGAGTACAAAAGAACCGTTCAGGTGCTTCGGAGACACTGACTAGTTCAAGGAAAAGATTGCATGGCCGAATGGAATCGTTCTCAAGAATTACGGTTCTTTTGCAAATCTCTCTCTTAAACGCTTTCATTGTATCGAGAACAAAACTTCGCTAAGTACTGCTTCTAAAAATCAATGCATGGTGAAAGAGTTATTTATTTGAGGGTATTTTCTATTTAGAAAACATTAATGTAAGCTCCTTCCTCTTTACTTTTCTAGCAGTATAAAATGTATTAATTTTCTCAATAAAAGATAATGTACGTCTGTGTGTAACTACGTATGTGCGGTCGGTAGAGGGAAATCTAAGCATCATACGGTCATATAATTAGGTACACAGGTTCTTTAGGACCCGACAAAGTGCACCTCGGCGATATCTTTTAAATTTCAAATTCGCATTTTAGTTATCTTATGGTTTAGCATTTTCACACAAAGTGGTAGATCACACAAAGTGGTAGAGCAGTTGTAGACTCGTCCAAATCTCGCAAAAGCGTAGTTCCCAAAATATAATGGAGAAAAAAAACAATAATAAACACGTGGTCGAAAGCATGATTTATTCAATTGCATACACATGCTGGCCGATACTCATTATTATACGAGATAAAGTGGCATAATATGAGTATCCAGCCCAGTTGTTCCGACTCATCGCTAAATGAGTATCGCTGTAGCTGGTGCTTGTGTATTTTGAGGTACCCTTCATTGGGGATTTGTTACGTCATGTGAGGCAAGTCCAATTCCTGCAGAAACGGCTATGTGTTTTGTTGTGCCCTCGTTTGATGCACTTACTGATATGATACTTGTCTGCGCCGTTGCTTTAAAAATGCTTTCCTAATACCGTTCTTGCTCATCATGATGGCTGATGCCCGTAGACTAATCATCACAATTTTTACGGATCATCATAATTTTTACTGATTCTGCTGTAACAATGTTGTGTACCCATCTATAAAGTATGGTAAATTTCATTGTGCCTAATGATACACCTAGTCTACTTGGAGACATTTATGACTGTTGCGTAATCTGTTGTTGCAACGCCATGTGACTACTTATGTCACTGTGCTCGTCTCTCTCCATCGGGTATCTAGTATCCGGGCCGCTATAAGAAATTTCCGATTATGGATTTGTTACTCTGATGCTCCATACCGGTAAACGCCACGTGTTTCGCTGTAGCTCAACTCAATCGTCTGATCTAGGACATTCCAGCTTGCTGGTCAGAGACCGCTTGTACACTGTTCCTCGAAACACAGTACTAGTGGAGAGTTTTGCTCCGCTTATTTCTTGTAAGCTGCATGTGTATTGTTTCATCCGTTCCACCCATACTAAAAAACATTTATTTTCTTCAAATGCCGTTATTCCAATTTGTGTTTTCAGCCTATTCCATTTTCAGACGTCGTTCTGAAGACAAGCCAAATACCGAGTCATGACAGCCTTATACATGAAGACTTTACATTAAAGTTCTATATAGAACGATGTTTTTTCCACAGGGATTTCCACATGCTTTTTAGTTTTCTCCCGGAGAGAGGAGGGAACTTAATAAGGAACGCAAATATTACTACAGGAAGGCAGATCAAGCTCTAACTCGGGTACCTTCACCACCTCATGTACTTTCACCATTTAATGAAAAGTCTACGTGTACACATAACGTCCATAAGAGTAGATAACTGAAGCTGTCTGGAGTAAACATCTTTACATAATGAAATAATCCATTTTATTTAAAGCTTCAAGTTTTTCGAGCCCCATTTCGAAAGAAAGTGCAATTAAATTTTTTGTAATATGTTATAACAGAATTGTAGATATATTCAATATGCATCGAAGTAATTATTAAGCATTATTATCAATTCCATGAGAATCGGGTGGACAGCTTTTAATTATACATGAATCGGATGGACAGCTTTTAATTATAGAATATATATCTAGAGCTGGGGGGGGGGGAACTACTTAAGTCAAAAACAAGGAAGTTGATATATTAACGAATGAAAATAATGACATTTTCAAAACATCGTTTTTTTTTAATTTTTGGTTTTGGTTTTCAATATACACATTTAATTTTTATGATATTTATTATACATTTATAAGCTACATAAACATGCATTGTATTGTAATTTTGGAAAATGAATTTTTAGGTAAATACTGACTTAAGTTGTTATTCCCGAAGCAAGTTTGCGGCAAATATGCTGATTCATACAGACATAAGTTATTATTTCTGACTTCAGTATTTATTCTTTAAACACAATTATGATGTGTTTACAAATACAGATATAAGTAATTGTTTAATAAAACATCGGTTATAATGCAGCATTTAATTGTGCATTCTAATCCCAAACTGTTATTATTATTTAATGTTTTCTTAGGACTACTTTAAATAAATATTTTGTGAAAAAGTATGAAAAACGTCGAAATACTGTTTCAACTGATTTTTCTGAAAATTGTTTAAAAATAAAATTAAAAGTTAAGGCATATTTTTTGTAAATTAATTAGCTAATTTAAAATGTGTATTAATATAAACATATAAAACTCAAACATATAAAACTGAAACTCAAGCATCGTTTATAGTTAGTTCATCCCGATAAAAATCAGATTGGGACCAAAGTCTAGTTCATTTAAAGTCAGACGCATGGAATAGAATTGATCCATTTGGTGATATTTTCGTTCATTTAGCAACATTTAAAAAGTCGCCCAGTTGGCGACATTCTGCCAAATTCGTCGCAAAAATCTTGCCAAGCGTTATGGACGCAGAAATAAATCATTCTTATAACAGATAAATGACTATTGGCGTTCAAATACAAAAATATTACTCAAAGTATATTTTCTCATGAATGGAACAAGCTAGATCCACGTGCATTATGTCACCAAATTTATCGCATGATATTACATATGATAAGTGAACATGTTTTTCAAAAGTTAATATTTTTTTCAATTTATAGGATTTTATTGATAAATTTATTTGAAAAATATTTAATATCTCGAGAACAGTTCATGCTAGCGTTCTAAAGTTTATGGCAATATTTTTCAAAGAAAGAATTACATAAGACATGTCTATTTGCGTAACGTTATTAAAAGTTTTGATGTTTTGATGATTTTTTCAAAATTTCACTCGAAAATTTAGGGGGGTTCTGAATATTCGATTGTGTTTAAAACCAATAGACTTCCAGTATTCACGGATTGTAATTTTTGTACCAAATTTCATTCGAATCGCTCAATTCGTTCGTGAGATATGGTATCCACAGACTTACTGACACACACACACACGCGCAAACACACACACATACACAAAACGCACACATACACAAATCACACACACACAAAACACACACACAGACACACACATACTTGCACACATACACACACACACACACACACATACGCATACACACACAGACATCACCTCAAAAATGTTCGATTCGTGGTCAGGGCTGCTTGAAACTTCCTCTCCCGATGAAAACTCGAATTCCAATTTTCGACCCCGTCACAATACTTTCCTTATACATTATTTTATATAATTAAATTAAAACACAAATTGCTCCCTCTTCCAAGCAGGCTAATCAAACTACCACGAAGTCTCGTTTTAATTGCATCAGCGGTTTCAGAGGTAGCTAAGAGCAGCTCAATTAACACCAGCATACATGCTGGCAGGCTACTGCAAATAAACTGCAGTATATTTCAATATTTAGGATTTCGTTTAGCACATTCCCATTGAGAACATGTAAAATTCGCACAATCAAAACGAGTAAAATCAGTACAATTTTCCCGCTAACTATATTTTTTAAGCTATTGAGACCAACATCGTGCCGCAGCGCAGGACTAGGGTATTTTTATTTATGTTATTTAACATAATTCAAAAGGTTTTACTATTAAACATTTGTTATGCCACCCCCTAATCTTTTGCAGAGATTCATTTCTGGCTACAGCGCTGACAGCACAGAAACAGTTATATTTGTATGCATATAATTTGCATTAAGAGCCTTGTTCTCAAAACTCTAGTTTCTATTCTGGCTAAATCTTAGAGAGATATTTAATAAAATACAACATACCTGAAATATTTTTACTCTTGTGAATGGCTAATTACTATTAGTGGTCCCCGTGGCATGTATTCTAAAATTGAGACACCAATCACTAAAATAAAGTGTTATTTCAGCACTATATGAATAAAACAGCTGCCTAACAATGATTAATTTCCGGACAAATGACTTCACAATCACAGGAAATAGGATCGAAAGAGGAGGGGGAGAGGAGAGAACGTCGCGCGCGCCTCGAAATTTTACGGAATAAAAAAAAATATTGTGACATAGTTTCAACAAAGGACAAGGCTTTATAAACTAGTATACGGAATGATAACATTTCTTCACTCATGTTTTTTACACGCTAAAATCTGCACAAATAAAACTAATAATAACTTTTCTTTACTAATGTGCTTTTTTTCCGAATGATATCTGTTTGAAAGTTAGCGAAAAGTAACTTTTTATAACTTATGTGGTTTTCCCTCACTGACTTCGGAGCAAAATCTAGTAGGTTGTTTATAGCATTTCTTTTTCTTGATATCTTAGAAGCCCAACAGATGTACGTGCTTTTCCTACAACATAGATCATACATTTCTTCAACAGAATACATTATAAAAAAAATTGCAATTTTTAACTTATGTGGTTTTTCCCGCCACGTCTAAATATTGCGTTGCACATAAAAACGCACATATACACAGACAATGCACGAAAAACTGTGCGGGTTCTCAGAAGGGCCATAAACTATATCATATTTTAAACCTAACGCCACACAATTAGCAACTTTAAGCGGCAAGGAAACAAAATTAGGTAATATTCTTATGAAATATTTTTTTAAATCATAACACCCATGTTATCTTCTGAACTAAAACAAACTAATACTTATTGACGTCACCGTCTTTTATTTCTTTATTTTTTCATTTTTACACTGAATTTAACGCACAATATAAACTTTAAAAGTAATTTGCTGCAATGTACCTCTGTATACCTTCTAAAAGCGGCTTACCATCTAATGCGATTAACATATTTTTAAATGCATACAAATTTGTTAACGCTTTGCATTACAGGGTAAATCCAATAAAGAACTTCCTTTTTCCTTCCGACACAAAACTTTAAAATTATTTTAGACACTGATGAACAGTTAATTAGCTTTAATTTTCACCCTATTCAAAATTAATCTCACTCCTGAAAGGTTCGGTGAAAGCCTTTGCCAGCTATTAATTATCTGGCTGTTGCAACGAGAGCAAATTGAATTTAGTTTTTATGTGAATAAGTTGGTAACAATAAGCGTTACATTCAAAGTTTTATGAGATAAAGCTGATATATTTCTACAAAATATGTTTGATATGCTTATAACTTCGACTTTTAGGTTTTTAAATTAAAAATATGTTTCCATTTGAGCATTCGTGAAGCATCAGAAAATAAATTATTTCTACGATTTGAAGTTATATCTTATTTTGTTTCTGGAGCATTTGTGGATCCCTGGAGCATTTGTGGATCTCACCAGATATTGAAAAACATTTTGAACCACGGGGAACAGAAAAATAATATATTTATAGTAAGTGATGAAAAATTAGATAATCTAATATACACATACTATATATTAGTGAGTTCAGGACTATTAATATATAAACATAGAAACTGATTGTTATATGATTTAATAACATAAAGGTTTGAATAATATTAATAAATACATTCATGTTTATTCAAATTGCAATACTACGAAGGGATGGTCCGAGTGCTTAGAGGCGATGCGTAGTAGGCGGGATCACATATGATAGCCAATGGCGCCCCACACTATCATACTAACGTTCGCGCAGTATGACGCTCTAAAACTCATGCAGAAAGATGGGGTTCACCAAGATTTATGGATACCTAGTATCTATAAACTATGGCATATATATAATAGTATCTATAAACCTTGGAGATCACCACAATACCGTCTAAAGGAAGGCACATACCGAGGATTCACGACGCACTGTACGTCGATCACTTCATCTCGTATGTTGCTCAAATATGAATTAGAAACTGGTTTTTCTAATATCGATTTGCTTCTTTAGTGCAGCATATTGGTATGTGTCTCTTCAGTGTATGGACATTAGGTAGCAACCATTGTTCAAAAGCCACCGCATTTTGCACGATGTCGTATGCTTCCTCAGTGTGTTGTGCCCTTCCTAACGCGTGTGCGGCCATCCCTGTAGTCCAGGTTGTTGCGAAACTTGTCTGAAAACACGATATGGTGCCAATCCGTACGACATGGTCTGTTCTCCGCCTATTGTAACGTGAGGCGGCAATGATTCAGGGTCAACGGTAACCTCCGCAAAAGAATGCTTGTACGCAGTCCTCTGCGCAGCAGACACATTTGAACGCCAAGAGAACAGTTTTCCGCGGACACTGATACCATAATTGTCTGGTTCTTCCACATCCATCTATTTATATTCCTCGTGCGGTCAATTAGAGGGCGCTACGGAGCCCAGGCATGCACATTCACTCTGCATTTCTAATCAATTGCATATCCTATCCAGCTTTGCATGTCCCTTACATGTTATTCTAATCTGACAATTCCTTCATGGTGTTGAAATTTTCATAAACATTTCTAATCAATTGCATATCCTATCCAGCTTTGCATGTCCCTTACATTTTATTCTAATCTAACAATTCCTTCATGGTGTTGCAATTTTCATAAACATTTCTAATCAATTACATATCCTATCCAGCTTTGCATGTCCCTTACATTTTATTCTAATCTGACAATTCCTTTATGGTGTTGCAATTTTCATAAACATAAGTGTATATATTAATAATTTAACTTAATTTACATCAAACTGCTGCAAAATTAGCTCTTAAGAAATGACTTTGTTAAAAACGCCGCATAAAATGAATTTATGCCAGAATCATTAAATTGTATCATTAAATCGTTAGAGATCTCAGAGTAGCCTGCGTAGTTTTTCACAAATAACATTTACATTAATGGCGGAGGGGAGTCTGATGACGACATGGGGAATATGTTGTCTTCGCGTTTTATATGCTTCAAAATTGTAATGGGGATGCAGTTTGATATGAGAAATTTTACGTAGAGGCAATTCCACTTCACATTGATATTAATGATTTATATAAAGTCATATTAAATTTATAAGAACAACTTAATCAAAAAACATCTTTTTTCCAAAATTCAAAATATTATTAAAATCCATTCTGTTCAAATAGTATATATCTCAAGGAAATTGCATATACAAATTAAATAAGGGAGAAATCTCATCCACAATACTGTTCAACATTTATCTACATTTTAACGAAATTCAGTACCCTTTCAACAGTCATATTATGTACAGATTTTTTGATGATCTAATTATAATTGAAATTACTAATGAAGCACTTATTTTAAACTTTAATTTTTGTCCACCTAATCTACAACTAATTGAAAATGTATATACAATTATCTAGACTTAATCTAATCTAGACCAATTATCTAGACTTAGTTTAAAAATTCAAAATCCGGACACATTAAAATTTAAAATATACAACAAATCAGAAACTTTTAACTTCAAAGTAAATAAACTTCAACATTATTCATCCAATCTTTCAAAATCAGTATTTAAAAATATTATTAATAACCAGTTATTAAGAATAAAAATGTTAAGTACACCATGTTAATACAAAGAACATATTTTTAAATTCATAAACATCACTATCCAAAATACTTACCCACCAAACCTTATTTTTTCATTTATTAAAACACACTTTAATTTTAAATTCAACACCTTTCTACAACTACAGCAACATATTGACAGATCATTTTCAAACAATTTTAAATAATTTTTCATCTCCATATTTCACTTCAACAATTGATATCTTAGTATATAGAATTAATTACAACCTGTTTAGAGTTAAAATCCTTATTCAGTATCAGGCAATCTACACTGTTAAGCAGGACAAGGGGTAAATACATTTATATTATTATATATTCTTATTCCTTTTCATTACATTACATTCTCCTATAAATACTTAACCACATGCTGGTATATTTGATAATATTTAATTTTTATATTTGATATCTTATATATCTGATCCAATTTATACTTTTTTCTTCATCGGGTCATGTGCATCATTTATGTAATACAATTTACATTAATGCATACAGAAAAGTAAAATCCTTATTAACGAAACATGTAAGGCCCTTGATAACGTACGCGGTTTCGGAAATGCTTTTTACTTTATTCAATTTTAAAATTTTTTGTGGGGGAGCTAGGGAAGGCCTAGCTCATTGCGCACAGCAATGTTTCTGTTTTGCAACTTTTCATCTTTAAACATATTTCTTGCATTTATACCATGTATGTTTATGCAGGGAAAAAGGGGATTAGTACCTTAAGTACCTGCATTACATATATGATTTATATCAAAATACTTCCAACTTAATGTGTAAATACAAAAAGAAATTATTTACCCATCTTTACCACATGTAATTTTTATTTCATTCCTTAACTTATATATGGAAAAGGGAAAAAGGGGTGATTTATACCAATTTAGTACCTGTTTTATTTATATATAATGTTTTCTTATCATGCTTTTTAAAAATATTTAAAGGCTTGTCTTATAGTATTTTTGATGTCACATTTTTATTTCAGTACATCTTCCTTCACTTATGCTATACAGAACATTTTCTATTAATGATCAGTCTCAAGTATATATAATACAAGTAAAATAAGAATAAAAATTCGTATAATATATATATATATATATATATATATATATATATATATATATATATATATATATATATATATATATTTATATATATATATATATATATATATATATATATATATATATATATATTTATATATATATTTATATATATATATATATATATATATATATATATATATATATATATATATATATCGTAATGATAATAGGAAGTAAGTTTAAAAAAATTATCCTTTCGTTTAAATACTCCCGTTTCAGATAAAAAGAGCGCTCTGTCTTATATCTAGAACAATCTGTTTTCAAGGAAAATAACAACCATTTTATTGTTCTGCGATAAAATAAATACCACAATGTAGTAGAACAAACTTCATTATTTTCAAATTATTTGATTGTAAATAAAATGAAATTGCATTGAAGGTTACATGAAAGCAAATTACAGAAATAGTTTATACCCATATTGATTTACTTTTAATAGATAAACATTTAGCATTTTGTAACTATAAAAACACTTTAAAATCTTATTCTTGTTCTTCCGTTACTTTTCCAGACATAAAAGATTCTGAGACTTAAACTTTATGCCAGTCAAATTAAGTGCTTTCGAAGTGGAAATGTTTGTTCTGAAAACTCTTTCATAGATAAAAGTAAATTGAATTACTCGGGAATTATAGTGCATCGCTGTTTTAAATTAGAGTTCTTTGTAAAAAAATTAAATACTCTTTTTCTCCACTTTCCTGGAGTTGAAATAAAATTGAATTTTTCAAAAAGGAGCTGCCTTAAGAATTTATGGAACTTCAAACAAAATTTGACAAGCCGTTTCTTAAAATTGGCATTGAGTTAAAATGCTTTGATAAAAACTATTTATTTCGTTTTAGTTTCCTGCTTTACGATATTAATAACGGTGCTGGTTTCTGAGTCCTTCAAAGGTGCTTGAAATAAAATGTCATGTCTTAAAAAATGCTTCAAAACGATATTTTGTGATTTGTTACTGATATTCTCGATTGTAGAGGACTGTCAGAAATGTTTTATAAATATTAAGTATTTTATAAATATAAGTTTATAATACAGACAGCTCTTAGGGTTTTCAATAAATAATAAGTTCTATTGTGTGCAAAAAATATTGTCGGCATCTTGATAATAATGATGCCATTGACGTTTGAATAAACAATTGCATATGAAATGAGTAATCATATAGCATTATGTATAGTAACTAATTTCGTGTATGTTGCACCACCAAAGAACAAATGTTGGAAGCTTGCAGGAAATTCTATTTTTGAATGGTGGGGAAAATAAATGAATATTATGTTTACGGATGAATATGATCATATATAATTTCATATGCATCACGCAGTGTCTTAAAAAACACCATACCCATATACTGGCATATACAAATCATCATAAAACAATTGTTTAATGTTAAAGGATAAAGATCCATAAATCTGCTAATTTTTAACTCCCTCACAATTTTCCTTCTTATGTCTTATTACCAGAAGACGATTCGCTTATGGTGCCAGAAACAGTCGTTTCATTTAGGACCTAGTGATAGCTATAAAGCAATTAATTTAAAATTGGTAAAATTTCCATAGGATTTATTAATAACACTATTTATATCAGAAATGAACGATTCTTTGGCTCGACAATTCTTAGTTCCTCTAACATTTTTAACTGATAATCGTAAAAATGTGCTATTTATAAAAGTTAAATACTACAGCTAAAAGTTGCAAAAAATCGATTGAACAATAGAAGTGCACGTAGCCATCTGGTCTCGACTATATTTAAGTATTTCCATATCCATAAAAAATTCAGCAATTTAGTTCATTCTTTATCAAGTACACCATTGTTTCGCAAGATCTGCTAAGGTAGCTTGTTGATTTTTTTAACCCCATATTTGCGTTCTTTTTTATACTTTGCACCGTAATTTATAGGAAAATATAAAGTCTTGTTTTTAATTAAACATTTTGAGGATTAAGACATTTCGTTACATTTCGTACATTATTACATTTCGTTTTGATAGATCTAAGCAACGATGTACGGAAGATACTGAAATCTTCTATTGTCACTTGTTTATTTTCCTCTGCGACTCCTATTAACTTCATGTAGACTTATTAACTTCACAGAGCACGTAAAGATCAGCACAGAATTTCATCTTATGGAGAAATTCTTATCTGCAAACTGTTACGTTATTACATTACGTCGTTACGCCATTTACAAACGCCATAGCAATATTTTTTTTTATTCATGCAGATGAGAAGAAATTGCGTTTTCCTGTTCTACAGCATCAGTCTATGTATGATACTACATAGGTTTGAACTACATAACACAAAAAGAATGAAATTTAAAACGCAAAAGAAAAAAATGATAAGTAATATATTTCTTTATGGCTTTCTTTACACACCAGTGACATACGGGAAAGCAGAAAATAAGTTTTAATTACACACAGAATTGAAACAAATTGAGTGTGTAGGCAGTGATATGTGAGTCGTCACACGCCAGGTATTGGCGCTATATAGACCGATCTCGTAAAGTGGAGTAAATAAAGAAATACATAATACCAGTAATTAAAATGAAGAGGCTTAATTTTAAACAATAACAAAGAATTTATTTCATTAAGACAAACCTTATTTAATAACTATTAACATCTGGTAAATTTCATATACCAACATCTTTAGTGTAGTACATTAAGACAATCAAATCTCCTCATTCTATGATCATAATATGAGCATTACAATTATTAACCTATTAATGTGCATTAACTCACTATTCTTACTAGCCTACGTCTTAATGGCCCAGGTTAACCTTATTTAGGAGGGTCAGAGAGATAATAATAATCAAAGTGCAAAAATATGTGTAGAATTGTCCTACCTCGATCATCTTTGCCGATGTCGGACTTTATGACCGCGCGCTCCGGCTCTGTCCCGTGGGCTCGCTCTCTCCGAGATCCGTCGCTCTTGCGACCTCTTCTTTTCACTCACAAAATTCAAGTCCTCGATTTCAAAAACTTAAAGTCCAAAGTTGCTCTCTGTCTCTACCCCCTTAACAAGGCGCCCCTGTCCATAATTGGCTAAGTAAATTAAGGGCTACGCCCTTCAGGCTATATTATTGGTCAAGGCCCCCCTGAAATATGAGATATGCAGTCTCCAGTTTTAAAATCGTTGAAAGTTCTCACGAGAATTTTCCCAAGGTTCGAGTGATATTAATTGACTCTGGGGTCAAGAAGTTCAACCCCTTCCGTTTGTTGTAACACCTAACGCTGACATGAACTTGAGAAGCACCCTCTCTTTTCGAAATGAATGTCCGGTGCAGCTGCGTTCGAGGGAATGTTACAAAAATTGCCTCACTTCATGAGGGACCGTCTTCTTAGGTCCACTTCCTCTTTCAAAAGAGCAATGTTATATTGGGAATTGAAAATTACAATATAACAATTACCCTTCTTCCCCCCCCAAAATTTGGTGGGAAAAAAGCCAATTACAAAGTGCCAGCTCATAGTTGCTGCAGGCGTGTCCACTGTGTAGTCCAACAACTCGTCTTGCTCTCATCTGTATCTACTGTAAAAATGTACTATATACACATATACACAAATCATATTATCATATATATACTCTTATATGCCATCAAAAGAACACGAAAATACTATACAAAATACAATTCTCAATGTGTCTGAAAATGACGATATCTGTGTCGTTCAGTTGTACTTATTATCGATTAAAAGTCTATTCATGTAAGCACAAGTTCGTCCACTGGTGATATGTCTTTTTTTTTTTTTTTTTTTAAACAATATAGTTCCACACAAGTTCAAGGTGTACATCTGTAAAATTGTTCACTTATGATAACCAAAGTCACTTTGACCGTCACTTGGATAATTGTTGGGATCAGGGACTTACGCATATGGTCCCTAATAATATCACTATGTCCCCTTGTAGTTATGGTGGAAAGTGTAAAATATCTTTCCTTTGGAAAAAAAAAACACTGATATCACTGCACACTTGGAAACCGCTGAAATGTAAATCGCTCCACTGCTGGAACTCGTTGCAGAACTGGATCGCTGTCTAACTGGAATTCGCTGAACTGTAAGGCGCTGATCTGCTGGAGTCGCTGACCAAATGATAATCTTTGTGCACCAGGAATCGTTGAGCACTCGGAATCGCTGATCAACAGGAATTGCTGGCCATTTGAGAATCGTTAGGCAACCGGATCTGTACGCTGTCTCATGTTTTGTTTAGGACAATCAATACATATACATTACACTCAAGCTTATTAAAATACTCTCTTCTCTTAAAACTCCCTTAAGTATCATTTTTTTATAAATTCAATTTCTATAATTTTAATTTGTCACCCGGCACACGAAACATTACAAAAAAAAACTCTCTTTTTTTTTTTTTCAAACTCCTTTAAATTTGTTAACACTCTCAAAAATTGCCCCCTTTGAAATTTCTACACTTTATCTACTTTACATCCTTCCATATAATATATACATTTTTTTTTTTTCTTAAATTTGATACTCTCTTCAAACTTACATTTTTCAAATTCCTTCTTTTTATTTATTTTACATCTCTGCCTTATGTATATATATATATATATATTTTTTTTTTTTTTTTACATTATATACACTTCTTATCTAACATCCAATCCATCATGTGTTCTGAACCGGACATGCCATAAATATAACTCATGTACATATTTATAATAAAATACTTAAACAATTACACTATCCTCTCAAATACTATCAAAATAAGACTTATATAACTCCAAAAATTTCCGCAATATACTTTAAAATTTTCCTACAATCTGAGATGACAGAAAAAAAACCCATGTAATCATTTAATTATCCTCCTACTGAAAATCTTATAACTCCCCTGCGATTCTATATTACAATATCCATAATTATACATTTTCTTTCACATATCCCCTGATTTAATCCAAATCTTATACTTGGATACGGAATTTCCCGAATTCCTTACATTATTCACTTTCCCACTTAATGAAAACATACTTAAATTTTTTCGTAAATCTTATCACTCACTGAAATTCTCTCAATGCCTACAAAATTACGAATTTTCTCTCAAAAACCATCTAACTCAATTCAAATCCCATACTTGAATACCAAAATGTACATTTTCTTTTCTTATATCCCCTGTAATTGAATGCAAAGTCTCCTGAATGAATTCACTTCTCCTCTTTCCTTTTTCAACTGCCAAACTTTTGTGTATTTTATTCTAGCATCTAAATTCCCTGTTCAAACAGAAAAATCTAGCCCCCAGAGAAAATCAAGTAGTGGTATACAAGGTCAACATGTCCTTCTGCCATTGTGTCATTTTCCCTGGAAAGCGGTCCCCTTTCTGGCCTGCGGCTAATACGGGCATTTCTTCGTGTAACTTCCCATGGCCAATTAGCTGTACAAATTTTTGAAGATGTCGTCTTGGCAAAATGGTACAAATTTTCTCGTCTACGTTTCCGCCATGTTGTGTTCAGTGGCTTATGAATTGTGTGATGTGGAAGTGCTCCACCGAGGCCCCCCAAATGGACTAAAACTCTGGAATCACACACTTTCCAAAGGATAAATTAAAATGCGGTTAGTGTTAATTTGTTCTTCCATTGTATTTTATTATTATATCATGTTTATTCCCGCGTTCTAGCGTTACCTTCGAAAGTTCGTCTCTCTCAAAAATTTTATATGTGCGACCCTATCAAAATATATGTAGAAACGCTTTTTTTTTTTTTCAAATGCTTTTTATTTAATCTACAATTCGCGTATGTTTATTAAAATTATCTATTCATTTTAAATTATAATTTGCGTATAATTTTCATTACCATTATCTTTTTTTCTTTGAACTGCCATTATGATTTTTAATTAAAATTCTCTATCCATTTTAAACTCTAATTTTAATTTTTAATTACCCATTGTTTAGTTATTTGAATTACAATTTTTATTTTTAATTATGAATTATTTATTTATTTAAATTCCAATTTTTACTTTTAATTAAGAATTATTTATTTATTTAAACTAGAAAAAAAATTTTTTTTTTTTTTTTTTTTCTTTTTTTTATTTACCAATTATCTAATTATTTTAAACTATAATTCTATAACTCCTATTTCCTCACGCGTATTCATCCAACAATGGTTGATCAATCCGCTAATTAAATGAAGAGCGCGTGGAGAAAGTTTACTTTTGTTTTAAAATTTCACTGTTCTTTGAAAAGAGTTTTTTTTTTTTTTTTTTTTTAGAAATTCAAAATATCCCTTTATTTAATATTCCTAAATATCTTATCCATCGAAATTTTTATTGCCTGGAAATCAAAGTTCTCTTAAAAAAAAAACCTTCTTTTTATAGAGTTATAACGACTTTTTATAGAATTCTAACGATGTCCCCCTTTTGCTTTTTTTTTTTTTGAAATGTGACGTATCTTCTCTGTTATTTATGTTCTTTCCAAATTTGAATTTAATATATCCACATCTTTAACCTATCAACCCTAAAATTTCTTTTGTCCTACAACGATACTTGTTATTTATTTTGTAACAATTATTTATTTTTTTAAATCACAATTTTTATTCATAATTCCCAATTATTTATAGTTCCATATTTATTTAAACTTTCTTGTTCATTTAAACTTTCAACTAATTAATGTATGATTTATTTAAAATTTCCTCAATTTTTTTTTTTTTTTCACAATTTGTTTACACTTTCTTAATTAATGTAATACTTATTTACATTTCTTTAATTTATAATTCAATGTTTATTTAAAATTTCCTTTATTTACAATCCAATATTTATTTAAAATTTGCGTTCCATATTTCGCGTTGCATTTTGTGAATGGCGATTTTTCTTTGTTACTAATATTTTCAAAATTTTGAATTACGGTTTGTCCGCGTTCTTACCTATGTTTAAACTTCTTTCGTGTTTTAATTGAATCAATTTAAATTTGAATTCTTTAAAGATCTCAAATCATATCTGTGTTTCGGCCTAACCGGTGTTGGAAGAAGTACTGTGCGTGAACAATTTGTACTGCTTATATCGTCACCGTGTGAATTTCCCGCTGATTCATCCTTCCCCTGAACGTTTTCCATCTGTATACATCCCCCATCTACTTGTGTTGGTCCCTCTCGCGCATCTTGTTCTATTTCCCCCTTGTTTCCCTCTGAAAATCGACCTTGAGTGGAACCCATCTCCACTCTTTGACCGTGAGTCGCCACCGAAGTGTTTTGCGTGATTGGCAATCTGCTCTCAACCAGTTCCATCCCGTTGTACGTGTCGCTTGCTGTTTAAGAGAAGGGAGAAAGAAACCTTTTCGCTCGCGAATGTGTTTGTTGACATTTTGTACTGTTCGAGGAGGGGGGGGGAGGGGGATCGTTCGCTGGTGTTGTGTTGTGCTGACATTTAGTGAATGCCGTGTATTCGGCTACATATCTGTCGCAAATACGTTAAATAATAAAAGCGGGAAGAGAATGTTGCTTTCCATTAACAATTTTGACTTCATATCCATTTTTCATTTTTATAATTTATCCATTGCCAGATCAATTTCCAAAGAATTCATTTTTTTGACAAATTATTATTTTTTTACCTCTTTCTCATCTTGAAATTTTCCAAATAGCGATTGTCATACAATATTAAGTTCCTAAAAATTTTTGGTTTCATGAAAAAATGTGAACCGAGTTTTCTTTCATTCCGCTTTTGGATCTCCTCACTTACACTATTGTTGCAAACTTGTATTTTCTGTGGAACCTCTATTTCTTGCCTAGCATACCTTTTGTTATGATTCTCATTTATTTCTGAAGGTTTTTGGACGCAATTCACTTCACTATCGTTTTGGCTTTTCTGTCTACTTGTACTAGAATTTTTATTTTGAATATTTTTAGTGGTCTCCTTTGAATTTTGTAAATTTTGAGAGTTAGTATTTCCATTATCGTTGTCCATAATATCCATCATTTCACTTTCATTTGAATTTTGTGTATCTTGTATCATGTGATTCTCATTCGTAATTCGAATGTCCTGAAGCTTGCATTTTGTATTTTGAATATTTTCAAAATGAACCCTTTCTGTAATCAAAACCTCCGTTATTTTGTTTTCATTTGGATTTTTGCTATCTTCATTGCCATAGCTTGTACCTGTGTTTCGTGAATTTTCGGGATCAGCATTTTTGCTAATCAAAGAATCCATTACTTTGTTTTCATTTGAAATTTTGATGTCTTCATTGCCATAGTTTGTACTTGTGTTTTGAAATTTATTTTCCACCTTGTGTAATTCCGTGTTTAATTCATCTCCAATTGACGCGATATGTTCAACTTTGTCCTTCCTGTCCTTAATGTCCTCTCTCTCTCCATTATTTTGGGTTCTGTAATTACCAATATTTCCACTATCAATTTGAGTTTTATATTTTTCAACGTTACGTCCCTCGTTCTCAATATTTATTTGTGTAGCATTCCTTTTCCTAATTCCTTCTCTATTCCTTTGCGTACCCCTTTCTAGGTCTCTGTTTTGTGTAGGAGGTTCTGCATAGTAATTTCTGCTCTGGTGATATTTTCTCGGAAAGGCGTGGTTTGAAATGTAATTGTATGTGTCCGGCTGGGAGGAGTAAGTTATGTGGCCATCATACGGCTGGGTTTGAAATGAGTGGGGAGGAGACTGTATTTGATTATGCCAATGTGTTCTCGCGTTGTTTATGTTTCGATTCTGTGTTTGCTTAAAATGATCAGCTTTGTATATTCGGCATTCTCTCATGAAATGTCCACTTTCATTACAGTAATGGCATGTTAGGAGTTTTTTTGTTTGTGTCGTGGGGATTTGTACTTTTTCTTGGATTTTTAATGCATTCCTTTTTTGGGTTATATAATTTAAAATGTTTGTCTTAAATTTCTGCTGTTCTTCGCGGAGCGTCTCAATTTCCTGTCTGTATGTGGTAGTGAAAAGGGTTTGATTTGTAGTAATGTTCGGTTTTTCTGTAAAGAACTCTAATAACCTATCCCTAAATTTTTCGAAAGATGTTTCCCTTCTTAATTCTTGTGACCCTATATAAAATTTTCTTGCATTCCCTCTTAACCGGGATTTGACAATTGCCAGCTTCTCCTCCTCTGACCAATTCCCTAAGCTGCTGAGATATTTGACCTGGTCGAAAAAAAACTCTACATCATTCTCTATACCATTGCATTCCCCTAATAAGTGTATAAGTCCCGGTAACCTACTCATCGTTGTTGGACTCTCTCCGCTTTCCGTCATTCTAAATTTCACTTTCTCGCAAAAATTCTATATCTAAAATTATCTCCTGTTTTTACACCTCAAAATGTTCCCCCAAAATATTTAAATACAATATCACATAAATTCAAAAACATAATTCTAATCATTTCACTATCTACGCATGCAAATACTTCAATCCTCATAATAAACTCCTAAAATATTACACAAATATTTATATAATTCAAAAGTTTCTTAAAAGCTTCAAGTTCCCTAATAATTATATTTTCACATACAATATGGCATGTCTCATTAAGAACACATAATGATTCACTATTTGCTTGCTTCTCATACTGTGAAATAAATTTTCTTAAATTTACTTATATTTATTTTAATTTTAAAATTCTTTCTTTAATTTAATCCTTATTTTACACAAAAAAATTTTTTATTCAATATTTTCATTTTTCATTAATTCCAAATATTTTTATTCTCTTCATTAAAATTTAAATTCCGGCATATAACTGGTCTAAAACAGCAAAGTCGCCAGAAGGGTTAAATAATTTTGAATCGAGGTTTGATTGCTCATGAGCACCAATATGATAAGGGTGCAATAATTTTGAGTCCAGGTTCGAAACTGGTTTAAACGGCACCAAAATGATATGTGAGCAATAATTTTGAGTCCAGATTCGACTGGTCACGGGCGCCAAAATGATATGTGAGCAATAATTTTGAGTCCAGGTTCGACTGGTCACGGGCGCCAAAATGATATGTGAGTCGTCACACGTCAGGTATTGACGCTATATAGACCGATCTCGTAAAGTGGAGTAAATAAAGAAATACATAATACCAGTAATTAAAATGAAGAGGCTTAATTTTAAACAATAACAAAGAATTTATTTCATTAAGATAAAACCTTATTTAATAACTATTAACATCTGGTAAATTTCATATACCAACATCTTTAGTGTAGTACATTACGACAATCAAATCTCCTCATTCTATGATCATAATATGAGCATTACAATTATTAACCCATTAATGTGCATTAACTCACTATTCTTACTAGCCTACGTCTTAATGGCCCAGGTTAACCTTATTTAGGAGGGTCAGAGAGATAATAATAATCAAAGTGCAAAAATATGTGTAGAATTGTCCTACCTCGATCATCACTGCCGATGTCGGACTTTATGACGGCGCGCTCCGGCTCTGTCCCGCGGGCTCGCTCTCTCCGAGATCCGTCGCTCTTGCGACCTCTTCTTTTCACTCACAAAATTCAAGTCCTCGATTTCAAAAACTTAAAGTCCAAAGTTGCTCTCTGTCTCTACCCCCTTAACAAGGCGCCCCTGTCCATAATTGGCTAAGTAAATTAAGGGCTACGCCCTTCAGGCTATATTATTGGTCAAGGCCCCCCTGAAATATGAGATATGCAGTCTCCAGTTTTAAAATCGTTGAAAGTTCTCACGAGAATTTTCCCAAGGTTCGAGTGATATTAATTGACTCTGGGGTCAAGAAGTTCAACCCCTTCCGTTTGTTGTAACACCTAACGCTGACATGAACTTGAGAAGCACCCTCTCTTTTCGAAATGAATGTCCGGTGCAGCTGCGTTCGAGGGAATGTTACAAAAATTGCCTCACTTCATGAGGGACCGTCTTCTTAGGTCCACTTCCTCTTTCAAAAGAGCAATGTTATATTGGGAATTGAAAATTACAATATAACAGGCAGATTCTAACCAAAACAGCATTATACAAATATTATCATTATCTGAAATTTATATTATCAAAATGCTCAAAACTATTCCATCTACCAACATCCTCATTCACCTTTGACAATTTTTAATATTATCAATTTTGGATAATGTCAAGTTGTATAGTATTAGTTTGAATTGAGTACCTACACAATTAATTTGGTTCTATTTCCTGTGTGATTAAAATTTATTTTCTACTTTTCCGTGTGACACCGTTTAAGAAACTTGTGTTGATATCACGGAGAAAGAATATAGATAGCATCTTTTAAGCATACTTATGGAATTTTTGCCAAAATATTCTATATGTGCATACATACCTTGTTTTATTTGCTTTTAAATATAGCATTGTTACGATGTACCCTTTAAAATCGTGTGTGTACACTTATGATACAAGAATGAGCCAAAATTTCAACGAATAGATCGATAATTCTCTTTCAAGATCACTAAACACTGTCGGGTACAATAAAACATAAATTGAATGTTTTGATAATTCACAAAATACACGCTTTTGTAAAAAAAAAAAAAAACGAAGCACCCCTAAAAAATAATCCGATCATCTCGAAATTTCGCATGCAAATTCATTTATACCAAATATGCGAATGATTAAATTTGCAAGGTGTCGTAAGGAGTGGCGACATTTTGTAATTTCAATTACGGATGCCAAGCAAGCTAATGAGCAATGTAAATGCAGCAGAGGAAACCAATTGAAGCGCAAACATAAATAAACAGCGTTCATCCCTTCCTTCACCAACGGCAAATGGAATAAAGCGGCATGAAACCACAGGGGGAAAGAAAAAGTTGTCCCACAGTTTGTTCCAGAAAGTTCAATAGATTTGATTTTTCGACAACGACCTAGCAACATGTCAATTTAGTTTGTTCAAAAAATATCTACTGTGAGCACAAAGAAAGCGTGGCTCAGCAATGAGATGTGTGATAGTATCATATGCATAGTGAAATACTGGCGTATCAAAATATACGCAGGCATCCAACAGAGCGATGGTGCGATTAAGTGTCAAAATGCAAGAGAATAATTATTTATGTATTTACAATTGTCACTAGTTATCATGGAAGGCACACCAACACGTATAGCATAATTAACAATAAGGTCGAACGAACCTATCGTAATATCGAGCTCGTGTATTTATACTAAATGAACTACTCTGATTTTCGGTAGCTAATATTAATTAATGTGTTCTAAATATAAGTCCAATTAAATTATGTGTTATAAATATATGTATCAATTGAATTATGTTTCATAAATATGTATGTTAATTAAGTATTGGTAGAGCTAGATGTGTCATAAAAAATGGATTTATGAATTATCTTAGTAATCAAGATATAAAGATATCTATGAAATTAAATATTAAAGAAAGTGATCAATTTAAATAAGACTGTTTATTTTATATCTTGTGTGTTTTCTTTCAGTTGAAAGAAAAAATTGCTTTGACATATCGGCTGCCCTGACAACCGGTTTAGAAAAAATTGCATTCTGCAGTTTTACAAACGCTTCTTCGCATTTCTCCGTCCATATAAAATTATTGTCTTTCTTCGCTAATTCCATTAATGGGTTGCATAGTTCAGAAAATTTGGAATGATATTTCTAAAATAATTACATAAACCTAAAGATGATTTTACTTTTTTACTGACGTTGGCACAGGGAAATTCGTTATTTTTTTTGTAAATTAGTATCTGAGAGTGTTATGCCTTCCTCACTTATTTCAAATCCTAAAAATTTTATTTTCCGTCTACACATTTGTAATTTTGAATGGTCGATGGTTAAACCAAACTTACACAATCTTGAAAATACAATTTTTATTCGATCCAACATTTCCTGAAACGTATTTGCGGCAATTACAATATCATATAAATAAAATTCAATTTTCTGTTCTTTTAAATCTCCTAAACATTTCATCATTAATAATGAAAAATAACTTGATGAGTTTTTTACATCAAAAGGCATTCTATTAGGTTTAAATAATCCTTCCTTTGTCACGAACGTTAACTTTGACCTATATTCAGGTTTTATTTTAAATTGAAAAATGCAGCTTATATATATATATATATATATATATATATATATATATATATATATATATATATATATATATATATATATATATATATATATATATATATATATATATATATATATATATATATATATATATATATATATATATAAATGTATAAAAGAGTGAATGTTACAATATTCCAGAAATCACACGAATAAGGCGCTATGCTGCACTACAATGTGGATTTTAATATTAAACTAGAAAAGTATAAAAATGAAAGAAAGCAATATATCAAAGAATGGCCGGGGGGGGGGGGTGTTGTGACCCCCACTCCCCGGTTAAGCTTGCTTTGCGTCTAGACAATACTCCCGGTAGCCGATATATTGCACAAAAATGAATACCGAAGTATCAAAAATTTAAAAAGGATTTAAAAATTATTTTAAATGGGATTTAAAAAGGATTTTAATTTAAAATCATTTTTAAATCCTTTTTAAATTTTTGATACTTCGGTATTCATTTCTGTGCAATATATCGGCTACCGGGAGTGTTGTCTAGACGCAAAGCAAGCTTAACCGGATAGGGGGGGTCACAACCCCCCCCGGCCATTTTTTGATATATTGCTTTCTTTCATTTTTATACTTTTCTAGTTTAATATATATATATATATATATATATATATATATATAAATCAATTACAGTATAAAATTTGTGCCCTGCGATGTTGTGCATTTCTGTGACAGATATGTGTGCAGTGAATCGAAACAATATTTCCTCAGTGTACTCAATGTGTACATATGTTTTTAGTGCTTCAGTACAATGCTGCATCATTGTGTGTAGATTTCAGTGCTTTATAATACTTTCTCAGGTGCAGATATATGTGCCAGTGATTCATGATACTAGTGCTATTCTGTAAATATTTTTTTCTCAGTGCATATGCTTTTACCGTGTTTTGGACTTTTTCTCTGCAGAGGGCGATAATGTCGTAAGGCGTGACGACATTTTGTAATTTCAATTACGGATGCCAAGCAAACTAATGAGCAATGTAAATGCAGCAGAGGAAACCAATTGGAACGCAAACATAAATAAACAGCGTTCATCCCTTCCTTCACCAACGGCAAATGGAATAAAGTGGCATGAAACCACAGGGGGAAAGAAAAAGTTGTCCCACAGTTTGTTCCAGAAAGTTCAATAGATTTGATTTTTCGACAACGACCTAGCAACATGTCAATTTAGTTTGTTCAAAAAATATCTACTGTGAGCACAAAGAAAGCGTGGCTCAGCAATGAGATGTGTGATAGTATCATATGCATAGTGAAATACTGGCGTATTAAAATATACGCATAGCTATAGCAATATAGCTAATAGTAATTAATGTGTTCTAAATATAAGTGCCAATTAAATTATGTGTTATAAATATATGTATCAATTCAATTATGTTTCATAAATATGTATGTTAATTAAATATTGGTAGAGCTAGATGTGTCATAAAAAGGGATTTATGAATAATCTTAGTAATCAAGATATATAGATATCTATGAAATAAATTATTAAAGAATTTGATCAATTTAAATAAGAGTTTTTATTTTATATCTTGTGTGTTTTCTTTCTCTCCGGCTCGAGAACCAGGAGTTTACATGCTCCACCCTTAGTGAAGGCATCAAAGTGAAGTCCTGGTATAGTAATTTTGGGTAAGGACTATTTGCCTTATGACACAAGGCCAATGAGTAGTAACTTCGTTCATAGGTTTCTACTGCGGTTTCTACTGCTCAACCAGTAACCTATAAAATAGATTAAAAATTTGTCCGGTTTATCTTTGCTCGTTGTCGGCGTTGCAGTTCCGTGGAGACACAACCAATAATGCGGTTACGAAGTTGCCGAAGACCTTATATGCATTTAGACGAGTTCGAACGGGATCGTATAGTCGTGATACGTAAAGGTGGCTGGTCATACCGAGCAATAGGGCGTCACATGCACCGAACGGACCTAGCTGTGCAAAGGTGCTGGCAGCAATGGTTGCTACAAGAAACTCATCGGCTGAATGAAGGCTCTGGAAGGCCAAGGTGCACGAATGCGAGGCAAGATCGGATGATTGTGATCCAGGCTCGAACTGATGCCACGCCATATACGGCCCGCATATCTGTGGACTGTCTCCGGGCTGTTGATATTGCCCTTTGGCCTGCAATGTCACCAGACCTTTCGCCAATCAAGCATGTATGAGTCATGCCGGGCTGCCAAATTCGAACACTCCGATATGTAGCATATCTGAAGCAACAATTGAGAAATGCCAGGCAGAATGTATCGCAAGATGACATTAGGAAACTTTGCCACTCCTTACTTTAAGACGTATACAAGCTTGCATTGCCGCCAAGAGGATTTCACCAATTGATTTGAAAATTCAATGTGCAATTACCAACCATTGATTTGTCCTGAGGCCTCGATTTTGTAATCATTTCATTACCTGTGTATGGAATGGACTGTATGCATATTTAATTTAAAAAAAACAGTAGCTTTCTTCATGGTGCCTTGTTCTTTTTTTGTTTTTTTGCTAAAAAGTGTAGTACTATTTTCAAAACATCGATGTATCTCACTCTTCAACTTAGCTCGTATCAAGTCAACTTCTCTCCAAGTCAGCGATAATTTCTATATATTCACAGTAGAAACTTTTAGAAGGGGCTCGTATTTTAAATATTATTTGTCATTTCGAGAAAGTTCTAGTATATTAAAATTTGCTACGAGTTGGCGATAAATCGGCAAATCAGGCAATACCGCCTCGAATTTTAAAATATGGGAAAGTTGCCTTTACTTAATAGGAATGGCTGTCTGTAAAGGTGTTTTCTTCTTGAATGGGGCAAAGGCCTTGAATAGAAGCAAAGACCAGTTATGTGTTATTTGAATAGGGGCAAATTACGGTAAATTTTACGAGCTTTTGTTGCTAATAATGCACTTTTACAAAACCGTAGATATTTTGATTGAATTTTAGGCGACTCTCTAAGCCAGTAAGCCTTTTGGTTATCGGGATCTACTTTAGGTAGGTTATTAAGTTATAAATCGATTTATATCTGTAGCTAATATAAAATATTATCAGGCGCGTATTCAAGGTCATGGGATTTCAATTTCTTACAAACTGTAAAATTAAAAAAATATGGTGTTCGCTTTTAGTTATTTTAAATGAAAATGGTCGGCGTCTCGCTCGTGACGCTCATCCCGTAGCTAATACAGCTGAACTTTAGGTTACTCCGATAAAAGAAATATGGAATGCTCTTCGTCGGTTACAACTTAAAAATATGTATGATTCGATGCTACACGAGTAGAAGCACATATAGCAGCTCGAGGTAGCTTCATCAAATACAGATTTTCGACATGTAAAATTATTATTATTGTTTTAATTTGTAAATTTAATCGTTTATTTGTATTAATACAAGTCGTTTGCGGAATACATCTCATTTAATTCTGATGATTCCTTCATCGTATTGCAATTTTTACAAACAGGTGTATATTTAAGTTCACTAATTTACCCAGTGAGAGTTTAAACTCAAAATTATATTTTCGTTTCCGCAAAACATAATGCAAAATTCTCATTTTCCCCCAAGTCATCTAAAGATTGGTACTTTGCAAGTCATGGCGATTGCTGGTAGATTGAAATCGAGTGGTTGAGCGCCACTGCTCTAAGCAATACAAATGCTTCTTTCCTGAAGAATATTTAAACTATTAAAACCACTGAAGACGTCTTCTGAGACATTTCGATTGTAATGTCACATACTATTTGTTGGTAAGGGCAATATTTATTCGATTCTATCTTTATTTTCCTTAGAAAATGAAATTTTAATTTTGAACATTTTATATAAAATATGTTTTTAAATCTAACTTTATCTGCGCATTAAAGGAAGTATTTTTACTCAAATAACTGTATTTTTAGGTATATGCTGAGAGAGCAAATGCTGTCATCCGGACATCTATCAGAATTAACAATTCATGTTGTTGAACGTCAGGATAATGGCCTGTACACCTGTGTAGCGTCAAACGCTTTTGGGCAGGATGAAAAGAACAATCAATTAACAGTACAAGGTAACAGTCTGATTATTATTATTTTAACATATGAAATACACATTTTTCTAGAAATGCAGCACTGTCAATTTCATAACACCTTTTAACTCGTGTTGATACATCATGCCTAAGGATATTGAGGTTGAAATTTTCAATCCTGTATGTAGTATTGGGTGCATCTATGCTGTTGTACATCAATTTGTTATAACGTGAACTTTGCATCACTGATCTTATGAATGATATTAATTACATATCGATACATATGTACCAGTGATTTTTAAACATTTTTATCTCTCGGAACATTGTTTCGCCCTGTAGGTAGACCGGTATAATTAAGGTTGCCATCATTTTTCAGGGTGAAGTCGGACTCGATCGGCTTGAAATGTGTCTATTGAAATTGAAAATAAAAACATCCCAAACATATTATTCAACACATTTATTTTAAAAAACGCATTGCTTCCATTCTAAAAAAATCTTACATTTATGACAGCCTTATTAGCTACTCGGTCCTTTGGTCCTTTTCCAGTTTCATGTTCACGTCTTTTCTTTATTCCTTCGTAATGTGAATGTCACTCATACTTTTCAAATTAAAGC
Organism: Amaurobius ferox; assembly: GCA_951213105.1. Classification (NCBI taxonomy): domain Eukaryota; kingdom Metazoa; phylum Arthropoda; class Arachnida; order Araneae; family Amaurobiidae; genus Amaurobius; species Amaurobius ferox. Next base: position 4,521,268 of record OX578134.1, on the reverse strand, counting down.
GATTTATTTAATGATTGCATATTCTTTTTTATTGCTTCATAGAAAGCAGAGAGGTCCTCATCGTTGTTAATTTCTGTGTTTAAAGGTTATGCCACTACCAAACCCCGCATTCGATCGCTGTCTTATGTCCCTATGTTGTTAATTAAATTTAAGTGTCTTACGTTTGTGGCTGAAGTCACTGGTATGCACAAAATTGCTCGCTCTGGCTATTTCAGCAGTTCTCTGCTATTTAAATGAGCATTGGAACTCTGCCATTACAACTCCTACCCAATAGATTCCAGATATATTGTTCACTAATGCGCCATGATTATTTCAAAATCAAATTCAATAGTTAGCTTAAAAGTCTGGATGAATATCCAGACTTTTAAATCCGGACGTATGTCAGTTCTACGTATAGTACTTGGCAGTACGGCACTAGAGACATTTCCCCGGTGAAGTTTGATTAGACGAATCGTAAATCGAGAAGGATCTGGAACACCCCCGAACTTGAGTTTAGGGACTATAAACCAGTCAACACTAATCACGAACTTGGTTACTCTCAACTCCGGATAATGAGTCAACCATATAGATGAGTGTGTCTGTGAGTTGAGCCCGTACTAAACAATTGTGCCATATAGAGAAAACTCAAATTTAAAACAATTACAATATTTGATAAATTGAAGAACCTCGGAACGGAATTCAGTTCAAAAATATTGAGTAAGTAGGTACAGTTGAAATAGATAAAGTGGTCAACCAGGGGTTACAATAGAAACAAAGTGAACAATGCAAAAAATAATTACAATTACGGGATACAATTGAAATGAATTGGTAGTCAAGGGGTATTCGTGTGAAAAAAGTTTCGGAATCGCTGCTCTAAATTAAAAATTATTTCATTCTGAGAACACGTCATGGATTTTGATTGATAAAAATATGTCTTTAATTATTGTTTGACGTGTTAAATACAGCAGGCGATATTTTTAAGGGTATATTAGTGCTATCTAACTGAAAAAAATTTTACTCATTCATTTTCTTGGTACATTATATAAGGTAACTACAAAAGAAATATGCAACTTTCTTTCAACGATATAGAATCAAACCGTTACACATGTATACTTACGCAATATACATAGTAGCATAGAGTTGGGAAAAATATTTACAACAGGTTTTTGTGATGTCAGTATTACGTTGCATCAGCTTAGCAAAATGGCTGATACTCCGGTAGAGAAGGATGAATTATCGTATTGATATCCATGATGTGACAAAAAGCTTACATATGTAACTTATTCATATAAACTTAAAAACTTATACTAAAAAAACATTTATAATTATTTTCACTATATCAATACAACTTTGGATTCTATAAAAAGCTGAAAGTGTATATTTCTTTTAAAGTAACCCTGAATGGTTTTAAAATTTGATGCCCGCCATTTTCCTTCACCCTGTATATTAAAAACATATCTCAACAGTTGGAAACATTTATAAATTTATTACCAAGTTTACAAATTTATCTCTAAACAATAATCTGCAAATTTAGGCTAGAACTATCACTTAAATTTCACATGCAGAATATAATTACTTATATGTCAGTTTGGTCAGATCTCAATTTATCTCAAATTTTTGACAGCATTACCATAATCTCAGATAGTTTCGACAATAAATTAGAGCATCTATTATTAATTAGATGTCTGTTTGTCCACTTCAAGAGGCCCAACTTCAAGAGGCATTTGACCCAATTTCATTTTGACTTTCTCATACGTAGTATTGAGAAAGTATTGTTTTCACGATCATTTTTTATTTTGAATATTCGATACCAATATATGTTTTAGGACCTCTTGAGAATATTTTTAAGTGAAGTCCGTCTGTCTGTTTGTAGCCGATTTCTTGTATACAGGTTAGTTGTCACAAATGCAAATGACTTCTCACCAAACTTTATATTCGGTTCTATTAAAGGAATTTTTTGAACTAAAAGTAATTATTTTTAAATTCAAGCGATAACGAACTAAATTCGAGCGGAAAATATTCAAAATTTTATATTTCTTAAAACGGCATTATAAGCCAAAATTTGGCATAATCATGCATAAAATGAGTTATTTATGGCAGCACGATTTTTGTGTTCGTGGTGTTATTAGCATCCTACGGGGGGAGGGGGATTACTTATCCGAGAGGGTACATTGTCATAATTGTTATCAATCGAAATAATTTTCAAGCACTCTGAAATGAAGGGTAATATGTTATAGTTGTGTTCATTTGAAATAATGAGTTTTTTCAAATGTTTTGTTTCAACATATGCAAAGAAAAAAAAAGCTGCTGCTTAGAAATGGATTCTGGTATAAAAAAGCCAAGTGGAACCACGCTCCAGTAATATTCTATATTTAGATTTCTAATTTGTAATAATTATATTTCTAAAATATTGTCCATTTTCATTTTTTTCTAAACAGACATCTAATTAATAATAGATTCAAAATGTTGCATTTGTGAATAAGAAAAAAACGATTCTGTTGACCTTGACATCAGCTCTTGTGAATAAGATTGGGAATCTTTCATTAGCTTCAGGGACTAACAATATTTTCTAAACATATAAATTAAAATACGAGAAACCAGAGAAATTTACTTTTATGCAAATGACTTCTCACCAAACGTTATATTCGGTTCTATTAAAGAAAATTTTTAAACTAAAAATAATTATTTTTAAATTCAAGCGGTAACGAGGGACAAACAAACTTCAGGGACAAACAATATTTTCTAAACATATAAATTAAAATACGAGAAACCAGAGAAATTTACTTTTATATATATTCCTTATTGTATAAAGATATATTTAATATTGAGAAAATAAATTTCCTAGCTTAAATGATTTCGAAAGCTGCCATCAAATGGGTGTGTATTTCGATTGAAAATATTAGTTTTAAGTAGACAGTTAATAAAACTCTTAAATATTCAATTAGCTATTCTATAAGCTTTATTATATAACAGTTAATAGTAGTATTACACAGAAATTATTTTGCATTAGAGCAATTAAATTATTCTAAAATGGATTGATGCAGGAAATGCATTTATTATTGTATAAACATATTCTTGAATTTCACATTTTTTACGCAATGAAGTTAAATTGAAGCGTATGCATATTTATTTGAAGAGACAAGTGTTATGTAAAAAAGTAGTAGTTAACAATATTTAATTTATAATACATTTATCATTAAAAATAGTGGACCAAACTTTGGGTCATATAGTGGATCTGTATAGTTTCATACTATATATTTTAGCTCGGTTACAAATAAAATAAAATATACTGTAAACTACCGATAGTCCAGCATGTTCGCGACTTCAACGGTGCTAGATTATCAAATTTGCCCGTTTCATAGTCTCCGATTAAATGTCTAGGACGGGTTTAATGACACCAAACAATTTTTTCATGGCCTAAATGTCTGAATTTTACATATATTTCAATAATACATATATTTCTTTTTAATTGCTTTTTTAAAAAGCTTATTGTTTTTAGTTCATTATTGGGTGTTATTATTTTCTCTCTTAGTATAACAAGTGTACAGAAATGAGAAACGAAATGAATATTCTATTATTGTTGTTTTTAAAATACCCTTATAAATGCGAAATATTATAAATTAAACTAAAGTTAAAAATAATATACCAGAATTACATTTAATGTATTTTTCAAAATACATTTTAAACATTCTAGTCGGTATAATTCAATTTTAATAAACGTATGAAACCTTACTGCATGGCAGAAATACAAGCACTCTTATGACACACTCATACCACTGTTAAAAGTAATTTATTTTATAATAAAAGTATAAAAACTGCTTAGGATTGTCCTGTATCATTGATCTGTAAGATACATGGTCTTCCAAGTAATCCAAAAATAAAAAGTAATAAAATAAAACTCACATGCAGTTTCTGAAATATATAAAAATAACTGTTAATAATACTAGCAATGGTGAAGTTTTCTTTATTTATTTTTGGGGTTCTCTTTAGGGAGATTAGCATTTTGCAAGATAAAGTTTTATTCATTTAAATGTAGTAAAAGCAGCAGCTAATTACGCAGTCAAGTTAATTGCAAAATGTATATAAGGGATTGTGAACGCCTAAAAGATCTTACTTTGTTATTAACATACACAATCTTGAAATGCAATTGTTTGCTATTATTCATATCATAATCATATCATCTCAAGTATGGGGTATTTCACTTTGATATACATTAAATATAATATGAAACGCTTAGAATATAAAACTAAAGGAATATAACTTGAAATATAACCTATAAATTATATATTACAATACTGAACAACATATATTCATTTAAATATAAACACATTATACTCCTTTCTAACAATATAAAATGATTGAGCATTAAGCTCGTTATGTATAAAAATGTGTCCTATATAATCAATAAGTGCAAGAAAACTATTTTACCATCTGAAAATCTACTTGAATAAATCTAAAAAAAATGACCAAGAAACACATCAATATATATAAAGTCGCTGCTTCAGAGAAAAATCAGTGCCTTACATTATTTTTAACGGATAATCAATTGTATACGTTTAGTAATTAAGGAATAAAAATTTCTATAAAAATATCTTGAAATTAAGAAACAAAAATTCCTATAGTTTATGAAAAAACAGATAGCTCAAATAAACAAAGCGTACTACATATCTGAATCAATATTTTTCAGTAAGATGTTCCATTCAATAAATTCGAAAACATAATAAGAATCCATCCGTTTAATTCCTCCGTAAAATAACATATATAAAATGCTATAAATTCATTACTATGGTGCAATCTTCAGGTGGATATACGAGGTATTTCAGTGTCCGGCATGTTTTTCAAGAATTTACAGCTGAGTTTCGTGGAATTAGGGGTAAATCACCTATCTACCCCCTTCGTTTCATCAAATGAGACAGAATGAAATTCTACCTCCTATATTATCTTCCCCAAATATCGAAACTTCTATAATATCAATAGCATCATAATTCAGCGACTCTCTACATCAAATTTCCTATTGACTTTTAAAATTACTTCTCAAATATCCCAGGCAATAAATACTATATTTGCTAGAAAAATAAATTAGAAACTATTAAGAGAAAATTTGTCCCTTCCTTGCAGCTTAGACGTGTCTATCAAAGAATTGCCGTAAGCCTGAAAATAAATTGCGCGCGCAGTTCATTTCAGTTCCATTTCGAATGAAATATCTTGTCACGTGGACAGAGAGAGATTCGTCTTTTCTGAAATGCCACCTATTTCTTTCAGGAAACAAGATAGGCGTTGGAATTGAGCTCTACACCAAAAAGAACCAATATATTTTGTTTATTAACACAGAAAACAATTTATAGTTATTTTATGTAATATATATAATTTAAATAAAAGTTACTTGAACGTAAATTATTTTGCTAGACGTTACCATCCTTATCTTTCCTGATCGTAACGTGTATCGATACATAATTTTATATTTACACATATTTAAAATAGTGTAGCTATACTCGAGAATAACATAACTTGATCCTACAGAGCCGGTAAGAAGTCTCAATTACATAAATCTAGCACATTCATATGCCACGACTAAATCCATTCGTCGCATAAGCCACAGGCAAGTAAGAGAGGATGTGCCACGTTTGGAGTGATTTTTGCTGAAATACGATCTAAGTTTCATTTAATTTTTATGTCTCTATCATTTTTATGAGAATTCATTACTACATTTTGGTTTAGACAGTAATTGAAAAATTGTGTGACAAATAAATTTTCAAGAAATGATGTGCAAGTGCAAAAATTGTAATTTACTTTGAAGATAATTTGTACGTTTCTGAAAATTTTTCATAAACAATATATTATACACTTCAAAACTTTTCTAGTTTGGAGACTTTAAACAGTACATTAAAATGTCTCAATATTTCGTCAAAATGTCAATATTGCCAAATATTTCATTTGAACATTATAAATATAATAATAAATAGAAAGAATAATCGCATGCCTATCAAGAGTTAATCATGGGATGGACATTCTCATATACCAAACGCATCCGCGGATTTTATTGTGTGAAACTTATTGTTGTCATCGACGGGAATATGCAAATATAAAATGATGTGCCAAACATCGATTTACTCTTTGAGCAATCGGAAAATTAGGCGTGGGGTAAAAACGATTCGTTTTCGCCTAAGAGATCAAAGAAAATTTTTCGAAAGATGTTAGGTTTGATTTCGGATCAGATTACTTTTATTATAACACAAAGCGTTCGTTTGGAGGGTTCTCAAAGCCGGTGCTATGTTGGACGGCATGAGGCAAGAAAGTCCAATAAGGAATCAACCTATTTCTTTTATGTGTACCATTCTGTCACTCCCGTTTATGGAAACATTTAAAAAAAAGTAGTACAGTTATCTGGAAACCCTTTTCAGGCGTTCTATGGATGCAGCACCTTCTTATGACATTGAAGGACCAGCTCTCTGATCAATGACTTCCACCCACCAATGGCAAGTCGATATCGGGCAGTACTGTGAGGCGAAGGATGCATATCAAATGAATCTACCACGAGTTGATGTTCCTTTGATCACTAAGGCAAGAAGAGCACGATTAAAGGGGTGTCGTCATCAAGCTAATTGAACAGAAGCGCAATAGTTCAATGCATTCTTCGCGGATAAGTCTCGATTTTCTCTTGATTCAGACATAAAATATGTATGGGTCTGGAGAGAACGAGGAACACGCAACCAGCACAGTAACATCTTTAAATACCACGAATATTATCGTGGTAGTGTTACTGTATGGACTGAGTTTTCTGCGTTGGGATATCGCACTGATCTACATGTGTTTACCCGCTGTATACTGTAATGGTTGGAAGGCACCAAAATCAAGATTTTGAACCTTATATGTGACTCTTCGCTGGAGCAGTGTGTCCGAATGCTCTTTTGATGGACATTAACGTTCGTCCAAACAGAGCAGAAGCTGGTGAGCGAGTACTTTGAGATCGATTATATTGTTAGTATACAGTGGCCAGTCTATTCTCCGAACCCCAATTGCCTTGAATTGTCCTTAAAAGAGGTCTAATCTTTCTGCTATTCAGCAAGAGCTGTAAACTACCCTTCAACATTAATGCCAGTTATATCGTCTGCTGTTTTTCATCACGTAATTGAAGGTGCGGATGATGTGAAGCTTGTGTTAAAATCAGAAAAGGTCACATACCGTATTATGGTTTGTTTGACATACTGAACTGTTTCCTAGTGCACTAGTGATCAGACGTACTAGATAATTCGTTCTTGCGTTATCGCACCTCACGCACACATACACAAATAGACGGACGTTTTGTGTAATATCTCAAACATGGGCTCAAAAGATCTTGAAGCGTGCTCATTCATCAAAATCACGAATTAGAAAAATTTCAGAAACAATATTTTCTTTATGCAATTGGATTAGAAAGTAAAAAAACATTAATTTGTTCTGCGAGTACAAGGCGCTCTGTGCAATTTTTCTTTCAATGAAAGTGACTAACTATGCGTAAATGCAGTGTGGTTAATATGATTTAAGTAGAGCAAATAAAAATTATTATTGAGTGATGACTGTAATTGATTAAACAGAGATTTGAAATATCATTCTTTTCGCATATTTCGAATGGAAAAAGTTTGATGGATGTTGTGACAACTATACGAACTCCTGAATGCTTCAATATTTTGATGTGTTTAATTATTTTCTTTTAATTATTATTTTTCATTTTGTTTATTTATTTATTTGGAAAATTGTGCAGTTTGAATAGATTAATAAAATGCAGTTTATTTCTTCCGAATTGGACCACAAACGAAGTTATCGACGATAATACATTTAAACGTGTCATTTTCAGTTCCTCCATTGGGCGATCATGTAACCATCGCAAGCGATTAGCATAAAATGGCTTGCATAATAGATGTCGACGAAACTGTATCGCAAATCCAAAATTAAAGTACCTTACACTTTTTTACTAGAATTGGTTTATAATAGAGCTTAAGGGGTACTCTATATTATAATCACAAGGGAAATTTCATATTGAATTCTGTATTGAGTTTAACAGTACAATCATAGTGGACGTTAACTCCGTGATACTTAGTTACATGATTTCATTTCATCCCCCATCACAATTCTTCCCTGATTTACTCAGACATTAACGTGTTTACAATTCGCTTTTGCTCGTATCACGTCCGCAAACCAACTAAATGATGAAAAACTCATAAAGAAAAGCTTCGCTCTGTCGAAAGTTCTGATAAAAGGATGTAACTAGGATATAACAAGAAAGTTTCTAGCCATTATACAAAATTCAAGAAGTTTCTTGAACTCGTTAAAAGCCACCAAGTTGGTGATATTTCTTGGAATTCGTTACCATAGAATTTGTCACCAAGTTCATGCGACCCGGAATTCTGAATTAAAACTTTGGTTTCCTGTTAGATGTTCATAAAAATATACTGATACTTACTTTACATGCTTCTGTTCAATTTCAGTCCCATATTTTTTTATGATTTACTACGTTTTCGCGCATTAACACCATAAACAGTTTGAAAATCCTTTTAATAACAGGCACAGTGTCTTCCACAAAATAGAGTTGCAGCACATTAACACATCGAATAGTTTGAAACAAAATTCTATTTAGAGAAGAATGATCTTCTCCTGTCCATCTTCTCAATTTATAAATGACTTTTAAATTACCCCATGCTTAAGTTCTTTGCGCCTCAAAAGCCAAAAAAGTGCCACTTTATTTTAAATAACTGAGCTCGTCCATTTTAAAGATGCATTAAAAGTTGGAAGCTCTCCAGTACGAGTTGTGCGTTTGGGAGATAAATAGCCATTTAATTAACGGTGCTGGTTAAACCATTTATAATGCTGTTATTAAACTTTATGCAGAGTAGAGTGTAATAATTCTCATTTTGCCATTTATTTAGAACGCCCGGACCCTCCTTCAAATTTGGAAGCCATCCACACCAGCGGCAGGAAGATAGTTCTACGATGGAGCAAACCCTTTACTGGAAATAGCCCTATTATTAAATTTATCCTGGAATACGTGGAAGGAAAAGGTAAACACTTTTAACCAAGTTTTAATTGATTTAGCACTGTTTTATAAAGGAAGCATTTGCTGTACGTTTTAATTTATGTTTCAAATTCTCTATTATATGTTTCAAACATTCTATTATATGTTTAAATATTCTCAATATGTGAAAATAATATGCTCAAATATTATATTATGTCTTTCAAATGCATATATATTTTATATTTTTAATCAAACGTTCACTTTACCAGTACACACTACATATGAAATTGAAATATTGATAAATTCAAAATATGAAAAGAGTACAATGTACGTTAAATGTTCAAATTTGTACAAGGGACATTGTGATTTAATTTGAAGCTCAAAAATACTGTGAAACAATAATTTAAAAAACTGAAAAGGGCTACAATGTACTTTAAATTATAATTGTACAGCAGACGACGTAATTTAATTCGACGTGCGAAAATACTGTAACGTATCAAAAGAATAAAAAGTCATAAAAGAACGAAATAATTACAATAATTAAGATATTTTTCAAAGTGATATATAATGGAGAAAACATCTTCAAACTAAAATGTATAAAATAATTTTAAATTAAAATTTTCACTCTATAGAAACTGTGAAGTTATTAAAATGGAGCTTGAGATCCAGACAAAGTAAACTCATTCCGCCTTCCTACACTGGATGATTTATTTTACTTTTTATTTTTGATTATCTTTTTAGGAGGTGTATAAGTAGTTAACTTCGTTAACAGCGTTCTATAATTGTGTTAAGCTACTAATAATTATGTAATTAATATTTCAAATCAGAATAATATTTTCCATCTCCTTTAAATAATGAAAATAATACTAAATAATTTATAAGTTAAGGAAGTAAAGTAATTTTATATGTGCAATTACAAAACATTTCAATGTTAAATTATAGAATAAAATATGAAAAAATAATTTTTGCAAAAATATTTGTTACACTTATCTCATAATTACACTTTTACGTATGACAAAAGAGTTTATGAGAGTAAGTATTTACTTATTTTTATCTATTTCCTTTTTACATAGAAACTTAATATATATCTTTATCCTAAATATTACTAATTTTATAATATTTTTCTTTACAAAACAACCTATCTTTATGAGGTTAAAAACATATCTTGATAAGAAAATTTAGTATTAAAAGACACAACTGGCTTCATTCGCAACTAATGCACCGACGTTCTCGGCGTCTCATAAAAATGTGAAATGTCAAATTTTTCCATTTACGAAATCTTATGTGAACAACAGTTTTCATAAAGTTGATTACATTTAAAAATTTTATTCCATTTTTGAAAATACGTGCGAAACTGGAATGCAAATATTAATACTAAAGTATGCAGCGCACTTCACGTCAAGTGATATGACGCGAAATTATTTTTCGGAAGACAGAATATACACCCAGCAATTCCATTCAAATTAAATTTAGACTCCTCTCTCGGGATATCACAGGAGAAGCAAAAAATAATCTCATCCAGAATGCAAATCAACTGAATTTTCAATCACGGCGTTCCGAAAATGAAGGAGAAAGAAATTATTCAGAAAATAAGATTTCTCAAAAATCCATTCCCAATTTATTACCCCTCATGGAGGAAGGAAATAAAACATCACGAGGAGTCAATTTATTACAAAATGCCCTCTCGTCTTAAATTTTACCCTCCCTCTCCCGGAAGGGGCAAAGAATCTCACTTGATAATAATGAATAACTTTTCCCGTTTTTGAAATTTGATTTTCTTCATTTCAGAAGGGTGGAGCAGTCACATGAAAGAGCTTCTGGTTGATGGGGATCAGCTCCAGATTAACGTGGAGGAGCTGCAACCTGTCACCGAGTACAGTTTTCGACTGCTGGCCGAGAACGCTGTGGGACGCAGTATCCCAAGCATCCCCTTGACCCTCACCACCGAGAGTGAAGGTACGCCCTTAGCAACCGTATCCACCCTTTATCCAGGAATTCATTCCATGCTTTTTGTTGTTAGATTGATCTTTCAAGTTTGTTTCCCGGCAATAAACAGAAAAGGAATGTTTTATTGTTTTCCCGGAGGATATAAGAAAAGGGAACAAAAGGTAGGGAGGGGTGTCGGGATGTCTTTTCCTTTTTTTCCCCTTTCTTTCTTTCTTTTCAAATTTAATGAAATTGGTTTCCAGATAAAAGATTTTATTTGTTTGTTTGTGTCGTGCTTTGTATTATTTGCAGAATTCTTTCGTTGTAACTATTTCAGCAATGCAAACTCTTTAATAGGTTCTTTTGCAATTTCCTTTCTTTAATGAGTTTTAAATGAGAATTTACATGTTAAATCCTTTGATGTTCGTATGGTGATGGCATGTTTTAATTTGAACACTGACTGTACTTTTTTTTGTTTAGTATTGAAGTAATTTTCATGCGGGTCTAGGTTCTTTTTAAGTGAATCATCAAATTATTTTGATTGTTCAGTTATTGCTTCAATTTTATTTCGAACAGAAAAATTAAAGGCATGAGGAAGCTTTTTCATATGTAATAAAATAATAAAAATAATGGTTTTGACTCACATTTTTATTGATATAAATTTAAATCTTACCTGCAAACTAAATTTTAAATCTAAATTTTAATTACTTTAAAAAAATGTAAACCTATTTTGATAATTTTTGGTTTTGTATCCATTTACTCATCATTTACGCTCAAACTGCTTCAAAACATATAGAGACACACACTAATAATGCCAACCATACCAAAGCTGCCAAATCTACTGGTTTTTCCGTAAAATTTTCAGATTTTGATGATTTCTCCAGGTTTCACGATTTTAGACGAAAATTTCCCGGTTTTTGTCCATTTTTTTAGAATTCCTTAAAGTTAAGGATTTTTCAATAAAATGTATTTGTTATAGGGAATTTCAGGCAAACTTGCGGCCGCCATTTTGTTTCTTCCATATACGAACCTAGTACCAGTACAAAGTTACAATAATTTTCACTTTATTGATAGATACTGCTTCAAATACGTGCAATTTCGCGTACATAGAATAGATTGCCATGTAATGTTGAAACATACGTTTCCATCTACGTTTAATTTCAAATTATGTGAATGAAAATTACACAACATCTATTTCTTTGTAGTATGTTTAATTATTAATCAATATTTTTATAAAATATTGATTAATTTTAAGTGCGATGTACATTCTTGTGCAATGTTGAAATATCCTTTTCCACCCATGTTTAGCTTCACATTATGTGAACAAAAAATTGCACAATATTCATTTCTTTGTAGTATGTTTCATTATTAATTAATATTTTTGTTAAATATTTATTATATTTAAGGGTGATTTTGCGTGTATAGATTAAATTTCCGTGTAATGTTTAAACATCCTTTTCCATCCATATTATTTTTGATTACATCTCAAGTTAATTAAACAGTACTTTCACATTGTTGCAGTTCACATCAAAGTGAAGAACCAGACAATAGAGTTCCTAAAGCGTTTTCCTATCCATATTAATCTAATTAACTAAATAATACCTGAACATATTTTGCTTCAGTGAGCACCCTCTAAAATTTCCCACTTTTTGTGCCACTGTGTTTTTTATACATTGACTATGTAGAAACATTTTTCTTATTCAGTAGGCATTTTCAATATTACAGTGTGTTATCATTTTTTGTGTGATGTAAAGAAATTTCTATTTTTCCCAAAGTGATATTGAACAAATTATACTCTGACCTGTAGAGTGCTGTAACAAATGCTCACCGCGCTATCTACTGGAATTTTATTCTCTAATTTTGGCAGGTATGACATACACACTAACATACATACACACTAGTATACACACACACTAACATACATGCACTCTAACACACAAATCCATTAACATTCATGCCTACAAACGTTGTCTCACAAACGTCCAGTTCGAGTTCACGGATGCTTAAAGAGTGTTTTTCCGTCAAAAACTCGAATTTGCATTTCCTATCATTATACTTTAGGAAAACTAATATATAATTGGAAAATCAAACGAGGAGTTTTTGTGTTTTACTTACAATTCTGATTAGCAAATGAAATTTAAGATTGCAATGCGAATCCCGTTAAAGAAAATATTTTAAAATATTAATTTCTACCTATTTTCTCTGGAAAAGTTTATATTTGTTTTACGTTCCTAATTATGTAAAATAAATATTAGTAATCAATAATCGCCCTACAATAATCTATGGTAGTGAAATATGAAATTTAAATTTGGAAATTTTATAAAGAACAAACTCTACAGAATTTAGACAAATCAATAATAGATAACTCTGGATAGTGCGTCTGGATAAAGCAAAATGTAACTAAAAGTAACTAATCGACAAATATAACGGCAAGTTGTAAATGCAAGTACTAGTTCAGTATCTGCAACTTGCTTCAAGGAAAGTAATTCATGCGCTGTTATTGAAAGTAATTAATAATTAATACGATACTTCAGTTACTCAATTAAGGATAGCATACTCATTAATGTTTTAAAAATAGTTTTCTTTACCCAAACTTATCAATGGATATGCTTTGCTTTTATATGAATATAAAAGCAAAGGATATTTGCTTAATATAAATTATCTGCTCACGTTAACAACTAATACTACAAAATAACCTGTTTAATTAAGTAATTATGTATTTGCAGTTCCAGGTGCCCCACCGAGAAATGTTCACGTAGTAGCAACGGATTCAAGAACTATTCATGTTTCTTGGGAGGTAAGTCATTAATATATTTGTGTATAAAAGAGCATTTATCTGTTTCCGTATCGGAAAAGTCCACTGCGTAAACGTCTGTGCTTGCTTTCCTTGTAATATGTTAAAAAATAAGCTCAATTAAATCAAAAATCGCTATTTACCACATTTATTTACTGGTTTCTTTAGTTATTTTTCTATTTAAACATTATTTTTTAACGCAATATCTTATCTAACTGCTCTGTGGTAACTGCAGCGCGTTAGCTAGATTTGAAACTGCACCAAGTTCCCAGGAATTTGTGAAGAAGGTCAATCACGCCGTCATGAAATGCCATTAAACGTGCAAGTTATAAGTTAGACATGTTTATAACTACAATATGTACCCTGTGTTACTAAGTACATGTTAAAATTATAGATATATTTAACACCCAGCGGTTCCGGGTACAGTTTATAGTTAAAGCAGAGGATTGAATTATTTCAACAAGACGCCGGGCCAATGTAAAAAATATATTTTGCTATTAAAAATTTCATTAGATGGCGCCACCAATCTAATTTTCCGAATTTTAACTTCAAGACTTTTTGGGATTTCTGTAAAAACTTGGCACTTGCGAATTTAAATGATTTTAAAATAAAAGGTGGTTTTTATAGGGATGGAAAAAGGGTACAGCTTCGATGAAAATAATTTGGATTTGAGGTTATTTGTAGGAGAGATAAATTGCCAAATGTGGTAATCCCTTGGAGCAAAGTGACTTCTCCTCCTACGTTAACTTTTTTCTGGTAACCCCTTTTAGCTTTCTGTTATCTTCGGCGATTCTACTTTAATTGTGTTGTTGCTTAGTGTATAAAAATGCATAAAAAACGTGAATATTATACAACAAGAAATATCAATCATGCATAAAGCATTGATTATGAAACACTTTCCAATTTCAATGCAATTTTATTTAAACCTCTATAAATGCGATACATTCCTCGATAAAATTTTTAAAATTATCATAATACTACAATAATTTATTATATTTGAAAACTTCTTCGAAAACAAATGAACTTTATTCAAATGAAATCATCGAAATATAAATCGCCTTTATATAAAAGCAGCATTTCATTCATAAATATTTTTTCAATCCTTTCATTCATAACAATACTATAATAATTTGTTGTATTTAAAAACTTAAAACCAAGGATGTACAAGTAATTTAACTCTATGCTTAAAAATTCATCTAACAAATCTTCTGGTTGTCTGTAAAATCAATGAATGTTTCATTCCTATCAGCTATATTGCAGACTCCATGAGCTAAACAATTTTGCGTTAAAGAAATGCATTAACTCTTATACAATTCATTCTACATCTTTTGGTATTTACATTTTCCATAAGTGAAAATCAGGCTTCGTTGTAGAATTAATCAAAGTTTGATTATCCTTTAAACTCAAATGTACTGTAATTGCGTTGTTTCAGTATGCAGATGCACAGAATTTAAGCAAAAATACAGCGGTTTTAGGACGGATGCAATACTAAATTTAAAAATCACGATTTTGAGATAAGATGGATGCCATATTTTATTTTGAAGTGGGTCACGTGATCTCTCCATAAAATATTCAATGTATTTCATTTTTTCAACCCGAGGTCATTCCAAAACTAATTGGTGATATTATTCATTTATATTCCCATAGATTCAACAGGCCGTCTGAACAACATACTAAAATTTAATTTTGATAAAGTCATTTTTACGGCAGTTATCGTGCTAAAGGACAGATAGGCAGACAAACAGAGAGACAGAATGAACAAAGTCATAAACACTTTCCAACTTCCTCGTAAAGTGTTAAAAACGAAAGATAGCACATGTCAATGGGTAAAATAATATAGAAGCAGAAAATTTGAATAGGAATGTTCGTTCTCTAAAGGCTGCCATGTCTAAAGGCCGCCTAAAACAGCCATTTTTGCAATATGTCTATTTACACGTGTTTTTCTTTGAAAAGTTTCTGATTTCATTAAACTAAGTACTGGTTTTAACACTTTACAACATAGTTAAAAGTGTTTATGACTTTGGTCATGGTGTCTGTCTGTCAGTCTGTCTGTTAGTCTGTCAGTCAGTCTGTCTGTCTGTCTGTCCGTTAGCAAGATAACAGCCATAAAAATGACTTTATCAAAATGAAATTGTTGAATCAAAATGAATATGTTGTTCAGCCGGACTGCGGAACCTATGGGAATATAAATGAATAATATCACCCAATTAGTTTTGGACTGAACCTGGGTTTAAAAAATGAAATACATTGAACCCAACGGGACCTAATTTTTAAAACATTTTTAAACGAATTTAAAATTCACAAATTGCTTCAAAAGTTTTATGAAATATTCAAATTATCCCATAAAAAATATGAAAAATAACACCCATATTATATGATAGGCAACGGTGGTACAGTGCTGAAAACACCAGTTCTCGTTTGATCACCGAAGTCAAGCAGCATCGGGCGCGGTTAGTACTTGGGTGGGTGACCACCTGGGAACACCGCGTGCTGTTGGCACATTTCGGGCGCGGTAGCCTGGTGGTTTGCTCGCTGATTTGCACGCTGCCAGAACTGCCGCCGTGTTCATGCGGAGTTCAATCACGTTAAACATGTGGGTCCGTAAATCCTTCTGAGAGTTTGGTGGTAGGGGAATAAGGGTACGGTCCCTGTGGATGCCTCCACAACTGGGTTCCGGTCTAAATTGGGTGACACTTCCCGGTCGTCCAAACTGTTACCTTACACCTTTCTGGTAGGTCGGACGGTCTGGGTCTCAACAACCCATATTATATGAAAAGATCACGTGATCCACTTCAAAATAAAATATGGCATCCATCTTGTGTTAAAATTGTGATTTTAAAGTTCTTTCTACTTTATGTGCTGTACCCGTCCTAAATCCGTTTCATTTTTGCTTAATTTTTGTGCATCTATATTATGAAACAGCGCAATTACAATATATTTGAGATTAAATGATCAATGCCATCCATCTTGTGTCAAAATCGCGATTTTTAAAGTTCTTTTTAAATTATATTTACTGTTGTATCCGTCCTAAAACCGTTTTATTTTTGCTTCATTTCTGTGCATCTATATTCTGAAACAACGCAATTACAATATATTTGAGTTTAAATAATCATCAAATTTTGATTATTTCTACAACGAAGTTTAATTTTTACTTATGGTGAATGTAAATACATAAAGATGCAGGATGACTTGTATAAGAATTGCTGAATTTCTTTAACACAAAATTATTTAGATCTTTGAGTCTGAAATATAACTGATATGAATGAAACATTTATTGATTTTACATAGAGAACAAACGCATTTTATAGCAGACTTTTTCGATAAAATTTTAAGTATAGAGTTAAATTACGTTTACCTCCATGGGTTTAAGTTTTTAAATAAAATAAATTATTGTTGTATTTTGATGAAGGAAAGAAATGGAATAAAAGTGTATGAATGAAATATTTACAGCTTTTACATAGATAGCCAAGCAATTTATATTCTAATGATGTCTTTTGAATGAAGTTCATTTATTTCGATGAAGTTTTAAGTTTTCAAATATAATAAATGAATGTAGTATTGTGATAATTTTAACCATATTACCGCTGAATGCATAGCATTTTAGAGATGTTTAAATAAAACTACATTGCAGTTGGAAAGTGTTTCATTATCAATGTTTTATGCGTGATTGATCTTTCTTGTTTCATTTCGATTTAAGTATGGCTTCTGCTTTGTTTTAGATGGTAATTTAAAGTTTAACTTCTCGAATGTATTATATTTTATGATTTTCATGTTACGTCCACGCAGTTGACGAAGGCCACAGAACACTTATCGCACAAAAAGCTATTGATACGAGCGATGTATAATTTTTCTGAAATTTCGTCAGTATCTCTTTTTTATTTCATTAAAATACAATTTTTTTCCTAAGTATCGTTTTTTAAAATTTTATTAAAGTGTAATATTTTTTCTAAGTATCGTTCTTTTGAAATTTCGTTAAAGTACAATCTGTCTTCTAAGTGTCGTCCTTTTTTATACTTATACATTATTTTATACTTATTTATGTATTACGTTTTTATGCATTTTTGATTTTTATATTTGTTATGCGCAAAGCCTAACATGGCGTTCGTTAGGACTTTTCAAACACCGTCGTCCTTGGCGCAAAAAATATGGCGAATTGCGTCAAAATCTTTATACCGAAACTGTTTCGGAAAAATAGATGGAAATTTAAGAGCTAGCGAAGAGGACAGTTTTATATAAAATTGATTAGAAGTTCATTAAATCAATTTATTTTTATTTAGCTAATCAAATGATTTAAAAGTTAATAAGCGAATTTCAAAGGGCATGTAAAATTAATTTTTCTGTCGTAGGAGATGGACATTTAAATTATTTTTTTTTAATTTACAGATTTATTTGGTAACTGTTCTGCCAGTCGTTTACTCAAATTCCACAATGGAAAACGGACTAAAAACTGCAGTGATTTTAGTTTTTACTGGCAATATAGGTAGTCAAAAATTTTTATGATTAATATCCTTTGGAACAAAAAGCAATAATCACATACTCCCAAGGCGCATTTAACTATTCTTCAGTAAGTCACAAGTAGCTGCAATGCAATGGTTAAAAAACACTGATTTGAAGCTATGCTAAACTGGCTTAAAATCAACACTGAGTTCTGGCAAATTAATAAAATGACTTGCAATTACAAAAAGAAAAACAGTACCTTCAGCAAAGGAGATAACATATAAATGCGGAAAATAACATAATAAATTAAATTTAAAAGACACTTTCCTTGCATATACCAACATCCATGGACCGGTTTTGAACATACAATGCGTTCGTCATCATGGAATTGCAGATATTTGCAATGGCAGCCAGAAACATGCTGTAAGGCACACATTTTGGTAATATATATGGGAATCGACAATTTCAGTACTTCAACGTGGTCGGCATAAAATTTATATGCAATTCAGCTCAGACTCCATGAAGCTGCTAACAAAGTCTATAATTACATAACCCGCCTGTAATGACATCCTCCAAAATTTGGATGGTTGGGTGATTGAGATTTTTTTGGCACAGGAACCAAAGAGCATATGCTGCGCCAGACATATATTATCGAAATACATATATTACATACACTAGTTTTTATTAGCAAATAATAAAAACTAGTGTATTATCTAAAAGTATGATAATGTGTGAGTAAAACATGACAATGGAAGATGTATAAGTACGGAGAGAAGTTGAAAAATGGCTAGAACTTTGGAAAACATTTAGGAGACACTTTTATTGCAACTACCAGCACCCATAGACATGTTTCACACGCCATTTTCTAGACATATTTTAAAGATTCGTATACGTAATCGTTATCCTGTGGAATTAAATTAAAGAAAGTATACGTAATCCTTAACCTCTGGAATTATTTTAATTATCGGGTTTACGTAACGCATCATAAAATTCCTTCAAGATTTGCTATGTCATATCATTAGAAATTGCTCTACTTTAATACTTATGGCAATTGCTAAACTCTAAAAAAATCGTTCATCGACTTAAAATGAACATTTTCGATCCCCGGTATTTTGAACAGGCCTATCATTAGATCTGCGTATATGAGATTTTTTTTATTGTATAATTTATTAATTTGGTAGCGATCCTCCGTTAACCATACTAAAAAAAAAATTCCTCCATTTTCTATGATAAATCCAACTGCAGGACATTCGTGTCAAATGCTTGCATATTATTGCTTCAGCCACAGGTCTTTTCGTATAGGGACATTTTGGCCTTTAGAAGGAACAGTGCAATATATTTTCATTCGCTGTACTAAGATCTTTTTGAACCACCGGTTCTGAGTTTTATATAGATTCAATACAGCTTTGCTTATATTTATTACATTCCATAAGAATTTCAATGTATAGCTTATGGTGTTTATTACTAAATGTGCAATGCTCTATAACTTTGCTTTGCTTTTTGCAACAATTCTCTACAACTTTGTACAACTTTGCATTTATACAGTATTCTACAACCTGTTCCTTCAATATAGCTTGATCACCACATTATATTTCCTAACATTTACTATTTTATTTATTTTTCATTAATTTTATTTAATGGGAAAAAATCCATTTACTGCAGGTAGACTTCATGAATAATCTCATAGGCCTTCCATAAAGAATCCATTGGGATACTTAACATTTCTGTCAACCCTGTATTTAATATGCAGGGTTGACAGAGACGTTTTATCAACATATAGTTTTCTTGTTGCTACTCTTTGAAATAGTTGTAAAGATTGAAAATCAATGAAATTACATTTCCTTCTTAAATTAGAGATCCAGTAAATACATTTATAAACATCAATTACGTGGAATTAACTTAATGATATGATTACAGTTTTTATTCCTGATGAACATCTCTTTCTTCCATAGCCACCTATGAAAAACCTTCACCATGGCTCAATCCGCGGATACTACGTGGGATATAAAGCTTCTGGCACGAGTGATCCTTTCATTTACAAGACTGTGGAAGTTAGAGACGGTCAGGACCGAAGTTGTGACATCACCCAACTACGCCAGGCCACCAAATACAGTGTTGTAGTTCAAGCCTTTAACGACAAGGGCGCCGGCCCCCTCTCCGACGAGGTGGCAGTCCGCACTCTTGAGTTCGGTGCGTGAACCGTGAGTAGTTGACTCTGTTTTGTACTCATCAAAAACTTTATTATATTTCATATCAATTGTTATTTCATATATTTTCCTTTATTGAAAATTATATTTGTACTGTATTTAATCGTTATAAACCTGTTTTCTTGATCGGTAAGTGCAAGTTGACAAAAACGCATGCTATCTATAGAAAAAATATGATTTAGACATCACATGACTTCTTTTAATGCAATTAATCTACTTCTTTTACTGTAATAAAATGATGTAAAATGATTTTCATTTTGATTTGTAACAATGTTAATAGCATCCGCGATAAGAAATATCTTTCATATATTAAAATATTTTAATAATTGATTCATCCTTTTGAAGTCATTTCGGTTACTTTAGTCTCATTTTCGCAACTTTGACCACACTTTTGTGAATCTGGGGCGACATATCGACAAGATGACGATATTTTGATTAGTCGCCAAGTTCAAAAATTTACAGCCAAGTGTTACACACGGACGAAGAGAAGAGGTTTTCTTGTATATAAATCGCTATTAGTGAATTTTATGCCGTAAAATCGCAAAACTATTGTTCAAGTATTTTCGCTCGTGGATAGAACGAACTAGATCCACGAGGATGATGTTAGCACACGTGTTACATAATGATCTATAATAAGTGAACATATTTCACGATAGTTATATTTTTTCTTCATGTATAATATTTTTGATATATTCATTCGAAAAACTTGCAATATCTTGATAACGGTTTATCTAAACTTTGGGGGTTTTGTTTAATGAAAAATCACATATGAAATGATCAATGTTCTGAATTTTTCAAAATTTTATTTGAAAATTTGTGGGGGTATGTCTTACAAATATTTAATTGAGTTTAAAATCAATACGTTTCTAGTATTCATCGATTGAAATGTTTTACTAAATGTCGTTCGAAACACTCCATTCGTTTGTGAGATATCGCCTCCAGAGACTCATGGATACTCACCCCCTCCCCCCACATACACACACACGCTTAGGCATCACCTCAAAGACGTTCGTTCTGTGTTTATGGGTTCTTAAAACGTGATCTTCCGTCAAAACCTTGAATTCGAATTTTCGACTCCGTCACAATATTTTCCCTATTCTTGACACTATGCATATAGGGAGTAAAAATGCGTGGATCATTAAAACCATTATTTTTAATTCAACGAAATTAAATACATAACAAAACATTATACTAGGACCGAAATGTTCATATAGTTCAAGTAATTATGTTTTGAAAGTTTAATAGTCGAAGAAAGTTTAATAGTTGCAGAAAACTATGATTAGCATAATTTTATAGTTTGCAAAAATCTCTTTATATGTCTTCGGATTCAAACAAAAAATATTTTTCAGTCAGTATATAATTTAATTTTTAATTATTTTTTAAGCGAAGCATAAATAATAAAATTTTCTTTCCCCGTCAAATTCTGCAATAACAACGTTTTTCTCTCCGGACGACTCACTACGCATGAGAAAGCTTTAACCATGTCTTCTGCTGTTCATCTGGATGAAACAGTTCAGGGCAGTTGAATGCATTTATTTTTGGGGATTTCTAACTTTACAATTTAAAAATATATTAGCATCTTTTGATAAATTTGATATTATATCATCATGAGTATTGTGTCAACATTTTATTTAATTGGATTGAAATTTGCTGAGATAGCAATACTTCAAGGGTAAAAATATATTTTTTGTACCTTCCAGTATTTTCATTTATTTGTCTCACAAGAAAGATTTTAGTTCAAAGCATAATGATTTTAGTTTAAAATATGAGATTTTGAAAATGAGTGGAGTTACATGTATCTGTGTTAGTTGAGTAGTGGCCGAAAAGTGTCTTGAAACCATTATTTTATACACCTGAGATACTGTGCCATGTGTGGAAAACCCAGGCCACTCCACTCACACTAAGTTATGAGCAGCTGATTGATTGGCCGGACTGTGAAATGTGTTGTTGTTGTTGAAACCCAGACCGTCCGACCTACCAGAAAGGTGTAAGGTAACTGTTTGGACGGTCGGGAAGAAACTGACTGTGAAATGTGTGTATTTTTGACCATATATACTGCGCCATGTGTGTATTTTTGACCATATGTACTGTGCAATGTGTGTATTTTTGACCCTATATACTACTTTGCGTAATTTAAATATATCTTTATCATTTTATCACACGCAGTATTTATTAAAAAATAATGTAAAATGTAAGTGGTTTAAAAATAGCATATAACAAAAATGCGTTTCCTGAAATTGAAACATTCTTAATCCTAAATTTATTAATAGACCGAACGGCGATACCAAGTCGTGATGTTAGACCCTGTTCAATTAATACGGTTTTAAACTTTTTGAATATGGAAGTAAACTACTTTACACATGTAATGGATTACAAAGGTTAACTTATGCATACATCAATTGAAATTATCCATTATATACTAATTTTAATTATTCCGATAATTTTTAAAATATATTTTTCCTTATCAGTTCAGCAATTTCAATAATCAAATATTAGTCTAATATGGAGGCCCATAAAGGGAAACGGACACCTCTAGAGTGCAAGGACTCGAGCTCTAGGGGGGCCCGGATCGCCAATATTTTCCGTCTGGAGCTGAAAAATGTATGGAAAATTCTTTAAAAAATGAGAAAATCAAATATGTAGGGGATGCTTGATAAATGTCGTAGGGGGCTCACAATTTCTATAAGCGACCCTGAGTCTAGTGTATCGAACAATTTCTGAACTTGCCAACATGTAATAATCAATAACCGATTTGTTTACCACGTGAAAGTACTGTTAAAATATAAATTACATTTTCCATAATATAAATAATATTGGCAGCACATCCAAATGAAAATATTACTAAAATTATACTTTCTTACATAAAAGTTTATTTACAGTATATAGGACGCCAAAATGTACGTGAATTTAACTTACACATACGCACGGAAACGCTAAAGCAAAATTGATGTAAATTGTTTCGTCCTATATGCTGTAAACAACCATTTTATTTAACATCCTGTTATTATTAATAATTTATGTTTTTAGTTTAAAATTTGTACTTTTTTATCTGGCACTTAAAATTTTGCACCAATAAAATTTATTTTTATTTTTTCTGTTTTATCTATATAGCTATATTAACTGGGTTCAACTTACGTTGGTTTAAATTGAAATCCGAAAACACCCATTTAATGGTTTTATATGTCTGCCATTTTTCATTTCAACCTTTTCAATTAACTTTCTGAATGGAGAAATCTACTACTTAACATGAATCACAGTCGGGGATTAGAATACTAAACCTAATTTCAAAGTGTGTTTTCTATTTTTGCACTGCTTTTCAACGCTGTGTGAATAATGCGCTGTTTAAAAAAAAGAAAATGAAAGCACTATTCAGTTGCTCTTTTGATATTAGAATCAATTTTTCTGCAGAAAAGTACTTGAGATGAATGATAAAAGGTAAACTATCATTACAAAGTTTCAAATGTTTAATATGTTCAAAATAAAATTTTTGTGAATAACTTTTTCAATTGCCCGTTTATATTTATTTTCTACAATTATTTTCAAGGTCCCAAACACGAAATGAAAACATATTGATTGTTTTAATTAACAGTTTACAATAAAGTTGAAAAGTGTTAATGACTTTGTTCATTCTGTCTGTCTGTCTGTCCGTTAGCACGATAACTGCTGTAAAAATGACTTTATCAAAATGAAATTTTAGTTTGTTTTTCAGACGGCCTGCGGAACCTATGAGAATATAAATGAATAATATCACTCAATTAGTTTTGGATTGAATCCGGGTTGAAAAAATGAAATACATTGAACACTAGGGACCCAATTTTTCAAACATTTTTTAAGCGGATTTAAAATTCATAAATTGCTTTGAAAGTTTCAGTTAATATTCAAATTATCCCATAAAATACATAAAAAAATTCAGAAAAATATATTCAGTAGTTTTTAAATGGAAATTAAAATAATAATTACCCATTTTATATGAAGCGATCACGTGACCATTATATGAAGAGATCACATGACCCACTTCAAAATAAAATATGGCATCCATCTTGTGTCAAAATCATGATTTTTAAAGTTCTTTTAAATTCATATTTAGCGTTGTATCCGTCCTAAAACCGCTTTATTTTTGCTTAAATTTTATACATCTACATACTGAAACAATTCAATTATAATGTATTTGAATTTAAATGATCATCCAACTTTGATTATTTCTACAACGAAGCCTACTTTTCACTTATGGAAAATGTAAACAGCAAATTATGTAGAATGAGTTGTATAAGAATTACTGCATCTCTTTAACGCAAAATTATTTAGCTCATGGAGTCTGAAATATAGCTGATGTGAATGAAATATTCATTGATTTTACAGAGAGAAGGGCGAATTTTTCGATAAAATTTTAAGCATAGAGTTCAATCACTTGTGACTCCGTGGTCTTAAGTTTTTAAATAAAATAAATTATTTTAGTATTGTGGTGAATGACATGAATGGTAAAATGTTAATGAATGAAATGCTGCTTTTATAGAGAGCCAGGCTTGTTATATTTCAATGACGTCATTTGAATAAATTTCATTTGTTTTCTATGAAGTTTTCAAATATAATAAATTATTGTAGTATTGTGATAATTTTAAAACTATTACTGAGGAATGTATCGCATTTTATGTTTAAACCAGATGATATGTTTAAACCAGGCAATTTATATTTCAATTCCGTCATTTGAATGAAGTTCATTTTTTTCGATGAAATTTTAAGTTTTCAAATATAACAAATTAATGTAGTATTGTGATAATTTAAAAAATATTACCGAGGAATGTAACGTATTTTAGAGATGTTTAAATAAAATTGCATTGAAGTTAGAAAGTGTTTCATAATCAATGCTTTATGCATGATTGATCTTTCATGTTTATTTGGAACCGTTCACTTTGATAAAACCAGGGACTATTTTCACTTTAAGGAAACTCAACTTGTAAATGCCATAATTTTAAAAACTGTCAGCTCTATATTACCTTTGATTCTGATTTCATATAGTTTACGTTCGAAATTGTGTTTTAATATAAATTATCAACTTCTGGCTGGTTCCTTTATGTAGACCAATCACTGAGACAAGTAATATTTCTGAACTCAGAAGTTTCGGTTCAGGAAATGGATTCAGAAAATGTTCAGGTTGGGATTGTTTGAGCTATTGTGAGAGTACGCATTCGAGAGTTCCACGTCCATAGTCACATGAGATACTAGTGAGGGGTATAGTGACGATCGGAAGGATCTACTGATCTACTCCCCGATTGTGTTCTAGGACATATCAAGATGTCCGTTGATTCAGTTTCGTAATCATCGGCCATTCATATTCTATTTCCACGTTTAGAGTATAGTCATTTATATCACCAAGCCCAAGATTTTATTCATTGCCAATCTTTAAGTTATAATATGGGCAGGTACACAATCTGACTGTTGTATATGGGCCATTTTCTGTAAACGTGAGTTTTATAAGTTCCAGGTGTTTTAATAAAAGTTTGCATGATATGCGACTGATTTTGGACACTGATCAGCTCTATTTTATTGTAGTTTATATTTATCACCCATTAGCTAAAGAAACTATTTATTTTTTTAATATTTAAAAATTTAGTTTTTTATTAAATGTTATTTCCATGTGTGTCCCAAAAGTCAAATAATGAAATCACTTCTTCATTTACGAGCCTTCATTTTTAACACTTTACAACAAAGTTGAAAAGTGCTTATGACTTTGTTCATTCTGTCTGTCTGTCTGTCTGTCTGTTCGTTAGCACGATAACTGCCGTAAAAATGACTTAATCAAAATGAAATTTTAGTATGTTGTTCAGACGGTCTGTAGGACCTATGGGAATATAAATGAATAATATCACCCAATTAGTTTTGGATTGAACCCGGATTGAAAAAATGAAATACATTGAGCCCTATGGGACATAATTTTTCAAACATTTTTTAAGCAGATTTAAAATTCACAAATTGCTTCGAAAATTTTAGGTAATAGTCAAATTGTTCCATAAAATATATAAAAAAAATTCAGCGAAATATATTCAGTAGTTTTTTAAATAAAAATTAAAATAATAATTACACATCTTATATGAAACGATCACGTGACCATGATATGAAACGATCACATGACCCACTTCAAAATGATATATGGCATCCATCTTGTTTCAAAATCGTGATTTTTCAAAGATCTTTTTAATTCATATTGAGTATTGTATCCGCCCTAAAACTACTTTATTTTTGCTTAAGTTATGTGCATCTACATACTAAAACAACACAATGACAATATATTTGAGTTTAAATTCTCATTCAAATTTGATTATTTCTGCAACTAAGCCTATTTTTCACCTATGTAAAATGTAAACAGCAAAATATGTAGAATGAGTTGTATTAGAATTACTGTATTTCTTTAACACAAAATAATTCAGTCCATGGAGTCTGCATGGCTGATATGAATGAAATATTAATTGATTTTATAAACAGAAGGACGATTTTTTTCGATGAAGTTTTAAGCATAAAATTTATGAATTGTAGCTCCATGGTCTTAATTTTTAAATAAAATAAATTATTATAGTATTCTGATGAATGAAATGGAGAATGTTATGAATGAAATCCTGCTTTTATAGAGTGATCCAGGCGTGTTATTTTTCTATGACGTCATTTGAATTTATTTCAGTTGTTTTCGATGAAGTTTTCAAATATAATAAATTATCGTAGTATTATGATAGTTTTAAAAATATTACCGTGTAATGTATTGCATTTTAGAGATATTTAAACCAAGCAATTTATATTTCAATGCCGTCATTTGAATGAAGTTCATTTTTTTCAATGAAGGTTTAAGTTTTCAAATATAATAAATCAATGTAGTATTGTGATAAGTTTTAAAATATTACCGAGGAATGTATTGCATTTTCGACTTTTTTAAATAAAATTGCATTGAAGTTGGAATGTGTTTCATAATCAATGCTTTAAGCATGATTGATCTTTCTTGTCTAGTTTTCTTTTAATTTGATGTTTTATATCAAATTAGATAATTTAAAATACAAACAGTAATAAAAAAAAAATTATACATTAGAGCAATATTTTAAATTCATTTTTATAACTCTCCCCTATCATTCTTGGCATCCATCTGTTATTAAATTTTAACACATATTTTTGTATATAGATGACAATAAAATACAATTAAAGTATTATTATTTTCCATTAAAGTCCATATTCACCATTTCAAGAGTTTGCCTATGTTCTAGCTATCATTCTTTGCAGGGAAATATTATAAAACTGAACAATTTTTGGGTAAGTATTTAGTATCTTTATTCCTGTCATTCACCTGTCTTTAATTATTCTCAGAATAGAAAAGTAAATAATTATTTTGACATATATGTGTGCCTAGCTAGTGTAGCAAACTTAATACCAAGTTAGGCTTAAATGCAAATAAAACTCACATGCTCAGAATGTAACAATCAGTAACATCACACGATCAGAATGTCAGTAACATCACACGATTTGTCATTCCCCTGTCGCCATTCACCTGTGTTCTTGGTAGGCAAGTAAATGACATTAGAATAGGTGAATTACATTTAAAAAATAGATTTTTTTAGAAGATTATACAAATAAGAAGTTAGTTCTAAATATAAGAGTGCAATTAAATCAAAACATTTTTTTTCATTTATCTAATATATATATATATATATATATATACTTGTATATACACATACTAACAAAGCAGTTGCCTATATTAAGTGTCATTCCTCTGTCATGCTGTATTTACTTCTCTTGAAAATAAAAAATTACATTTTTTTCTATTTAATTTCCCCAAAATTATCACTGCTACTGTTTTTTTTTTCTTTTTTAGTTTGAACCACCCATGTTAAAATATAATGCAGAAAATAGGTTGAAAAATAGAAAAAATATATATTGTAACAAGAAAGATGAAAAAGTCCTTTTAGAGAATACGAGATATACATATTTAGTTATCCAGCCAGATGCTACATTAGTTATTGTATTCACAATAAATAAATTTATTTGAACTTTTGAGTCTGTGTGTTAACCCTAGGCCGTAACTTAACTGGGTCACTTAATGCACAGATTTGAAGTTATGTCAGTTTGATCCGATGAGTCTGTAAAACTCCCACTACAAATCTGACCTTCGAGCTAAAGGCTCATCCTTTACAACTATTAATAGACAATACCCTATTTATTTACTCTAAATGTTTGAACACGTTATCATGACCGAACCCGATGTTAATTTTTGTGGATAGGTTGTACTACTGTTAAGAAAAGTGGGGTCTTATGACTAGCATTTTACTTGGGAATTTTGATATGAAAAACATTTATGGATGGGGTTTCTCTGTGGAAAAGCGTTACGAAAGTGTGAACATAACGAAAAATGTACACATTTTGCACGCTTATACCCTTAAACAATCTTATAATACATAAAAATACTAATACTTTTTTTTTGTTGGAAATAGGGTCCAGATTATATATATATAAAAATATTTATATTATTATAATATTTTGAACTAGTTTATTTTTTCGAAAAACTTCAAAAGACTGTTTTTTATATTTTTATATTTTTCATTCGGAATATATAGTAAACTGCAAGGAAATATATATAAATAGTATAGGAATAAAATGTGTACTAAAAATTTAATATTACAATCTATATTTATTATTAAAAAATATTTTGTAATTTTCGAGTAATCGCCTTGTCAAGCTGAATAAGATTGACATTTTTTGTTTCTTAAATTTACAATGCTAGTACATCAACTAAATGAGTTATATTTAAATAATAAGCAACCATATTTTGCCATTTGAAAGTCCAAGAAGTGTACATTATTGGATTTTGGATCGAATTAAACTTTTTTGAGAAAACTTAAGTACCTGTCCGTACGAGGTTTTCTTTTCTTTTTTTCATTTATTATACTTCCACATGACATATCTTCGAAACTGAAAATATGGATTTAAATAGTTAGCGGCAAAAATATTTGCCAGGAAAATTTTGTTTCTAAATCTGTATTTATTTTATAAAAAATCTGTTATAGTTTTCAAGTTATTCGTCTTATCACGTAGAAGAAGTATGAAAATTTCAAGTTTGTAATAACTATATCTTAAAAAGTGACAACTATAAACAATGGAGAAGAATTCGTTGCTGTATGAAAGCCCTATAAGTAAATGTAATCAGATTTTGGAAAGAGTTCATATTTCTGATATTCAAAAATTATATTTCAAATAATGCTAATCACGCAACAAAACCATCTCCATGCCATCAGACTTCAGCCTTAGCCGAATTTTTTCATGTAATTTTACTGATCAAGATTTTGTATACAATATTTGTTACAGGTAATGAAATGCATATATTTTTTAACTTTAGCAACAATTCTGATAATTTTGTACAAGATCAAAGTATTTACGAAATATATACATATAAAAACATAAGTAATCTAGCCTCGGTTGCAGAATGAATTGACTAGCAATTTAATTTAGTATGTATAAGCTCAAATCTAAATAAAACTACACCCAATGATTAAAACCAATTATATTGCTTGTACACATTCAGTATTATTTAAGAAACTGTTGAAACTGCACTCCTAACTCATTGTCTGAGCCACATTTGTGTGACATATAATGTGTCCAACAATTGAACAATTGGAACATCTTTCATAAACCAACCTGACACCCTTCAAGTATTGCACCCAATCATCACCATGACAGCTAAAACCGGTTCAGTAATCCGTATCTATTTGTCTAACGTTTTATTGCTTTTATTGGTGTTGTCTTTTCATCCTGAAAAAGAAGGATGATTTGCCCTCGAAACTAGTATACATCATTGCTAATTTGTTTTATGATGTATTTTAAAGATGTTACTTGTTTGATTGAAGTAACAAAAGTAGCTATAATATTTCATGAAAAAACATTTTATAAAGTGTCAATGAAGTTTTTATTATCAAATATTATTACATAAAGCAGGCTTTATCATACAGAGGAACATATAATTAAATTATTATATCATATAAAACTAATAGGAGAACACCTATACCATGGTTATAAGCCCTGTTACTTCAAATTTAGAAATTTTATTATAAAAATATATTTCCATAGATTTAAAAACAATTTTTCAATTGAGGATTTAAATCATTATGAAAACTAGTGCGTTAAAATTATATTCAGGATTTGGAAAATATGAATTATATAATAATTTGTATTACTATAAATTCTAATGTGGGAAATATTTCTTGAAAAGCAATTACTACTTTGGCGGTTTAAATAATCAGCACAAGAACAAGTTCAATAAAATTATATTCAAAATCTGGAAAGTGTGAATTATATAATAAATTTTATTACTAGAAATTTGAACGTAGAGAAATTATGCTAATTATTAAGACGTGAGTTTTAATTTGAGGGTTTACATGGCCATTATAAATACGGGTTCTTTAAAATTATATTCCGGACTTAAAAATCTAAAATATGTAAATTTACTATATTCTCTCCACCAAAATTTTTCTGGTGTTCATCAACTGTACCATAACGCCTATAATGTAGTACAGGATTTGATCTTCACCATACTAATGCTGCAAAACTCCGTTTCACATTAAAGAGCTTTAATGACTAGAATCTACTAGCTCACTACTCGTCAAAATATAAAAATTCAAACATGCTAGGTTGCTAAGAAAACATTAAACAATAGTCTTTTAATTACTCTCAATCATTTAAGTAGTGTTTTTCAAAGTGAGTTCCGCGGAACACACATTCCGGGAGTTCCGCGACGTGATATTTCCGTACCAATTTCTTTGAATATTAACAAAACCGTGTAAAATTTGAATGCATAATTTAGATCATAATAGACTTCTTCTCATTTGGGGTTCCGTAATCAAATTTAATTTCAGAATGCTTCCACGACCAAATAAATTTGAAAAAGACTGATCTAAAGAGCGAGATTTGAATCTGGAGTGTCAAAGAGTGGTATGTGAGCATTATAGATTTAATCTAATAATATCTCTACCTCATGATACAGCCGGGATTTGAAATTATGAGAAGTCGGCGCCGTATGAATTGAGCTAGAAGGGTGATAGACTTTATCCTTAGATATTTTTACCTTAGATCTGTTGGAGCACTTTTATCTGTTGCCGCTGGACCGTGGCGCTATCCCGGGATAGTATTCGCAACGATGAATCGACTTTACCGTATACCTTCGGGTGGTTAGAAATATCCTTTGATAACCTTTGTATTTGAAAACAAACCTGTAACAAAGTAACCACTTAGCTAACTGAATACATGTATCCGGTTTGTTTCCTTTTTCTTAAATATATAGGTGCTGCTTTTTTGTATATCTTATGGTTCGTTTCTTGTTTATGTTGAAAGCCCAGACCACACGACCAACCCGAAGGCTAATGGTAGCTGTTTGTGTGGCCGGGTTTCCAGTTTATGTATAATACTCAACGTGATTGTACAATTTCCACACGTTGAAGTTTCTAGCGTCATTCAGATGATGACTGATATGGATGCAGAAAAAATTTCAAAGGATATTGGGGGGGGGGGGGAGGGGTCCACTGGGCATTTTCACTTCCAATTTTTTTTTATTTTCTGTTAAAAAAAATCTCACTTCCCTTGGAAAAGCTATTTCTTAGATTAAATATAATAGAGCTTAGATTATAACGTATAGATTTGGCGTCAACTTCTGGAGGCGGTAGTACACAACATTATTTCCACTTCTAGTTTCTTTCCCACTTCCGCTTCAAAAACTTTTCTTGAAATATCTATACCTTAAAATTAGCTATAAATTTAACTCACTAAGTATTTCCACTTCCAGTAATGGAAATGTAATTCTCTATTCAAATACATACATTTTCCTTTCAACATCTATTTTTCAGGATTAGCTATAGAAAACACTGAGATGGCAACTCATTTGAATTCAGCATCAAAATTCGAGGGGTGGGGTGGGAGTTACGCGTTCAGTAATAGGTTCCACTTTAAGTTTATTCTTACTTTAAGTTCAAAACGTCTTCTTGAAACATCTATTTCCCAGATTTCGATTAGATTTCGCATGACTATTCAATATAAGTATGTAAAAGAGAATAATTATTAATAATTCCGTAGTAAATGATATGTACACACAATTTGCCATCATATGAAGACTGCTTCATAAATTTATTATTTTGCATGACTTTTTCTATAACATTTCTATTGTAGCAGCAGTTTGGATTTCAATACATCTATTTTTTTTTAAATGTCAAATAAGCACATTTTAAGAAAGCAGTAATTTTTAATGTTTTATGACATCAATGGTAAGATATTTTAAGGAAACTACATTTTTTACTTTAATTTTTTTTTCTCTGGAAATAATGAGACTAAAGACTTATATCAAATACAGTTTCAAAAGGAAAGAGCTTAATCCTTAAAGATTTTCTGCAATTTAAGATTAAAGTCTGGCAGTCTTAACAGTCTCCGTTTGAAACTTATTATGTATTTATAGTAAGTAGTAAGTTAAAAATAAAATTAATTTCTAATGAAAGACTATGAAATCCTTAATTAAAAGGAGTTCTGAAGACATAGAAAATCTAAACCAATTTCTAAATTAATTAGGGTTTTAGAAATTCCGGAGATTTTATTACAGATTTTTTTTGTTGTTGTTAAATCCATTATCGCTTTTGTAAATGCTAAAATAAGCAATTATTTAATGTATCACCAATGCTTACTTTCTTATACTATAGAATATAGAATAAAAAAAGTATTATTTTCCCGAAAATTCTTGATACCGAGATTTTGATGCCAATATATGATTTAGGACCTCCTAAACACGTTTTGACTAGTTTAGACTGATGTCCATCTGTCTGTCATCCTGCGCCAGTTGCTTGTCGGCGGTCAATTTTTTATGTGCACAATAACTGCCACAAATATTAATGGATTTTCTTGAAATTTCATATCCTGTTTCGCTAACGTAAAATCTAGACCCAGATAGAATTGTTGGAAATTCGAACAAAAGTTTCGAAGTTTATTTGAAATTATATATTTTTTTAACATGGCATCGTAGGATGAAATTTGACATAATTATACATAAAATGGTTTATTTAAAGTTTAATGATCTCGAAACTTAAAAGTTTCAATCATTGTCTTCGAAATTCTAATTTTTTTTTATTTCCAACATATGTTTTAGAACTTCCTGAACACGTTTAGACTAATTATTGAGGGATATTATTATGTTAGTGTGTTATTAGTCTACGGTGAATTTATCATGCATACGATAGCTGCTCTAAATATTAATAGATTTTTACAAACCCTTACTCGACTTTGTAATTGACAAATTTAAAACTAGATAGTATTTCTTAAAATTCGACAAAAAACTTT
Source organism: Amaurobius ferox (assembly GCA_951213105.1). Classification (NCBI taxonomy): domain Eukaryota; kingdom Metazoa; phylum Arthropoda; class Arachnida; order Araneae; family Amaurobiidae; genus Amaurobius; species Amaurobius ferox. The sequence goes on along the minus strand of OX578134.1, from coordinate 4,487,598 downwards.
ATATTTCATTTTTTTATGCATTTTTATATTTCCTTGCATGGCAACATAGAACGAAATTCGATATAATCATGCATGAAAGAGGTTATTTATGGCCTACAAGTTTCAACCATTGTAGTGAAAAATAGCCGCGATACAGTTTTTGCATTCGTGACATCATTAGCCCCCATCGAGAGGGGCATGTTATCCCCTCCTCCAGAGGTGCATTGTTAAACTTGGCACCAATCTACATATATATACAAGCCCTATAAAGTTAAGGGTAATATGCTATAATTATGACCATGTGGCTCAACAATACTGATTTTTCCAAATTTTCTTTTTAAATGTGCAAAAAAAAAAAATAACAAGCTTTTAAAAGATGGATTCTGATATGAGAATGTCGAGTACAGTCACACTCGAGTCATTTTTATATTTCTCCTGATTGGTTTCTTCCTCTCTCAGAGAGGAAGAAGTAAGTCATTGAGATCAGATTACAACCAGGTACTCTAATCCCTGCTGGATGTTTTATGAAGTATGATTTCAGTATTTAAACTCTTTGGGATACAACACAATATGTTTTCCATGATTTTAATCTCATTACTTCTTATATAAATTTAAAGATAACCGGTAACTTATATATACATGCATTACTATTCCCTCTACTTCACCATACTTGTCCAGGCATTTGCTCCATCGGTACATCAAGGCATACCTGAAAAAGTCAGTGCTAAGATCTAGAAGCCAAAACGTTGTTGAACTTGGCTGTTGAATGCATGTCACATTTTCATTATAAAACGAATGACACAATAACTTTAAGATACCAGCATGAATCTTTCTTAAGACATTGCAAGTTTTCAGATAACTTTATAAAAGAAATTACATTAGAAAACTGTTACTACTATTATGAAATGTATTCATTTTTCAGCTGCGAAAAACTTTTTAACATCATTCTCGTGTGTCAAACTCGTTTCATTCTCAAGAGAAAATACTTTGGGTAATAGTTTCATATTGTGACGCTCAACAATTCATCAATATATATTTATATACAAGAAAATAATTTCTGTCCATCTGTCTGAAACGCTTGGTGATAAATTTGGAAACTCGTCGTCAAATTTACCGAAATTTCGCCAAACTGGCGATATGTCACCTCAAATTGATGAAAATATTGTAAAAAATAACGCTAAATTAGCGAAAATGACATCAGATGGATGAATTACTTATTAAAATATTTTAATATATATACTATATATTACTTTTTTACGGATGCCATCAGTATTGATAAATGTCAATTTAGAGTCTCTCGAAATATAAGCTAAGTAGATATTTTAGCATGCTGCCATTCGGAAAAGCGTCAAATGTACAATTCAACGTTATAAACATTGTGCAGTGGATCGTATACATATATTTTACTGTGAAAGAAATACATTCATTGCATTATACGGGGAAAATCATGTGCTGACTGAATCAGAATTTTGTTTAAATTAGTCTAAATCAATTGAAATCATCCTGGTTAATTATTTTTGAAAATGTAGATATACAGTTTTTAACATATAGAAATTTATTTTTAAGAACGTTTATCAACATGAGGGGAAAATACAGAAGAAATACATCTACAATTTAAAAAATTAAGACAACCAAAGTTGGCTATTATTAAATCCTTTTAATAAAGTCCCCATCCATGACGTACATTACAATTATATAACCACTAGCCGCCTTTGGCGACCAGCCTGTTCGCTACCCTTGAAAATTCTGACCGTGGCAAATTCTGATCGTTGCAAACTCGCTGACGCGACCTACCAGAAAGATGTAAAGTAACTATTTGGACGGCTAGGAAATGCCACCTAATTCAGACCGCAACTCAGTGGGGAAGGTATCCACAGGGACCGTACCATCCTTCCCCTAGCACCAACCTCTCGGAAGGACTTTCGGTCCCACATGCTTAACGTGATCGTACTCCGCGTGAACACGGCGGCAGTTTCGGCAGTGGCGGGAATCGAACCCGGGCCTACCGGGTTGTTGTTGAAACCCAGACCGTCCGACCTACCAGAAAAGTGTAAGGTAACTGTTCGGACGGTCGGGAAGTGCCACCCAATTTAGAGCGGAGCCCAGTGGGGGAGGCATCCACAGGGACCGTACCCTCCTTCCCCTACCACCAACCTCAGGGAAGGACTTTCGGACCCACATGTTTAACTTGATCGTACTCCGCATGAACACGGCGGCAGTTTTGGCAGTGGCTGGAATCGAACCCGGGCCTACCGAGTGCAACTCCAGCGCGCTAACCAATGGGCTACCGCGCCCGGGGCCTACCGGGTGCAATTCCTGTGCTACCGCGCCCTCCGCGACAATCTGCATAACTTTTTTTATTCACCTAATTTAGACCGAAACCCGTAGGGGGAGGCATCCACAGGGACCGTACCCTCCTTCTCCTACCACCAACCTCTTGGAGGGACTTACGGACCCACATGTTTAACATGATCGTGCTCCGCCTGAACACGGTGGCAGTTTAGGCAGCGGCGTGAATCGCTAACCACTGGACTACCGGGTCCTCCGCGACAATCTGCATAACTTTTTTTTATTCACCTAATTTAGACCGGAACCCGTAGGGGGAGGCATCCACAGGGACCGTATCCTCCTTCTCCTACCACCAACCTCTTGGAGGGACTTACGGACCCACATGTTTAATATGATCGTGCTCCGCCTGAACACGGTGGCAGTTTAGGCAGCGGCGGGAATCGCTAACCACTGGGCTACCGCGCCCTCCGCGACAATCTCCATAACTTTCTTTTTTCCAGTCCAATGTAAATTGTTTTGGTCCGTAAGTCCTCAGAAGGACTTACGGACGTGAACATGGCAATTTTGGGAATCGAACTCGGGCCTACCATGTGCAAATCCCGCGCTAACCAATGGGGTACTTCGCCCTCCGCGACATTCTCCATAACTTTCTTTTTATTCACCCAATTTAGACCGGAACCCAGTGGGAGAGGCATCCACAGGGACCGTACCCTCCTTCCCCTACCACCAACCTTTCGGAAGGACTTACGGTCCCACATGTTTAACCTGATCGTACTCCGCATGAACACGGCAACAGTTTTGGCAGTGGTGGGAATTGAACCCGGGTCTATCGAGTGAAATTCCCGCACGCTGATCACTGGGCTACCGCGCCCTACGCGACAATCTCCATAACTTTCTTTTTATTCCCCCAATTTAGACCAGGACCCAGTGGGGGGGCATCCACAGGGACCGTACCCTCCTTCCCCTACCAACAACCTCTCGGAAGACTTTACGGACCCACATTTTTAATGTGATCGTACACCGTGAACACGGAGGCAGTTTAGGCAGTGGCGGGAATCGAACCCGGGCCTATCGAGTGCAATTTCCGTGCGCTAACTTCGCGCGCGCTAATTTAAATTGTATAGTGACCATATGCTATTTAAAATATCCATAAAATTAAAATATCCATCGTTCCATCATTTAAAATATCCATAAAATTAAAATATCCATTTAAAATATCCATAAATTCAAATATCCATTTAAAATAACCATAAATTAAAATATCCATTTAAAAAATCCATATCATTCCATGAATCATCCATATCGTTCCACCAATCCATGAACATAATAATTTCAAATATATCACCAGAATTCAATCATTTAAATTATTTAAAATATCCATAAATTAAAATATCCATTTAAAATATCATATAAATATAATAATTTCACCCGATGTATCCAATACATATGCTAAGCTCTTAATACATTTAAAACCCGAAGCGCGGTCCCCAGGAGACGGGGGAAAAACTACTGGGAGGGGGATTGCGGGGGAGAATAGGTTCTTCGCCGAGAATTGGGCAAGAAATATAAAATCATGACGTCTTTAAAATTGCGATCCTGTGAGCAATTTTCATTATTTCTTGACCAGATTGGACTTGTAAGAATGCCAGATCTTTGACCTTTCTAAAAATGTAAATTATTAGTCGAAATTATGAGTAGTTTTTACGATGGGAGGATTCAAATAACAACAGTTGGTTTTTTTGAACTGAAAGTGACTTCTGTTTTAAAATCTTTAAAAAATATTATAACTCGTAATTGAGATTTGAAATTGATATATTTTTACTCGCAATCGTCTGCTCTTTCCTGTGGTGTGATTTGTTTTTTCTAGAACGTCTGGATCGTAGAGAAAACAGGGCAAAAATTGCAAAAAACGGTCGAAATCGCATAAAACATTAAATAACTAAAAAAATAATTAAAATTTTAAAAATTGGTTTTCACGTGCCCCCTTCCCCCCCCCCGGGTCTCCAATTGCCAAATTTCGTAGCTCTCCGACGCGCGGTCGCTGAACGTATAGTGTATAAGACAGACAGACAGGCATTGCCTTTTATTATTTATTAAGATTAAGATAGCGCTTTCGGGCATTATTATGCCCTTCATCAGTGGCAAAGTAAAAATAGATGCCGAACGTCAGCTTTAATAGACAGGCCACAACCGAGACAAAATTTGCATATTAATCATTTTCAATTCGATATATTTAAAAAACATAATTTAATTATAAAATGCATAAGTGATAAAAGAACATAAATGACAGGGTAACCTATAGATATGTCTTCAAAAATGGTACTAAATATTTAGAAAATCATACAATGGTTTAACATGCAGTGAGTCGAGAACGAGACTCTAAGCATAACTGAGAGTGTGAACGGAGTCAAAATTGCAAATAAAATTACGGTAAATGCCCTTTCCATTCTTGAATGATCCTTCCTTCCCATTCTTGCATAATCCTTTCTTTCCATTCTTGCATGTTCTTCCCATTCCATTCTTGCATGATCCTCCCTTTCCATTCTTGCATGACCCTTCCTTTCCATTCTTGCATGATCCTTTCTTTCTATTCTTGCATGATTCTCCCTTTCCATTCTTTCATGATCCTTCCTTTCCATTCTTACGGGATCCTTCTTTTCCATTCTTGCATGATCCTTCTTTCCATTCCTGCATCATGATGTCGTTATTTGATAGCTTTTAGAACGAGAACACAACCGAAGAACGAGGACGTGAGAGTACAAAAAGTGTTTAAAGAAAAATAATTAAAATATTTATGGAACAAGCACATGGGCGTTACCATACAACTAATAGCAATGCAGGACATTCTTTGAATCCTGCCTAATGTGGACAAAACTATAGGCACTCAGGACAATAGCGAAGGGACTTTCATCATATCTCAAGTGATTTTTTATTCCATGCATTCCGGGCCTACCTTTTACTTGTAGACATTAAATATTGCAAAACCATTGTCCTTGGGTATAAAGGATGAGCAATTTATCGCTATCTTGCTGCAATGAGACGCATTGCAAATAAACAATATGAAGTATATTTCATTTCCTAATGAAATTCCACATTTAAAACATACATCTTTCAAAATTATTTTGCTTATCTGATTTGGAAAATATTTCTAGATGAAATGTTAGAGTGAATAAATTTTCGTTGATATTTTCTCAGACTAAAAATTTCATTTCGAGATAACTGAATATTTTCACCTTCATTTGCTATTTTGAATTTCGAGTATATGATTGATGAGTTATGTTACACAATTCCCGAGTTTGAATCTTAGATCTTCAGAGATATTTCAAATTCTCCAATTTCAGCAACTTTAAATCATGAAAATGTCGAATGAGAAAAATACCAGGCTAGTAAATTATGGTAATTTTGAAATATTAATGATTACATTATTTCATATTTTGATGGTAGAATACTCTATCAAAACCATAAAGCATTTTTAAAACTTTTAAATATATTTTTAAGTTAGTATTTTTTTAATTGTCAAAACTTATGAAAAAAACTCAAATTCGTATAATAGAATAGACATTCTTCCATGAAATTTTGCTATGTAATTGTGATAAAAAAATTTCAGTTTTTTATATCTTATTATGACTTTAAGTGTCACAATTAGTAACACTTTTTATATTCATGCAAATTGCATTCGCTTTGTACCTATCGTGAAAAACTGCTTAAATCAGGTTTGGTTGCAATGTCACATAAATAGTCGTAATGTAGGTTTTAAATAACGTCAGAGGAAGATAAATTCCTGGATAATTTTAGGATTATGTTATTTATTGTTATTCAAAAAGTACTCTCAAACTAATGCTTATGAATAACTAGAAAATACACCGGCTTTGTCAGGGAGTTAAAACAAGAATAAATTGAATTCAATGATATAAAAAAATAACAAAATAAATGAATATTATTCATAAGTACTAGAGAAAATTTTATACAATTTGCACACTGGAACAACGAGCGCAATATGACCCCCACCTAACATAAAATATTATAAAACCATTCCTTCGAACACCCAAAGCAATTTTGTGTTTTCTAGTACAATTTCTTTTGTAATATATTATTTATGTAGGGATGTCTGTAAGACAGCTTCTTTATATTCATTAAATTATTTTTAAATACAACGAAATATCCCAGTTTCAGGTTATTTAATTCCTATTTCGTCGCATTCGCAAAAAGAAGATTAGCACAATTATATCGTTTGACAGACATATATGTGTATATTTGTGCATTCTGGTATCTTTTTTTAATTGCTCGATTTTCTTAAATTTAATTTTTAAATAAAAGTATAACTTTCAGATTATTCCCTATTGAAGGGTACATTCGTAGGTACGCCAGATGCGATGCAGTGGCACTGCATTGCTTGAGAAAGCAGTGATATTTATTACAGTGTATATTGTAAAAATATTGTTGGAATTTCAGGCGTTTCAGGCAGATAATCATGAGATGGTAGTGCTAGGGCGAGAAAACTCCTTTAGGAAAATTGAATGACAAAAATTAATTTTTTCCTGTTTGGAATTCTGGGCAATAATGGGTATATTTTTTTATATATATTGAAAACGATATAAATTAACCGGATATATTTCAATGTAATGAATGATAATGAGAAAATATTTGGAACTGCTATTGGGATAACTGTTCATAATTAGAATATTATATTTTAATATTACATAATTGGAATCGGTGAAATTAAAGAAAAATGCCTTAAAATGTTTTTATATGCCCTTTAGTCAATAATTTGAAGAAAATGTCATTTTACGGTTTTGATTTTTTTTTTCTTTGGTTATATTGCCCTCAATTTGTTTTATATCCCCGTTTTTCTAAAATAAAAAGTACAGTTGAACTGTGTGACATATATGTTCGCAAAGAAAATGGATTTTTTTTTTTTTGTTTGGAATGATTTGTTCACCCGCATTGCTAAAAGCTTAGATAAGAATCAAACTCAATACGAATGGCAAAACAAGCAACATCTGATGATTCCATTCATTACGATTTAATTTTTATTCAAGCACACTCTTCAAAGTTTCCTGACAATATTACTTCGCTCAAATAAATAGGAACGAACCGTCAGTGTATACCGTGATATTTTCAAATGTTGTAGTTAGTGCAAGTGAGTCTGTTCCCGGACGAAAGAGTGACATCATGAGTGAAAAATGTGAACGAGTTCTTTAAGCACATAATGACTCGGGAAAACAATTTCTTGTTTGGAATGATTTGATCACCCGCATTGCTAAAGGCTTAGATAAGAATCAAACTCAATACAAATGGCAAAACAAGTACCATCTGATGATTCCATTCATTACGATTCCATTTTTATTCAAGCACACTCTTCAAAGTTTCCTGACAATATTACTTCGCTCAAATAAAAAGGAACGAACCGTCAGTGTATACCGTGATATTTTTAAATGTTGTAGTTAGTGCAAGTGAGTCTGTTCCCGGACGAAAAGGTGACATCATGAGTGAAAAATGTGAACGAGTTCTTTAAGCACATAATGACTCAGGAAAACAATTTCTTGTTTGGAATGATTTGTTCACCCGCATTGCTAAAGGCTTAGAAAAGAATCAAACTAAATACGAATGGCAAAACAAGTAACATCTGATGAGTCCATTCATTACGATTTCATTTTTATTCAAGCACACTCTTCAAAGTTTCCTGACAATATTACTTCGCTCAAATAAAAAGGAACGAACCGTCAGTGTATACCTTGATATTTCCAAATGTTGTAGTTAGTGTGAGTCTGTTCCCGGACGAAAAGGTGACATAATGAGTGAAAACTGTGAAAGAGTTCTTTAAGCACATAATGACTTGGGGGAAAAAAACATGGCCAAAATACTTGATGGTGATACTTAATTCGGCTTTCATTAAAATGGATGCCATAAATGTTAAATACGCTCATACAACCTTCATAAAAATCGAAAGATCATTTTCGATTCTAAAACACATTCTAAGTGGCAAAAGCAAAGTTTATATTTAGGCATTTAAAAAAACTTGGTGTAATTATATATAACCATGAAAAAATATAAATAATCTTAAGAATTTTTATGTGAAAGTAGGTGTAATAAATCTATCATTCTCCTGCTGCTGGATACCATGTTTGAATGTATCCCGCTGCTGGCTACCATTTGTAATGAATTTATTTACTGCTTTCCGGCTCTCTTCGAGGCCTCTGCATGGTTGTTGATTCAGTAGCGTTAGTTCGGTCAGCGCACATAAAGTAAAATGTGCCGACCTAAATGCACGTAGCCGTTCCCTTCAAAATTCGTGAGTTCGAATCAGTGACAAGATCATGAAAATAATGACTTTCACCCAGTCTGGATAAAACAGGCATCGTTGATAACGAAAATAAGCTTTTATTATAGCATGACAAGGAATATCAAAGAGTTACAGAATAACATTCTGGTGAGGGCGAGAACCTGTGCATCAGGAGCACCAAAAGTGCGACCTGTCTCTACGAAAATTGTCTCGCCTCTCTGGGAAAGCGTCTCTTTCGTGTATATATTCTGGTCCAAAATTTGAGGACCACTCTGACTAAGCTTGCTCTTCATATCATAGACCACCTAACGCTCCCCTCTGGGATTAGTTCTCCCTTCTCTGATGACGGCTCAAAATGGGTGCATTTCTCCGAAATCAGACTGGGATGACAGAGTTTTATAGCCTTGTTTTCCAAAACTGCAATGCAGGCGGTCTTAAGGTGCATGAACTCTGAAACTGTTCTGAAAATGGCTGAAAATAGGCTCAAAAAATGATGGGTTCCTCACATGCCCACCTAGAGAAAAACTAGGGTTAAATACCCAACTTTTTCCAAAACCACAATTCACTTACAATAACACTATAACATTACAATCTTTGAGGATCGTCCGAATACAGGTCCATTGATCCTTATTACCCCACACAACTGTCTGGTAATGAGTAACCGCTCATAACACGCACATCACTCCGGCTGTGCCGAATCTGTTGTCAGAATGCACTCAAAGTTTATGCATGTTCAGTTCTTATAGTGCACACCTAAAAGTTAGAGTGTCAGAGTCTACATACATAATAAAATTTTCCTAAGTCCAGAGTTTCTGGCATTTTTTCACGGGTTTTCACCTCTGAATAACTGGTTGTAAAACACATGGTCGCTGGGTATATGCCTGCTGTATAGTGACTATTTACTTTGGCTGCCACCCAGGATCTCATATTATATACTTCCATTGCAACATTATAACTCCCCCAGAAATCCCGGCCAAATAGTATAACATCACAAGCAAAACAAAAAAAATCAACTATCATACACTAATAGATAATCTAATATTACACTACCCGACACATATATCTTTACGTAAATTAACTACCCAAAAAAATCTTCTATCAAATTCATACTATATAAATCATACACTTAATCCTCCCACATACATATAAATACACACTCAAAATACTGGCTACTCTGACCGGGGACCGTGACTGTGGGGGTCGGACTCAGCTTTTCTAATTTTTCCAGGCCATCCAATCTGCTGCTCTAAGTCTTCGGACGAGTCGGGTGGTCTGGGCTTTGGACATTCGACACTCAAAATACTACTCCGTTTTCATGTAAAACTCCTGCGATATCGAAACTAACGTCTCTTCCCTTCACTCCCCCGCCCCCTTCATCAGTCAGCTGGGTGGTTGCGGTTCCGAGCCCGGAGGAATATGCTCTGACCTACTTTCAAAACACATCTCCCCCTCCCCCTTCCTGGGTTCTGCCTTCTCCTATCCCATACCTCTCTTCCACCGTGCTGAAGAATCATAGAATCTCTCCATCCCCCTTCCCTGCCATAGCCAGGGGTTCGAATCTTTCTGTCGGGGTACTCTCGAACCGAAGCCCTTTCGTGGAATCTCTGAGCTTCCCGTTTCGAAACCGAAAGTCCTCGTTCCTCCATTTCAGCTTTCTCGTTTTCACTCCCTCGGTCCCTAATCTCGTTGGGATATTTCTTCCTCTCGCCATCCGGTACATCTACCTGTCCGTTATTCACCTCTTGACTATCGGGGTTACCCCACCCGGTCTCTGCTTGTAGCAGGACAATTTCCGGTGGCCTCACTTTCGTTTGTCGCCTCCTTTCCGCCCTGGTTACTTTCACTTTCGGGACGACTAATTGGCCCTCTCTCTCCCCTAACATATTTTCGGTGTAAACTACATATCCTCCGCATATCTTGGCTCGTTCCTCTAATTCTGCACAGCTTATTTGTTCCTTCGCAGACATCTGCGATTGCGGGAACTCAGCTCCCTTTAGTTTTTCGCCTTTTGCGTCTTCTCCCCCTGCTTCTACTTCAAAATTCGAAACTGACCCTCTTTGGGATTTATAAAATGTTTCGCTTTCGTTTGCACCCTCCGGAATCGGTTCGCGCCTACCTGGGTCTATGGCGTTCGCCTTCCCAGCTCTAGAATTTTTCTCTAATTCCCTCTTTACCTGTGGGGGTAACAATACCTCCTCTACCATATCCTTCATGACCGCGCATAAAACTTCCTGTTGGGGCGCACTATCGCTCTCCCCTCTGACCATTCCTAAAGGGATATTTATCAGTGGACATTCTACGGCCGGCCCGAATACTCCTTGTAAACGTATAGCCGCCTCCGTCCGCGATTCGTCTGGCGCTACGTCGCTCCTCAAGACCGTAATTTCCGCTCCCGAATCCACTAGAGCCCACGCCAACTTACCGTCGACGCTCACAGCACCCTCTCTAATTTGCATAGCGGTCCCCTCTTCGTAACTTTCGGATACTCTGCCCTAACTGCATCCACCCTGGCTACGACTCTGTGGTCAGTAACTCGTGGAGCCTCCCTTTGGTCAGCCGCGCGTCTGTCTTCCCATCTCCGGCTAGTGTCCTTTGGACCATTCGGCCTCCCCTGCCTCCTTTGAGGACAGTCCCATTTAAAATGGTTCTTCGACCCACATATAAAACATTGGCCCTTTTTTCCCCTATTTACGGGTCCCCCAATATTTTTCCGGGCTCTTTCGCCCTCGGATCGAAATTTACCACATTCCTCTTTCACATTTTCACTATCCCTGCCATTTCCTAGCCCCGACGCCGCATATGATTTACCTCTGGCCGCGAAGTACATATCGCACTCCTTGGCCAGTTCCCTGGGCTTAAACCACCCATCACCTTGCCGTATACCTATATGGGCATAGGTCTCGACGTCCAGTCCCTGGGTAATTTTGACTGCTACAAACTAATTGGTTTACGGTCTCAAAATCCATTGCTCCCTTTAATTTGCAATAATAGTCCCACATGGACGTCGCCCGAGTCGCGAACTGAACGAAATATTCGTCCGCCCGGCGGCTCGCTTTCCGGAATGTTTCTAAGCATACCTGAGGCGAAGGTTGAAAATTTTCTAATACAACTCCTTTTACTACCTCATAATTTCCGTATTCCTCTTCTGAAACCTGAGTCAGCAAATTCGCCGCTCTGTCCCCCAGTAAATTTAACACAATTGTCGCCCTGAATTCAAGCGGTTCGCTCTCAGAAGCGAATGCCCTTTCTAGACTTGAGAAAAAATACGCCCACTGGTCAAATCGTGTGGGTACTTTGACTGTTAGCAGTCTTATTATCCTGACCGTCCCCTCCACCGTCCGAAACCTCATCTGCGCCCCTGCCTCTACGCTTACGATCGGACTCTCTGTGCTATTGCGACTTTCCGCCCGAATTTTCTCTAACTCCAACTTTTCTCGGGATTCTAAGTTTAATTTAAACTGTTCCTGTTCTCGAATTTCCTCCCTTTCAGCTACAATAGCTGTTAACATCCTTTCTGCTAGCTCTTCCTCATAATCCGCGCTTTCCAAAATTAACTTTCTTAATTCAACAATTTTTAAATTTTGCGGTACCGACTCAACGAGTTCGGCCGCTAATTTAGCCAAGACTGCTTTTCGGGCCCGCGCCAGAAATGCCATGTTAAGATAAAATTATAATTATACTTATGCAAAATAATGTATTAATATTTTCTATACCAGTCTCTTAATGAGGCTATATTCCTGTATTCAGTTCTATTTAAAACTTAGACGAACTCAATATGTCTTAAATGAAAATAATATGCGTTACTAAAGTTTACAGTATATTAAAGAAAATTACTCTGCATTAAACAAAACATACAAAATTTTTTCACTTATATGCTCAATCCTAATATAATTAGTTTAATCCGAGCTTTGGCTAACCAATTTTCCTGCCAAAATTCTAGCTCGATTAAAAGATCTCGTAGCTCCCCTTTTCAATTTTTTTTTGTTACAAGATACTGAGTTACACTATAACCAAAAGTAAAAAATCGTCACTCACCCCACTGTAGATTCTTTGGGCCTTGTTAAACATCAGTGAGGGATCTGGTGTCGGGTTAATTTCTAGATGGTCGGGGATGTGTGGTTCCTCCGTCAGTAGCTGCGGGAACATCGGCTTTAAGGAACTTTCTTCGGTTGCGGGTGGGAAAATCATTCAGTCCTTCCTTCTCTGCGGATTCTGCGCCCATCCTGCGATCATTGACCTCTCTGGTGTTGCTCCGTAGCTCTACTCCAAAGGCGCTTTATTCGTTTCAGACTCCGATGGTTTTTGACAGTCCAATTATTATGATCTGTCACCAGCTGCCACCATTTTGTAATAAATCTATCATTCTCCTGCTGCTGGATACCATGTTGTAATGTCTCCCGCAGCTGGCTACCATTTGTAATGAATTTATTTACTGCTTTCCGGCTCTCTTCCAGGCCTCTGCATGGTTGTTGATTCAGTAGCGTTAGTTCGGTCAAAAGTAAAATGTGCCGACCTAAATGCACGTAGCCGTTCCCTTCAAAATTCGTGAGTTCGAATCAGTGACAAGATCATGAAAATAATGACTTTCTCTCAGTCTGGATAAAATAGGCATCGTTGATAATGAAAATAAGCTTTTATTATAGCATGACAAGGAATATCAAAGAGTTATAAAATAACATTCTGGTGAGGGCAAGAACCTGTGCATCAGGAGCACCAAAAGTGCGACCTGTCTCTACGAAAATTGTCTCGCCTCTCTGGAAATGCGTCTCTTTCGTGTATATATTCTGGTCCAAAATTTGAGGACCACCCTGACTAAGCTTGCTCTTCATATCTTAGACTACCTAACGCTCCCCTCTGGGATTAGTTCTCCCTTCTCTGATGACGGCTCAAAATGGGTGCATTTCTCCGAAATCACACTATGATGACAGAGTTTTATAGCCATGTTTTCCAAAACTGGCGGTCTTAAGGTGTATGAACTCTGAAACTGTTCTGAAAATGGCTGAAAATAGGCTAAAAAAAAATGGGTTCCTCACAGTAGATATAAATCTCAATATAAATTGAATTTTTTTAAACACAATATACTTAATAAATGCTTATTTTTGCAGCCAATTTTGACGTTTTATTTTGATTATTTGCCTGCCTATTTCAGTATTTCATACTGTCTGAACTTTACTTTTCAGTCTATTATCTGGTATCAGAATTCCTATACGTGCTTCATCTTCTTCGTTCGTACAAAATTTCATTTGTGTCAGAGAGTATTCAATATTCTCTCATATATCATATATCTGTAACATTAACAGTAGATTCACCGCTAACATTTTCTATTTAACTTCGTGACTGTTACATTGTTACTATCGGATCTTTATTTCTCTCCTATAACAACATAAAACATTTCGTTGCTGTAGTTGCCAGCCAAGGTTGTCGTATCAAGCATTAATCTAATCTGAAGGGGAAGAATTCATTTATTCTCTTTCTCGATGCAATGGAAGGTTTGCTGATGAAGTGGCGTTTGTCTTGATATCCTAGATGTTGAAGGAGATTATATCATTTTTATATCTTTCAGGAACATATTTCCTACTTGGAGAAATTAATATTTGTTATATAAGAAGAACATGATATAATTAAAGTATAATTCTGAAATAAATGACGTAATTATGAGTCATTCATTAGGTAACATTTCTATGTTATACAACCAGAACTCTCCATATAATAGGACAGGAAATGTTGTCTTTATTATTATTTTCTCATAGAGAGAAAGAGAGAGAGAGGGGCAATTGAGTAAATTTCAAATTTTATTTTCTCTCACGATTGTATAGATTAAGGGCTATTGTTTCTCGCAACTTCATTATGAGGAAAAGTATATTTTAAAACCTTGTGAACATATATATCGAACACTTTTGTTAGATGTGTGTCTGTATGTGTATTTGCATGTGTGTATTTGTATGTGTGTTTGATTCTGTGTTTATATTTACGATTGCTCAAGAACAGATGTACATACATATTTATGTGTAAAGTATGAGATTTAGTCTGAATTCTTTTGTAATTTATTGGCTTCATTAGAAACGGATTATTAAGAGTTCGAAATTTGTATTTCATTACTTTCTGCAAAAAGCAATGATAATTTCTGTAACAATAATAACAAACATTGTGATATTTTTTTAACATTTTAAATTTAGTACTATACGAAGTATATACACTTAACGTTAATATATGAAATTTAAATATTGTTGCAGTGCGTAGTACACAGGGTATTCCAAAAGCATTGACCACGGCTTTTATTCCTTAAATATTGATCTTAGACATATATAATAAATTACAAAGAAGTTGCATAAGAAAAGATACATAATTATATGAAATCGATTTAAATTTTGAAGGGAATTAAAATTTAAGAAATACAAAATTTAAATTTTTATACGGCCTCCGTAAAAAAACAATTCCAATGAGTAAAATGTGCCTCATACACTAATAAGGTGATGTACAAATTTTCAGTATTTTATCATAAAATGTCCCAGAGATATGTTTAAACAAAGTTGGTGAGGGATTAATTGCAAATTAAAATGTAAATGTTTACAGCCAGAGTGCAAATGACGCAACGCAGCAATGCATCATAGTCAAATAATATCTGTCTCTTTATATTTATTTATATTTTTTCAAATATATGCTTTCTGAAAAATACCTTAAAATTTTACATGATTAATTACAGAATAAAACTCAGAAATGGTATTATCATTCTATAGTTATTATTTCTACACAGTGTAGATACTTTTGTACTAATAAATAGCAAAATTATTATTTATTTATGTAATCATTGTTTTCTTTCGTAATTTGTGTATGACCCCTGAAACGCGATCTGTCGACATGATTTTTCCCCTCTGAGAACAAATGTTGAAGCATCAAAAAGTGGTTTAAGTCAGCATTTTTGTCATTTCATATATCTTTTGTCATTTCATATTTTCATTTTTTTTAATCGCTGGGACTTTTTATGATAAAATGCTCAAATTTTGTACATCACCTTATTATTGCATGGGGCACATTTTACTCATTAGAAATGTTTTTGTTCGGGGACCGTATAAAACTTTAAATTTTGTACTTCGTAAAATGTAATTCCCTTGAATAGTTTAATCGATTTCATAAAATTATGTACCTATTTTAACGCAACTTTGTAAATTATTATATATGTCTAAGATCAATATTTAAGGAATAAAAGACGAGGTCAATGTTTTTGGGCACCCTGTATATACTTAAAGCTAATATTTGAAATTAAATTTAAAAAAACATAACATCGAAGTATTATTCTGTTATTTCTCTATTCGCATTTCTTTCAATAATTAAAGACTTTATAGATGCCGAACGTAGTTTCTTTTGATGTTCTGGTTGTTTGCATTTGACCAACCAATATATTGTTCATTTTACTTCATAAATTTCTGTCTTCCATATATGTGATTCTTCCAAATGTTAAAAAAATAATTATTTGAAGAGTCATATAATCTTTGTCAATTAATACATGTTGTACAGCACCATAATTAGGGTCATGGGATCAATATGCAATGGTAATGAATTCTCGAAAATAAAAATTTCCATCTATGGAAAACATTGTTTATAATTTATTTAGTATTATTAATATTTAAAAAAATCATTAAAAAAAACAAATAAAATAAACATTGATACCAAACTTTTTAACGATATATATCAAGTTATTTGTGCTTCGAAGTTTCAAGCCTGAATTCCTTGGTTTCGCCAAAAAAAAAAGTAAACCTTATTCATCATTTATATTCCGTTATCAAACTAAATATTTATCTTTCATATGTAATATGAAAGTATATTTTAATGGGCTAGAATAGCCGATTTTTGGATTTTGATGAATTTTCACGTTTTGAGCTTCCCTGATTTGATTACAAATAAAGCATTTTTCAATTATGTGTGCCTGGATGTAGGTCTGAGGACAGAGTCTCTCTCGAATAAAATTCGTGACCCGAATTAAATTATATACAATTATGTTAAATGGAAAATATAATAATCTCATTGAGTTTTCAGAGTGTCAAACCAAGAGAAAGCACTCAAATTTATAAAAATGTAAGTATTTCCGAATATCGAAAGAAATTATAACAAAAAATGTATATTAAACACTGATATAAAAATAGATATTATATACGCAATTTTTTTATTGTTGTGGAAAAGCAAATTACATCAACTGTACAACGTTAACAAACCCTGCATGCTGATTAAAAAAAGATGAGACAAACTTTATGAGGTGGTAGTATACACCAAACCAAGCATTTTGCGTCATAGTTTACCGGGTCGAAAATGAAACATAAAGGCGTTACAGTGCGATTACTTGTTGGGAAGCTGCCCCTTCGCACACATAAAATCGTCATTCTGGTTGTTATTTTCTGGTTCAAGAAGAAAGCCACTTATGCAGATTTCATCTGGGGATGATGAAGAATCCTTGTGTAAATTTTCATAACACCGAATGTAAGGCCTTATCAGTTTGCAGCACTTATTCGCAGCTTCAACTTTTAAGACGATGGAGGAATATACATATAGGGTAAAAGCCCATATGCATTTCATCTATGGATCTTTTGTCTGTAGGGATGTCTCAAGAGTCTCGTCTATGACACTCCCTTTGAATCTGAAGAGAAACTCATCGTAAGAATTTCGGCCGAAGTGCGCGAAGATGCTTGGTCTGTTCGAGAGATTTCGCCAATCCCTCCATCTCTGTAATTATTGTTTACTATAATTATTGTTTAATAAATACTGTAATTATTGTTTATTAACTGTCATTTTATAACTTCTAAGTCATTCTTTAGATTTCGCCTCACCTCGTCGGTTTCACCATTAAGTGGCCATTGGAGGCTTTACATTTCATTTCCAACCCGGTAAACTGTGACGAAAAATGTTTGGTTTAGTGTATACTACCACCTCGTAATGTTTGGCCCATCTTTTTTCAATCGCCCTGTATATTTGAGATATATCACGATGTAAAAGTAAAACATGATAAAAAATCTTAAATTTTGACAATTTCGAATATTCTATCATTGTGTAATTACTCCTTAAACAGAAATAAATAATCAGTATTGAAGAGAAATATTATAAATTTCACTTTTCTACAGGAAGCCCGACATCTCTCAAAAGAAAGCAATACAATTTCATAAATCGTGTATCAATTGTATTGATACCAAGAAATCATTTTGTATCAACACATTTGTAACAATAGAAAGCCTATTGACTTTCAAATAACTCTGATTTGAGAGATTGCTACTTTCCTTACTTACATAGTACGATGTAGAGGGAAAATACTGTGATGAGGTTGAATATTCGAATTCGTGTTTTCGATGGAAGAACACGTTTTAACCATTCATGAACTCAAATTGAACCATCAAACAATTGTTAAAAATCTGAAACAGTTATAACTTAATAAATAAAAATACTTTGTAAATGTAATATAAATGCAAAAGTAAACTGACTTCCTTCAGCAACATGTGTTATCCTCGGTCCTAAGGAAGGCTGTTACTTAACTTCGAAAGTACTAGAACTCTAAAGCTGTATTTTTTGTATGTATGGTGTATATACAATTTTTTTTATATATTTTGTCGAATCGAAAGTTTTGGATGTGGTATATGTGTATCTATGTTCGTTAATGTCTCTGTCAGTGAGTCTGCGCAAGTGATCGCACGAGCTTTTCGAAAATCACCCTCCATTTTCGAAAGAATTATTGAAAAAATCTGTAAAATTCAGCACCTTTAGTAATATTAAATAAAAAATCATTCCAGACGCAAATTTGCAATAGAAAACGAATGAAATAAACTTTAATATACTAGGACGAACTGTTTTCGAGATATTGAACGTTTTTCAATTAAATCTATCAAAACATTGTATAAAATATAGAGGAATTGTAAATGTCATCAAATAGGTTCATTTTCAACATGCTACATAATACAACAAATCTATTACCATCATTCTCGTGGATCTAGTTCGTTCTGTTCACAAGAGAAAATGCATTTTGCAATAGTTTTATATTTCTTATGATAAAGAATTCGCCAATAGTCATATTTTCCCGAGATATTAAGTAAATGTAAAATGCCTTCTTATGAAGATTTTACACGTAGGTACGACACGTAGGACAAGGACGAAGGACGTAGGACGAAGATTTTACACGTAGGACATTCTGTTGGAACTACTAATATGCCAAACAACCTCAATTTTAATGTATGTGGCATTCATTCAATGTCAATAACATTGTGATGTAGATCTTGATTCCACAGTGAAAGAACCTAAGTCATTGCATTACGAAGAGAAAGTCGAGCGCTAAACACACCAGATTTTTTTTTTCATATTGTCTAAGTTGAAGTTATTTAACACAGCTTTTTCTGTAATGTATTAGTAATTAACTATTTCATGCATTTTGACATATCGTAAACCAAATCATATGTGACTAAAAGTGCAGAACGAAACCTTCCGATTTATAAACAATCGGAAATTTCGGCTATGGACAATTTGCTGTCTCCCATTTTATGGGACATTTATATGAATTATTTCAAATAAAACTATTAATATGTACAATTTCAAAGGCTGGTTTAGATTAGATTTGTAGATGATACTCCCGTGTTAGTTGATAATGGCTTCATCCCTTCTAATTTGATTCATTTAATTAATTACATTGATCCCTGTATTCAGTTTACACACGAAGAGAAGTGTAATAATCAAATATTATTTCTTGATATTCTTGTTACAAGAAATATCCTAATTTTGTAGTTTATGTTTTCCGTAAACATTACTCTGTTTCCATGTCCCCTCATGCTCGTTCTAATCATCTTATTCATCAAGAATATTTTGCTTTTCTACATTTATATTTACCGTCCCTTAAATTTGTGTTCAGATTCTCAAAAACCTCATTGTAAAATTGACTATCTGAAATATTTGGCCGTTTCTGGAGGCTATAATCCCACAATTATTGACATGGAATTGGATAGATTTAACAAACCGAATTTGGTTTCTAACCTTCAACGTCAAGAGTTCTAACCTTCAACGTCAAGAGTTCTAACCTTCAACGTTCTAACCTTCAACGCTCACGGAATTCTATCATTTCTCCCGTTTCAGTTTTCGGTGTGTCTTGAAACCTCATAACAAAATCCATCTCCCTTCTCTTAAGACCTTATTTTGTCTTGGATCTTTGGGGATCGTTTCAGTTTTCGGTATGTATTTGAACCTCATAACAAAATTCATCTCTCTTCTCTAAGACCGTATGTATGTCCTGGATCTTTGAGGAGTTTATCACAGTCCTTTCGAATGCTGCCTTAGTTTCTTATGTTGCTTAAACGTAAAAAAAAGATACTTCCGAAGCTTAGATCGTTTTAAATTCTAATTTCCTTTTTTGAATTGGATTTTCTTAAAAGTTGCTCGATTGTTTCTCAGTTAAAATATTTTATTAATGAGAATTATATCCTTTATTATCCTCTGCTTGGAAATCTCTGGTTTAATTTTTTAATTTCGGTTGCTTACTTCTTATTTTTTGGAAATATTCACCCTTGTTCTCGTTTTTAATTTAATTGAGCTGTATGAATAACTAAACAAGTGGTTTGAATTCTTTGTTAGAAGTTCACTCTCATTTTTGGTATTATACTGTTCATTCATTATGATGTCCCACCTCTTCTTCCTTCCTGCAGAGTTTTTTTACCTATCTGTTACTTCTCTCGCCATTGGCAATTAATAACCCTGCTCCTGCCACGTTTGCTATTCTCGCATCACTCGCTGATTATTCTCTAACGAGTGATGACTGCTGTTCTTTGTTCTAACACAGAAGGACGTTTTTGTCTTCAAAACCGGTATATGCTATTAATGTTTATACTATATGCTGCTTTTAACAAAACTAAATCATTAAAATGCATTAATTACACGGAACTTGTATTAGAGTAATACTGTGCTCGTTTGCAATAGGTTTTCTTCCGGTATATTTGTTTAATTTTTTTAAATGTAAAATAATATGATATATTGCAGATCCACCAAAACCTCCATTTTTGAAGGTCGCTGCGGCCACAACTAGCACTATTCTGCTGCAATGGGACTCCGAAGAGGAGAAAAACGCTCCTGTTTCAGGTATCCTGGAAATATAAACTTTCAATAAAGTTAGAAGTAATTAGATTTTATTTTTAGATGAAAATGACCCTTTTTATGCATCATTTTAACTCAAACACCTTATGCATAAATGAGTAAGGCACAATATAAAATGCTGCGTAAATAAATTATAAAGAGCAGACGATCGTTTCGAAAGTACTTTCCATGCTTTCTCCAGTACGAGCGAACCAGGACTTCGAGCCAAATGGCCTAACCAAGATGATGAAGAATTGTTGGTCTACAACAAACTATATTTTTTATCCTTGTTTTATTCCTATTTTTTGCGTACATTTTTATTTTGCATTATTTTTTGTTTGCTTGTAGTTTTTGCATAAATTTTAATTTATTTTTTTTCTGAACTCTGTATCTTTTTTTTTTATCGTTTTCGTTCTTAAATCAATCCCTCCCCCCTGCTTTTTAGTTCTGGTTTTTGTATCTATGTTTTCCGATTTCATTCTAACCCTTCTCCATTTTCTCACTACATGACACTACTACTGCTAAATTTGGGAAATGAACATGGCGTGGGGAGTTTGCAACTTGCTGGTATAGATAAAAATCCACAATTTACTTTTAAAATGCTGGTTTAATTTTCATATTTTTAGCACAGCATTTTACCCTGTAATCCTTTTATGTATTGTTTGAGGATAAAATAGCGTTCTGTAGGTATATTATCTATATTGTCAACTTGTAATATGAAATAAAATGTATTATATTCTCATTTATATGTGTACAAAAGCTAAACATGATAAATAACGCCTCTAATTCATTATTTTGAGTTGAACAAATTATATTCGTATCTGAGAACCAGATTAAAAATTTATACATCTGTATATGTTTACCAACAATTCTGCGTGGCGGTAAATTTGATCCATCAATACACCAAAGCATGGACCTCAGACCTGCAGGAATCAGTGTCAAGGTCCTGCAGCAGAGATATTACACATTTCTAAACTGGTTATTAGTTGCATATCACTTTACAACCGTGTTCTATTCAATGGTCCGAGGAGACGAAAATCGCTAGCGGCCACGTCAACGGTGTAAGATGAGTTTTCAAGCACCCCCCAATGGGAGCGCTGTAATAGTTCGCCTGTACGGTTGGCACCATGGGGTTTAACAGCATCATGGGACATGCACCTTAATAAGTTGACGATGAATTTCAGCTAGTGCTATGCTTTGAACTCGCAAAATTATTGTAAAACTAAGGATCTCAACGTTTACCTACATTTCCACAACTATCGCCATTTTTAAATGTTTGTTAAATAATGCGCCTGATAAGTAGTAGGGGAAAGAAGTAGAGATTTGAGTAGTCTATGTCGGGATGTATTCATCCAATAATGCATTTCATGCGTGTAACAGGTTTTGTTATCTTATTAATGAAGCGCACCAATATTGTGGCTACATTTATGTGCAGAGTTAAATGGATGTGAAAAGCTAAATATTCAGCAAAAGTAATTTTTTGTAGTCTTTTGGAGACGGTATGCTTTTTCCTTTTTTTAGTAATAATGGTTAAGTAAATTTTGAAATATGATCAGAAGTTAAAAATTAAAAATTACATGACTTTTCAATGACATATTCTGTACGTAAATTATAAATAACTAGATCCCAACGTAAAAAGTTAGTTACTAAATGTTGAAAGACGTAAGAAGACGATCATTTGAGATTTCTAACATTTGATTGGATCTGCTAACATTTTATTTGACCAGGAAATTGTAATCAAGTTATTTATTATAAAAACTCAAGCCATGTGGATGTGCAAATGCACAATTTTTATAAACGAAACTTAGAAATGATTTTTGAAAACAACACAACCAGATTCGCAGTTGTCATAGCGTCTAGAATTCAGGACCATAATGCCATAACAAACTCCATGAACTATTTATTCAGACTGGGGTTAAACACATAATATTCTACGCAGAAAAACGTCATCCGAAAAATCATTTTTCTTCTTTACATTTCATATGTTCAGGCTTCTTATTTTTCTTCTCTTTTTGTTATATCTTAAAAAAAGAAAAAATAATAATAATAATTGTGTTTAATGTTACCATTTCCATTTTGTTCCAATGCCATTTTGCTTCTCTGAGAATCTACATGAGTTTACTCGCACATAACTTTAACATTTTAAGAATTATCTTCGCCAAATTTCCATTAGAGACAAAATTTATTTTAGATTTTTAGAATAATGTATACATTGTTCATTTTTGTACAATTTCGAAATAATAAATTGAGTTAAGTATAACTTCAAGGAACAGTATTGAATTCTTTCCAAAGAGGGCAGCACTATAAATCAGAACTTAAAATCTTTATTTTAAGGAACACTGATACGAAATACGGAACACTCAGCGCAATATGTTTGGGTAATTTAAAATATATAATCAGACAAATAAATTTAGTAATAAAGTTACAAAGCTTTAAAATGTTTTGTGACATGAAATAATTATAAATTATTATTGAAATACGT
Organism: Amaurobius ferox; assembly: GCA_951213105.1. Taxonomy (NCBI): domain Eukaryota; kingdom Metazoa; phylum Arthropoda; class Arachnida; order Araneae; family Amaurobiidae; genus Amaurobius; species Amaurobius ferox. Next base: position 4,464,478 of record OX578134.1, on the reverse strand, counting down.
GTGAAGCATAATGAAAATTTAGCTTTATTTAGTTTACAGCTATGCCGGTTTATCTGAATGCAATCTTATAACTAGGAATTTGAACTTTGATAGATAATATACATAATATGCAATAAATGTTCTCCTCTTTTGAAGATTTTATTCATTAAAGCAAAAATGAAACTGTGTCAAGCAACTCAAAAATGCATGATATATTTATACAATTATTGTTTTATTAATTAACTTAATTAGTTTAAGGTCTAATAAAATTAACTTTATTAACATAAAGCGATTTCTTAAAAGTTCAAGTTTATTTAAAAGTCATATTTTGCTCAAAGACAACATTGCTCACTATAGAACAATTTCGAAATAATAAATGGAGTTAAAGTCAGGGGACAGTATTACATTCTTCCCACAGATGGCAGCACTTTAAATCAGAATTTAAAATCTCTGTTTTACATACAACTTACAGAACAGTAATGAATCAGGAATCAAGGTAACAAGCAGTGTTTCAGCAATTTAAAATATATAATCGGACAAATAAATTCAGTTTTAAGAATTGAACAACTTTAAAATATTTCGGAATATGATATCATTAGAAATTATAACTGAATTGCATATGAAGCATATTGAAAATGTAATTTAATTTAGTTTAAAACTGTTATGCCCGTTTGCGTGAATGATATCTTATAACTACGAATTTAAACTTTGATAGATATTATATATAGTATGCAATAAATGTTCTCATCATTTAAAGACTTCCATGTTCATTAAAGTAAAAATAAAATTGTATCACGCAATTCAAAAATGCATGAAACATTTTTACAATCATTATTTCATTAATTTGCTACATTAGTTTAATAACTAATAAAATTAACTTTGATAAAATTAGCTTTCTTTACTATTCAAGTTCGTTTAAAATCCACTAATTTCTCAAAGACAATATTTATTTACATGCTAGTCGCAAATCAATTAGCTTATAATATTTCCTAACTGGATGTGAATATTGTCATATAAAACTATTATTATGTACCTCTAAGAGATATGTTTGCTTTTTTTTTAATATTGAACCTGTATGACTTTTTAAATGTGAATAACATGTATTCTTGGGTATCTGTGGCAAAATTCGGAGACTTTAAAGAGAAAATTTAAACATTTTGGACTCTTATGCCTCCTGAAACTAATAGATGAAAATTTAAATAATTATCTTGTTTTATGAGAAATAGATTCCAGATTTTGAATATATAAACATAATTTTAATATTTTCAAATTGAATTTTAGAAAAGACTTAAAAATGTATATGTCCGAATGATTTTTTTTTTTTTTTGCATTTTTCATAATTTCACTCGAAATATCTTCGAAATTATAAAAGATAGATATAAATATTAAGCGACAAAGATATTCATTAGGAAATTTAGTTTCTAAAATATCTCTATATATATATTTTAAAACGTTCTTATAATTTTCAAATAATCGTCTTGTCGAGTTGACGAAGATTGAAAATGCTCTGTTTTTCAAGATTGTAATGTCTTTACCTCGAAAACTAAAAATCCTAACTAAGAACACTAAGCAATAATTTGTATCTCTTTAATAGCTCTAGAAATATAAATAATTGGATTCTGCATTAATCTCTTAGATCTCGAAGTAGTACAGTGGTTATAATTTCAATATTTTATTATTTTAAAATGGGTTTTCCAGTGGGTGAGAAAGCTGTAATATTTAAAATGTTATGAGCGGTGCAGCTCAATAAGTTTACTTTCTCCTCGGTGAAATATAGGTGCATAAACTAGAGATATTTTATTTTATTTAAAAAAAAATAGGAAGTTATATGAACTAGGAGATATTAAAAGTTTTAAATGATTGATGAAGTTTGAGCAAAATAGATGGAAACATGTGTATTCAAGTACGTATTTATGTGAAGTTTATAGATTAACTCGAATGTAATGCATCCTTAGATATATATAAGTTTAATTTATATACCTTTAAGCACGTTAGTAAAATAATGTAAGATGTTGATGTTAAGTCTGTAGTCGGAGCATCCAGATGATATTGTAGCGAAAACCAGAAGTGTTAGCTATAACCAGTAATTAGAAGTGCTTTGAAAGCCTGTAATCGAAATAAATGAGTCTGAAAAAACTTATTTAACTTAACTGGAGTTCCATTTTATAAAATGTTATTCACTCACTCAAAACCATTTTGACTCAATCAGATTGAAGCACTGGCGATTTCTGTTTTTGTTCTAACTGCTGAGAGAAACCATCCGAAAAATAAATATTTTGTTAGTTAATAACATTTCAGGTTGATTAAGGTAGGAACCGGTTTCAAAATTAAAAAAGACACTTTTTACCATTTGGAACCTTATTTAACCTATATTTGCTGTTGATTAACGAAGAAACTATTTTTCAGATGAGATCAGTAATTGTGGTGTTGCACTGTCTAATAGATAGTTAGTTTTATAAATAGTATTTGCCGAAAATATTCAAATGTATTTTCGAAAATTATTGTCTTAAAGAATAGTTTTTAAACTATATTTTTAAATACATTATTTATTGATATACGGACTATAGAAAACGATTTTTGTCTGTCAAAAGTATTGGGAAATAACAAATGCTTATTCTATACTGTAATTTTAGGTACATCATTTATTAAATTTCTCACCGTATGTAAGGGACTTCTGGTCTGTCCAAAATATTCTAATACAATATAATCATATTCTAAAATGCAATTTTAGATACAGCATTAATTGAAAACGATGAAAAAACGACTTTTGTCATTACACAATATAACGAAATGGTTAACAACCATAAAACTTAATTTCTGACTTTGAAACTCCACTATTGATAGGTTTTAGTAAAACACATTAGTCTAGATTTACGCGTGATTCCGAATTTTTCTTTCTTTTGTACCATGAAGCATTTATATTAAAATTTAAAACATAGACAGCAGCTTTATACTTAAACAAGGAAAATTATATTGAATAATTTGATATATCGTTCATAGATGGCAGCACTAGAATAATTTCAAGAGCCTCTTTGTGGTTAATTTGTGAATTTAATTCAAATAAATATATATATTAGATTTTTGCCATTTTAAATATTCTAAATTGAATATGCAATTTTATATATCAATGACATTAATCATCATTTTATAGAAATATTTATACTCTCGAATTTTAAGGTTATGTACTTCATTGGCGGGAGCAAGGACTTGAATGGACAGAAGTTCAACTTCCCTCTGAAAAAGCAAATCATAAATTCACAGGCCTCAATTGTGGATCTGTATACCAATTCTACATCACTGCTTTTAACAGTATGGGTAAAGGACAGCCAAGTGATGTAATTTTGGGAAAGACAGAAGGATCAGGTAGAATCCTACAATTTTCGTTTTGCTATTGTATCTTTATGTCTTCCTAAAATGATATTTCAAGAAGAAGCCATAGACTTTGACTCAGTGAAAAATAGTTTATTTGACTCTTTTGTAATGAAAGGAAAGAAAGTTAATAGATATTCCCAAAACAAAATTATGTTGTATAAATAAATTAACTTGTTCCTATTTAAATCCTGCCGTAAGGAAATTCTAGAAACTCCTTACCTGGAAAGAGTGGGAATCTTTTGCACGCAATCCAGGATGCCTGAATTAAATCCCTGGATGTATCTAAGTATTTTACTTCCCAGCTAAAAATACGTTTAGTACTCCACATATATAGTACAGACATAAAATAATTTCCCAATTTGGAATATATTGCGTTCTCTATTATCGTACTCTTTTCTGAGATCACTTCTCTTTTAAAATTTTAACAAAATCATTTATTTGATAGGTTTTTAATTGGTATTCTTATTAACACAATAATAAATCCATAGACTAAGACCAATCCAAGGATCACTAGGTCCACTTGGTAGTATATTTCTATAATTACAAATAAAATGTATAAAAAAAATATTATAGCAGAACATAAAATGGAAAATAGTAATTAAAATAAAGTCTTAAACAATAATAATAATATTTTTCGTCGTTAACATTGTTCTATTAGTTCGTAAAATAAATATAATTTTTATAAATATAATATTAAAATTTCCTATGTCCGCAATCGATAATTCATTATATAATTGAGAATTTCTGATAATAATAGTTACTTATTGTTAGAAGAATTCAACATACTCGTATATTGTGACAGAGGTATAGTCAATGCGGTCAAATAAATTAAGTTTGCTGATCTTAATGGTGTTACTGTTAAAATGATGAAGTATATTATGCGTTATCCCTCACATTTGATTACTTCAATTTTTAATAAACTTGTAACTTTGTGTATTTTTCCGGAAAATATGAAAATCGCGAATGTTATACAACTTTATAAAACAGGGGGATATTAATGATCTTAACAATTATAGACCAATTTATATTCTTTGACTTTTTCTAAAATTTTGGAAAAATTGATGAATGTTAGAATTAAAAAATATATTGAGCAAAAAACATTTTTTCTCCTAACCAATATGGATTTAGAAAGTGACTTAATACTGAATCCGCATTCCTTAACTTTAACTATGCATTGCTCAGCTTTTTATGAATATGTATAGCATTGGCAAGAAGAAACTAAAGAAAAGAGAGAGAGAGAGAGAGATTTTATGAGCTTTTTTTGAAAAACCTTTATGTTTATGGGTTCCGTGGTGACTGGTTGAAATCTTACATAATAGAATGCAATTGGCAAATAATAATATAAGTTCTAGTATCATGACTATAAAATCTGTTGTCCCTCGGGATTCATACTGCGACATATCTTATTTCTACTGCATATTAATGATCTGTGTAGTTTTAATCTAAATAGTTAGATAAACTCTTATGCTGATGACAATGTTGTTGTTGTTGTTGAGACCCAGACCGTCCGACCTACCAGAAAGGTGTAAGGTAACCGTTTGGACGGTCGGGAAGTGCCACCCAATTTAGACCGGAACCCAGTGGGGGAGGCATCCACAGGGCCGTACCCTCTTTCCCTTACCACCAACCTCTCGGAAGGACTTACGGACCCACTTGTTTAACGTGATCGTACTCCGCATGAACACGGCGGCAGTTGTGGCAGCGTGCAAATCTAGCGCGGAAACAACCGGGCTACCGCGCCCGAAATATACCAACAGCACGCGGTGTTCCCAGGTGGCCGCTCACCCAAGTACTAACCGCACCCGATGCTGCTTGACTTCGGTGATCTAACGAGAACAGGGTGTTTTCAGCACGGTAGGGCCGTTGGCTGCTGATGACAATGCATAAATATATTCTGAAAATTATAACAATTTACTGCACAGTATGAATGATGAAATAAAGCGTTTAAATACGTGGTTTTCAGCTAATAAATTAAATATTAATATCTCTATAACCAATTATATGGTGTTTTTCTTATCAACTTGTAGCATATCCTTTGGCATTGGATATAATTTGCCTATACTTGTTCGACAAATCCCCGTTTTTGTCCGATAATTGATCATGTTAAAAGTTGTAGATATTTGCGTGTGTATATTGATTGTAATCTTAAATGACTTTATCATGTGGCTCATGTTGTATCTGAACTACGTTATATTTAATATAATCTTTATCATTTTAGGTGTATCGCAGGATTTTCTTTAATTTTTTATACGGCTCATTTGCGTTGCTTTATATCTTGTATAGTATCCTTATTTGGTGTGATTATTATATTTTTCATATGTATCCTTTGATTAAAGTTCATTCAAAGATGCATTATATGATTTTGTGTAACTTTGGATTTTAATCTGTAGTGTTTTTGATTTAATGATTATGTTAAGGTATTCGTGTAAAGAGGTAATGGTAGATTTTGCCATCACGATAGCAATGTACAAATAATACGATTCACTACCACTTTAATTAAGATTAGTAATTTAATCCACAAATTTATTAAAAAGCCAACCCATTAAATGTTTATTCACCACAGTAACAGTAATGGTGACGCTCTTTCTGAATTAAGGAAACGTTTCGGCAAGTTAAATATTCGTCAACGTTATACTTAATTTTTTTTATTTCAAAAACCCCAACTATTTACTAGGCCGCATTGTAACAAAATGTTCTGTTTTGAGTTTTGTGTTTTCGACCTGTTGTTGTGTTTGCCTATATTTCCTTGTTTGTTGTATTAATAAATTTGAATTTGAATTAATGATTTCAAGATTAATTTCAACTAGAATTATATTTTTTTGTTTATAGGATAACATGAAGATGATGATTTCGTTGTATTTCATTATTAACGATAGTAAGAAGTGTATAGTTGTATTTACTTATATAGTAAATTTATCTCCGAATGAAATTTTTGAAATATACAAATTACAATTATATAAATATTTTTAATAATTAAATTTTGAATTAACAAAAAGTCTGGATATATATATATATATATATATATATATATATATATATATATATATATATATATATATATATATATGTGTGTGTGTGTGTGTGTGTGTGTGTGTGTGTGTGTAATTATATATGGAAATTTTTTATTTACGATTAGTACGTTTTTATTGATAATTATAGTAATAATAGTATGAATAAGAAATTTATGGGATGGAGCTGTTTGAGTAAGATACAGTAATGTTTCTATCACAGAGTTACTTTGATATATTCAATAATGAAATAGTTTAAATAATTATATTTCTATAAGAATACGAAAAAGAAATAAAATAGTTTTAATTCATTAGTAGATTTACCTTTGCCTTCAAGATTATCATAATTTGGAAATTTAGAATCCTTATGAGATTTATAGTTGATACCTCAAATTACAACAGGTTAATTGTTATAACTCCATTTTGGAGGAGATTTAAATATTTATTTTGACAGAATTATTCATATTATACGTGATGTAAGTTATGGGTGGGTAATGTAAGTTTTTCAATCTAATGTGTCTAGCTATTTATTTACTTCGTAGTGGCATATATTATGGGTCTTATCAATATGAAAAAAAACTTGATAAAGAGAAGTACTTATTTTTTATTATCAATAGGAACTGTATTTTTAGGATAGGGATTTTTTCCCATGGGTCAAAGACAATTGCTCATAAGCCGCTAAAAATAGGTACAAGATCGGGACGGGACTGGTTTCTTACACATGAGCCTGACCTGGATCTCTTTAAAAAGCTCTAGTTAAATGAGTTTAAACTTTTGAATTGCGAAAACATTAGAATATAGAACAAACACAGTACAGTACGGTTAATTGCAGAAATCAGTCCCAAATTTTCCTGTTTTAACACCTTAAATGCTATCCGCATACAGATGTGTCTCGCAAAATCTAGTTTTCGGCGGTTTTCAAAGTGTTTTGAACATTGTGGAAACCACCACCTTTGAAAACCACCACGGAATCCTTGGATTTCCGCGACAGTATTTCAGAAGTTTCGCGACTTGATAGTTATAAATTACAAATAATAAAATACAAAATATAAATTACAAAACGCGTAAACTTTGAATGTATCATTTGTAATAAGGTAAACTTGTCCTTATCAAAATTACTACTCTAGGACTTACCTATGATGCCGTCACTAAGGGTGGCGCATGTACGCTCCTGGTTCTCAAGCTGGAGAGACAAACACACAAAATATCAATAAATACACTTAATTTAATTGATCAATTTATTTTAATATTTTAACTTATAGATATCCATTATATCTTGATTAATGATACTATTCATAACTCTATTATTATAAGATATATAACACTGACAATATTTCATTAATACATATTTATACACATAATATAATTGACATATATTTTATAAACATTTTTTTTTAAGCAATCGCCACTCAAAATAGTTCTTTCTGTTCAAAATATAAGAACTCGTTAATATAATAGATACTCTTACGAACTGGTTGTTCATTATTAGAATAATCGATAAAAGTGTGCTTTTCGTGCTAATTAATGATATGTGAAACCTAAATACCTCTACTCTTTATGCATTCCATACTTATTCGAGCAATCTCTATGCTTTATGCCACTGTTGCACATCACCTATCTGCAATACGCTTTCATTTTAGCGCTCACATTCGATCTATCTTCACAAAACCAAGAAACAAGATGTTAGCTCTTTCGGAAAATTGGAGTCGACTGAACTTTTTGGAATACAGCTTTGGGGCGCTTTTTCTTCTTTCCCCCATTGGTTTCCTACCACATCTACCATTCGTTGTTGATGCAGAAGGGGATGACCACTGTTTATGTATGCATGTGTTGTCATTGGTTCCCTCTGCAGCATTTAGATTGTTCATTATATTTCTTGGCATTTGTAATTGGGGTGGGAACATGTAATACAAATATTGTATTACATCATTCATACACGATGGACTTATTATAGGGTTCCGCCATCAAATTGAATTTCAGAAGGGTTCTCTGTGATTAAAAAAGTTTTAAAAACACTGTACTACTGCATAAATGCGCTTCTATATAACTGCTGTCTAATATTTTTTTTTTGTTTTCAGTTCCAGTTGCTCCCAGCGAACACTTATTCATAACACGGAATTCTACCACTTTCATCTTGAGGCTGAGTGTCTGGAAAAACGGCGGGTGCCCCATCATGTTTTTTTCCATCCAATATAAGCAACAAAAGCAGCTGGAATGGAACGTCTTGGCATCACGAATAGAGGCTGATGAGGAGTTTGCCAGGATCACGAACCTCACGCCTAGCACGTGGTACAAAATATTAGTAACAGCTCATAACAGTGTAGGCCCAACAGAAGTAGAATATGTGACGTCGACGCTTACATTGATGGGAGGTGAGCCCACCAATTTATTAAATTATAATTTTACTTAACACACCGATTTTCAGTCGATAATTTTTATTGTTGGTCAAAATAAATTGTTTACAAAAGCGTTCTTTAATGAAACATATATTTCTTAATTACGTTAAAACAGCAAGTCTAAAATTTTAAATACAAAACAATTTTAAAAATAAAAGTATTTTTCATGTCAAAGTCAGAATATATATTTACAATCTTAAACGTTTTCCAGTATGAAATGACCATCATCAAAGGCACCTGACAATGAAAAGGAAACATTGTGCTATTCATATTCAGTTAATGCACGATCAAAATTTGAATACCATTAACGGCCTAAAGGTACAAGTTAATACAAATAAAATGAAAAAAATAAACTATAGAAATTAAACAATATATATAGAATTAAATGAATGAAAGAGAATATATATACCATTTAGATGTTTAAATTCGAAGACTGACATTTAACCTTTGTGGAATCATGAATAAGACGCCACGCAAAACTGAAATGTTGCACAGGATCAAAATTACAGATAGAATCTCAATAGATATAAATAAATACCGATTCAAAAAACAGAATATTACTGGGATTATTGCAGTTGGTTAAAAGAAAACCAACGAAAAGCTGGACAAAATTATTATTGATAAGGCAGTTGAAAAATTATTGCTTCGGATATCAGGGGTATAAACTATAGCTCAGATAATCTAATACATAGATAATGAAAATTGGATACATAAACTTAAGGGATAAGCAACTTCAGAACCAAGGTTAAAGATGAAATTAATTTCATCACGCAAACTATCAATAGAAGAACATATGTTAAAGGCATTATTAAAATAGGTAAGGAATAAATATTTTTAGAGGGAAGAGGGTCAACATATCAAGAGAAACATATTTTAAATTACTAAACACGATTAAACATGTGCAGCATTGCATAAATAAATAAATTTTGTTTAAAAATAATATATGCATCCATTAAAATTGAGCTACAGTCGCGAAACACAAACATACAAAAAGCGTTTATAAGAGTTATGTAAATAATCAAACTATCAGCCCCATTGATGTTATAGAGTTCATACAACGCGCATGAGAACGACACATCGTGCAGAAATTAAAACGACCGGTGTAATCACTCACTGTCAATTGAAACTGGATTTTCTAATTTTATGCTGCAAGTTGTGGGCAAAGGTGCCTTTGAGGCTTACTCAATGGCAGTTAGAACAAATGTCTGATTTAGAGAGAGTTCGCAAAAGTCGGATTTAGAGACCTAAGGGTAGTTGGTTGGTCCAACAGACGTATCAATCGCCATCTTAGTCGGAGAGATATGGCAGTTGCTCGGAGGTAACAACAGTGGATCAGAGAACGCACATGTAACCTTCCTAGAAGCTCAGGACGCCCCAGATAGACAAATGCTTGAGAGCATCATGCAGTCAGGAGAGGAGCCAAACCACGTGGAGGTCATTGGCTTCTCTATCAGCCTTCGAAGGCATTTGGCATCCACCGTACATTTTGTATCAAGGGATATTATTCGCAGACGACTGGCAAAAGGTGGGGTTAGGTTTCGACATCCAATAAGACGCCTACCACTGACTCCTGAACATACGTAGAGCCGTCTGGATTGGTGCCGAGCTTGGTCAGCCTGGGCAGTGTCCGATTGGAGAAAAGTTGTCTTTTTGTGACGAATACCGCGTCTCTTTCAGTGCTGATGACCACCGCATATATGTGTAAAAGAGGACTGGCCAGCGTTCCGATCCCGCATTCGTTGTCGAGTGACACAAGATCATCACATGTGGTGTGATAGTCTTGAAAACCATCTCCACCGACAGCAGATCTCCTCTAGTTGTGCTGCAAGCCAATCTAACGGTTCACTTGTACGTCGATGATATTATGAAGCCAATGGTCTGCATATGTTTATAATCCTCCCATGTTTCATTTACTAACAAGACAACGCGCGACCAAATGTTGCAAGACTATTACTACAATATCTTTGAGGATTTAATATCCACCCATGACCATCCAGGTCCCCAGACCGCACAGCAAGAGGACACGTCTGGGACATACTGGAACGACAACTGCAGTCTTCCCAGAATACTACTAAATTAATTCACTGGCTGTGGCAGAAACATATTCCGCAAGAGGAGCATACGCAGCTCAATTAACTATATGATGCATCGAATATCGACTTGTATAGCTACCAGGGGATGATTTTCCACTTACTAATATGTCCCCTTCATGTTACCACAATTTCTTAAGGAAACATTTACTTGCTCCAAACTTCTAATCCTTTGTATATCTCCTCAAAAGATAGATGCATGTTGAGTTTCGCGGATGTAGCTTAATTTTTTATGGGTGCATATATTTTTTTGCAACAAAGTGCATTTATTTATTCAATGTTGCACATGTTTCACCGTGTTCTGTATATTAGAAAACTAAATGTAAAACGCAGACAAACGTTTATAACATACGTTATGAGTTTCCTCCTTTAGTGCTAGCAAACTGAGAGCATCTTCGACTCCCTTGCTGGATGATCTCTTTCTTTCATTTTTTTTTTATTTTCTAGTAAAGTAAGCAAAAACACATAGCATATTTTCGAACCACTTGTGCAAATTCGAACTATTTATTTTTTTAAGAAATAATTCCATCGTTGCCCTAAACACAGTGTTTGATTAATGTGACTTTGCATATTGACAACATATACAACTAACACAACGTAAATTGCAGTGAAAATAGAATGATACAAGACCTTTTCAGAAAAAAGTAGGTATTATTTTTAGTGAAAACACGTCAAAAGCTGGACACTAAATGAGAGCCTTATCACGTGCTAACGAAAATGGAATGCATAAAGGGATTCAGCAGCTCCCATTACCTTCGCACCACCTAGTGTGACAAAGGAGAATTGGAAGGAGAAAAATCAATGAAATGCAGAAAATAAGGACGGGAAGTGCGGTGTAGAAAACTAATAAGATACGCAAATTAAATAATGTCATGTCACAATTCTAAAAAATATGGTATCATAGACAAATCATTAATCATATTGGGTAAGATTTTAAGGATATGTAAAGCTCCAAAATATCCAAATAGAAAAACCAAGAGCAATTTGTTTACTAATAAAAAAATAATAAAATTTATTTCTCATCATCCAGCAGTGAATGTTACAAGAGGATTTATTAGTATATTGATTTTGGAAGCAATTTCTTTATTCTTTCAAGTGGTTATTTACTTCATTTTAACATGTTTTCAGAATTTTAGGGTTAACTATATTTTATACCATTCTTTATTGTGTTGTTTACTGGGAATATTTTGTTTTTTGCTAGGCACTATTGAACCAGAAATAGTTGGAGAAAAGGAACAGCTTAAGAAATATAAGAGTTTGTCCATCATAGTCCCGGTCAGCTGTGCAGTGATAGTTTTGATCGCAGTTTCCTTAGCAGTATTTTTCCTGGTTTGCAGAAAGAGAAGTACGCGATTAACAAATCAGTATGAAGGTATGTTCCTTAGATGACGCATTCAAGTTCAATAGGTTGATACTTTGATTTCACTTTATATTAATTTGTGATTTTTATAATTTTTACTTTCTAATTTTACAATAAATAAAGAGAATATGGTTTTCCAATAATTTTTTGAGCATTAGGATTTTAAATTACATTTAGATCCTAACACTCAACGGTCCCTAATACGATTTTGAGTATTAGGGACTGTTGATGTTCAACATGTCAAAATATGTCCAAAATCACTAATTTTAATTTTTTACATATTTAAACACTCCAACTAATGTTTTTTTAACTTTGCTGAAAAATAATTTCGATTTTACTACTGGCAGTATTGAAAATCAAGTTTTACAGTTTGGCTACAAGGTATTTTTATACGGTTCTTTTAACTTAAAAGCTCGTTTTTTTAAAATGAGATTTTGTGCTGTCACTGTTTATTCAAAATGCCATATGTTGTTGTTGTTGAAACCCAGGCCGTCCGACCTACCAGAAAGGTGTAAGGTAACTGTTTGGACGGTCGGGAAGTGCCACCCAATTTAGACCGGAACCCAGTGGGGGAAAATGCCATATGTGAAATATTTTTCTGTATATTAATTATGAAACTTGAACACATCTGTATGATGATATGTTGAATAAAAGTGAGTATGTACTTTTAAAACAATACATATTTAATGTCAACATCACAAGAACCCACCAGTAAGGGGAGTTCCAAAATGAGGAAGATAATCCCATTGCATTCAACGGTTTTCATATGAAAAGCACAAAACCGGTTAATGGATACTGTTATTTGCAATGAGCATGTCCTCCAAATATTTAATATTTAAGTATTAAATAATATATAGAAATTAGTTTATGGCACAAAAACATGAATTTCGATACATATTTTTACTATTTATTTAATGACTCAATGTAGAACTTTATACTTAATTTTATTAATTATAATGATTATAATAATACAAAAAAATATTATGAGGAAATCTACAAGTGTATTTTGTATGCAACATTTGCTGTTTTATATGAAATGTGAAAATGTTGATAACAAATCAAATAATATTAAAAAAGTTATTGGCATATTAAGGGGGGGGGGGTTGCTAATAATTTTTCATATCTTTTACAGGAGTCATATCATGTACACTTTATTTAGCACTTTATATATCAAAATTGCTGCAAAATTGTAGAACTTTGTGTTGTACGTCCACCATCCTTTTAAACCGAATTACACATTTTAAGACCTAAATATATTTCGAACAGTTTTGTGAAAATGTGTTTCCATGTGTAAACATGTGTGCATGCGTTTATGATTGTGACGTGAAAAGGTCGTAATCATCTTTAATCTTCCTTAGCGCACGATAAAAAAAGGTTATGTAACATTTAGAAAGAATGGGCATGTGTGTATAACTCTATTTTAATAATTGATCTACTCCTACAGTATTTGAACCATGCAGAAGGAATATATGAAAATAACTTTTAAAGGTCCAGATAAATAATTCAAAGACCGTATTTTAAAGTGATTCAAAATAATTACAAAATATTTATTAGGATATGTTCTTAAATCATACCTTACGATTAAGGCAAAATATTGGTTCTACTGATTTCCGAGTTTACAGAACAAATAGTCAAGGTATATGTTTGAAAAATTCGATATGTCCTTTCAAAACGACTATATGCTTTAAAGAAGTCACGAGAATTAGTTAATTCGGGCAAGATAATTTACAAGAAAAAGTGAGGATTTTAGGGAAATTTAGGAATTTCACATGTAAAAATAAATACATTTTGCATTTAATTATGCATTTATTTATTTTATTTGACATAGGTAATTTAAAGAAATTTATTGATTGATTTTTTCTAAGCGATAAATGCAGTTTGCGGGTACTTCTGTTTTCCAATTAACGTCGGGTGGATCGAGTTATCCCTTCTAAGTTACCTTATGTCAGGACCCTCCCTCCATTTAATTCTATAGCGGGAATTCCGTCACAGCTGAAATTCATATCAAATATATAATGTGCAAGTAAATAACACATTTATTTTTGGAATTCGCATAATTAAGATTAAAGTAATTCAAGTGACTCTCTTTTAATGAGGGTAGGAGGGTCTTCGCCGCCTGCACCAAGTGCCACGACCATCAGGCTTCTGCAGAGCATATAATGGATTGCATGGGTCTCTCCAAGGAGGATATCTACCGCGATCCTCTTCTTGTGCTCAACTTTCTGAGAGTCAACGGACTTATGGATCTCGTCTGACTTCGTCAGATACTGGAGGATAAGCAACAACAACAACAAGATTAAAGTGATCCGAAATTTCAGATTTTGATGTCATTCCTTCTAGAGAATAAAATGCTAGTTTCAGAAAAATTGATAGCACAAGGAATTTATTGAAATGTTTCAATGAACTATCATTTAAAAGGTACAATTATAATTTATCAATATAATAGGCACGTGACAGACTCTCAGAGGGAGGTGTATTGTATCAAAATTATCAAGCACTTCCCGTGTACCTAGACTTTTGATCTCATTTGATCCATCTTAGTTCTGAGATCAATCAAATCACTTACTTTTCAATCAATTTACTTACTCCTTCAGTACAGATATATTCTTTCTAAATGTATTTTTATTTAACAATATATTTCGTTATAGAAATATCATTAGAATATTTTATTTTTACCAACATAAACTGAGAAAATTTATATATCAATCTTATTTATAACACACTAATTTTTACGTCCGGCCTTACCTGGGTGCCTTTTGTATTAAATTAGCTAGCCATTATAAGAACATTAATTTTTGTAACGAGTTTTTTAAAAGAAAATCCAAATCAATGTTTTAAGGGTTTCAACATCGCCTTGAAATTGCCTAAATAGCTTTATTTATTTAAACCAATAATTCCAGAGGACAATACCTTAAAATATCTAACCCCTGGAGGCAGAATTGTCCAGCTACACCCATAGGCCCTGTGTATCCAGTTTAGTTGCCTCTTACAACATGCATGGGCTACAAAGCGCACAGCATAATGTGACAATTTTTAATAAAAATGTCATGGAAAAAAGCACAGCACAATTTTAGGTCTAACATAAAAACTTTTGCTTTCAAATTTCCAGAATTAACGAATTTATCTAAATGCAGATCAGTGAAATTTCATCGTCAGGTACAACTATAGGTTACCAATACAAATCACAATGCACATAAAACAATGCACACAAAAATCCATAATTGTGAGGAATTTTTTCAAAACTGACACTCTGAAAATGGAACTTTATATCATCGAAAAGAAGAGACAACTTTAGTGTCTCAGTTGCTTTTATCGAAAAAAGAAATTACGACTAATCATGAAAAATTGTCAAGTTATCATACATGACATATAAATAAGAATTCTAATAGCATAATCTTGAATTACACAACTATAGATTATAATTACAAATGTTATTCGATATTTATCCAAAGAAATATTTATTTATTATATTAATTAACAAAAGTGAAACCCTAAAAATTGTACACTTCATTGCATAGAACAATAAAAAATATTAAAATTAACTGAAACATTTAAATTAAAATAGTTTTATTTGAAATGTTAAAAACGTACTATTACGTATTTCAAAGAAATAAAGGTATGCCAACGTATAATATCAAAACAAACAAAAATAGAATAATTTTTCTTTATCCTTATCCTTGAAGAGCCTCTGGATAAACAACGTTGTTTGTCCTTCCATTTGGAGTCAAGATGTACAGATTATCAGATATTATCAGATGTACAGATGTACAGACATTTGAAGTTTAATCAAAAATGTTTATTTACACAAAAATTAAAACAAATAATCAGTTTAAGTAATCAAAACTCGTATAGCAGTAATGTTATGTATATTATGAATACATCATCTTACATGCATCTTACATGCATCATATCAATACTTACATGCATCATAATCTGTACTTACATGCATCATAATCAATTATGCAGGGCCATGAGTATTAAACGCGTTAGCCCTAATCCGTTTTCTATACATATATTTTTCCAAATTCAACGTTATACTCTCATAAAAGTACTAAATTTTTACTAAATATGCTTGCAAAATCGAAAACATTTATTTGAAAATTCATGCTACCACAGCTTTCATCCCATTTCTATACGTTATGTTCCATATTTCAACGGAATTTAACTATTTAAAAAATTGTACCAAAATCATTCAAATTCAGTAATAGGCAAAATTATGAAGTTAATAATACATTTAGTACAAGTTAATAATACATTATTTATGCTGTACTTCAAGAAAGCAATATGAAAGTAAATCTTTCTGCTGATTTAATGTTTTTTAGCATAATTCAGTGTGAAACAGATTGAGTGACGCAATCGCATCTATATAAAAGAATCTGCAAACTGGCATGTCCCATAATCTCTATAACATTGAAATTTGAAAATGCTTAATAAAATCTTCGATTAGATTCATTTTTTTAATAACTTCGATTATATCTCTTAATATTTTTGTCTTTATTTATAAAGATTATTATTCTTTACTTTAGTACTGCACTGGTCTATAAAAAGTAGGGTTTTCAAGAAAATTATACTATATGAATCAAAGAAAATTGTTCGGGAGAAAAAGTTACCACACGTGGAAGTAGATGGCAGCACTAGAAATGATCGCTTGAAATTCCTTTAGGACTTCATGATTGACATGATTTCAAAAATGCAAACAAATATATCAGATATAATTATACAAATATTAGCTCAAACTGGGATCTAATACGAAAGTAAAAATAAAAATTTAATAAAAGCATAACTAGTTGATTTCAAAGGTAGAAAAGTGGGGGTTCTTTGTCGGAATAAAAAGGCAAAATCGCCATGATAGCAAATATAGGTTAATTTCTGCCAATAGAATAACGATGCTAATTTAACCATTTTTAAAAGAACTTCACCATCAAAAGTTAACCAAAAGTTAACCCATTTACTCTTAAAGTTAACACAAATAGGTTTAACCTATCTTTCTAGATAAATATATTTATATTAAAATTGTTAATAATCTTCTTTGGGATGACAGGGTGGTCTTAAAACTGTATTAAAATATAATCCTATCAACACTTTTACTAAACAAAATACTCCTTCTAAAATAAAAATCGCTGTTAAATATTCTGTAATTTTAACCGAAAAAATAAAACTGTTGCTAAACTGTTGCGCAAAATTTATTTCTATCCCCACACTAAAACACAAAAACGATAATTGGCTTTTTCGACCTATTGTATGTAGTATTGGTACTTTTACATGGCGATGCTTTTTAACACTTTACAACAAAGTAGAAAAGTGTTTATGATTTTGTTCATTCTCTCTGTCTGTCTGTCTGTCTGTCTATCCGTTAGCACGATAACTGCCGTAAGAATGACTTAATCAAAATGAAATTTTAGTATGTTGTTCAGACGGTCTATAGGACCCATGGGAATATAAATGAATAATATCACCCAATTAGTTTTGGATTGAACCCGGGTTGAAAAATTGAAATACATTGAGCCCTATGCGACCTAATTTTTCAAACATTTTTTAAGCGGATTTAAAATTCACAAATTGCTTCGAAAATTTTAGGTAATAGTCAAATTGTTCCATAAAATATATAAAAAAAAAATTCAGCGAAATATTTTCAGTAGTTTTAAAAAAAAAATAAAAATAATAATTACACCTCATATATGAAACAATCACGTGACCATGATATGAAAAGATCACGTGACCCACTTCAAAAGGATATGTGGCATCCATCTTGTCTCAAAATCGTGATTTTTAAAGTTCTTTTTATTTCATATTGAGTGTTGTATCCGTCCTAAAACCACTATATTTCTGCTTACATTCTGTGCATCTACATACTGAAACAACGCTATAACAATATATTTGAGTTTAAATGCTCATCCAAATTTGATTATTTCTACAACGAAGCCTATTTTTCACTTATCTAAAATGTAAACAGCAAAATATGTAGAATGAGTTGTATTAGAATTGCTGTATTTCTAATCATTTAATTCATGGAGTCTGCATAGCTGATATGAATGAAATATTCATTGATTTTACAAAGAGAAGGACGATTTTTTTCGATGAAGTTTTACGCATAGAGTTTAATTACTTTAGCTCCATGGTCTTAACTTTTAAATAAAATAAATTATTATAGTATTGTAATGAATGACATGAATGGGATATTATTTATGAATGAAATGCTGCTTTTATAAAGAAAGCCAGGCGTGTTATTTTTTCAATGACGTCATTTGAATGAATTTCAGTTGTTTTCGATGAAGTTTTCAAATATAATAAATTATCGTAGTATTATGATAATTCTAAAATTATTATCATGGAATGTATCACATTTTAGAGATGTTTAAACCAGGCAATTTATATTTCAATGCCGTCATTTGAATGAAGTTCATTTTTTTCGATGAAGGTTTAAGTTTTCAAATATAATAAATTAATGTAGTATTGAGATAAATTTTTAAATATTACCGAAGAATGTATTGCATTTTAGACATGTTTAAATAAAATTGTATTGAAGTTGGAAATTGTTTCATAATCAATGCTTTAAGCATGATTGATTTTTCTTGTTACTTTTCCTGAAGTATTTCACATTTGAGTGCTTGTAATGAGCAAAATAGTATTGAGTAAATGTAAACAGCAAACCTACACTTACCCCTACACTTATACATCTACTGTTAACAATTCTATTAAATATGTAACACCTCCCCCAGTACTGTCAATCTTATTTCAATACTCAAAGGATTTAATGACAATAATAGTAGTGATAATTAAAGGTATTACTACTATAGTGTTCGTGTTATTCATTGTAACTTTGTACAATTCACGAGAAAGCAATTATATATATATATATATATATATATATATATATATATATATATATATATATATATATATATATATATATATATATATATATATATATTGCATATATATTTCAATAGTTTTGTATTCTGACCGCCCAAGTAATCGCCAGTTTTTATCCACTATTTCATTAATTTTCTCTTATTTTCAAACTGTTAATTATTACTTTTTTATATTTTACCAATCAAAGTTATTCAAAATGTAATTTTTAAATTATTTCCTTTTATTTTGCAACTCTTATTTTTTTTTCAACCTCACAATTACTTAATTTTAGACTTAAACTTCTATTCATTTTACCAAAATTAACGATTATATTTCTTCAACACGATTGTATTCTTAAATTTTGTTAAGCATACCTAAATTTCATATTTTTCTACCTTTATAATTATTTTTAACACTTTACAATATAATGGAAAAGCGTTTATGACTTTGTTCATTCTGTCTGTCTGTTTGTCTGTCTGTCTGTCTGTCTGTCTGCCTGCCCGTTAGCACGATAACTGCCGTAAAAATAACTTAATCAAAATGACATTTTAGTATGTTGTTCAGACAGTCTGTGGGACCTATGGGAATATAAATGACTAATATCTCACAATTAGTTTGGGATTGAACCCGGGTTGAAAAAATGAAATACATTGGAATTTGAAACCCTATGGGACCTAATTTTTCAAACATTTTTTAAGCGAAAATTAAAATTCACAAATACCTTCGAAAGTTTTATAACATATTCAAATTATCCCATAAAATATATAAAAAAAAATTCAGCAAAATATATTTTGTAGTTTTTAAATAAAAATTAAAACAATAATTGTACCCTTTAAATGGAAAGATCACATGGCCATTATATGAAGATATCACGTGACCCACTTCAAAATAAAATATGGCATCCATCTTGTATCAAAATCGTGATTTTTAAAGTTCGTTTTAATTCATATTAGTGTTGTATCCGTCCTAAAACCGCTTTATTTTTGCTTAAATTCTGTGCATAAATGTTCTGAAACAACGCAATTACAATATATTTGAATTTAAATGAACATCCAACTTTGATTATTTCTACAACGAAGCCTACTTTTCACTTATGGAAAAGGTAAACACCAAAATATGTAGAAGGAGTTGTATAAGAAGTGCTGCATTTCTTTAAAGCAAAATTATCTAGCCCATGGAGTCTGCAATATAGCTGATATGAATGAAACAATCATTGATTTTACAGAGAAACAGACGATTTTTTGATGAAGTTTTGAGCATAGAATAAAATTACTTGTACTTCCATGGTTTTAAATTTTAAATAAAATTAATTATTATAGTATTGTGATGAATGAAATGAATGGAAAAATGTTTATGAATGAAATGCTGAAATATAATAATTACACCTCTTATATGAAGCGATCACGTGACCATGATATGAAAGATCACATGACCCACTTCAAAATGATATATGGCTTCCAAGATATATGGCATGAAGGTTTAAGTTTTCAAATATAATAAATTAATATAGTATTGTGATAAGTTTTAAAATATTACCGAGGAGTGTATTACATTTCAGACTTGTTTAAATAACCATGATTGATCTTTCTTGTTTTATTATTGTTTTCAGAATTGGCAACCTATTTACATGGGTCACTTTAAAATTACTCTGTTTCTAGAAATTTCTTTACTTTGGCTACAGCGTGGTTACTATGTTTTATTTACATTTACGAAGTAGGCTCTTATTTCTGTCTGTTGATAATTTTAATCAACTCTATATGCTGTTTCTAACAAAGTATTTTTAATTTCAGGGTGTGTTTTGTAGGATGTATCTGGATGAATTTAATGTTAAGATGAATGTAATGAGTGGCTCTGTATAATATAGACCCAGACTGAAAGTAATGTATTCTCGTGATGTATTGAAATTACGTATAATATACGACTCGAGATATATTGAAATTTCGTATATTTATTTCTCGAATAAATTGTAAAGATATCAAGTAATATTTGGCATTAGGATATAATATCTTCTTCGCAAATGTAATTAAAACAGAGTAACTGCTACAGCCAAAGTAAAGAACTTTCTAGAAATAAAGTAATTTTCAAGTGACCTATGAAAATGGGTTTTACAAATTCTAAAAACAATAATAATAAAAATAAATGATCAAGTAGCAGAAACGTTTTCATCAAATATTTTACACTTCGTATAATGCATATTGTATAACATGAAAAGTAATGCTATGGCCTTTTTGAAAGTGCATTTTTGAAAATTATGCACAATTTTAAAATCAATTGAACACAAATTAACTATTTAGAATAACGTCTTAGCGCGTTCATTTGAATGCATGCGTGTACTTAAAACACTAATGATTACAGAATTAATAAAATTATTAAATATTGTGGTCGTCAGAGGGGAAAATCAAAGGAGAAAAAGTTACAAGATTTGAAAGTAGATGGCAACACTAGTGCATATCCCATTTGAGATATTTCTGAAAATCCTAATAAGGTAATACGCACTACTCGTTATACAGATCAAAACGAAAGAAAGTAGATTTTATATTGATAGTTTGTGCAAATATTTTGTTTCTCGAATACATTGTAAAAGTTGTTTGGTGTCAGGATTGCAATCCGCTTTGACAGCGTAGGTGTACCAAGACCACGGCTGGACTGCCTATATTATCGAGAAGTGACCCATACCTCGAAAATGACATAGGGAGAAGCAGAAATGTATGAGGATCGGGATTCATGTGTGGTGTGTGTGGGTGGATGGGGGGACGGGCTGACCAGTCGAATTTTTTTCTATTTTTATGGGAGGGGAATGCATGGAATATTTACAAGGAGGGAAATACGAAATATGGAGGGGTCTATGATATATGCCAGTAGGGAGACCTACAACTTGTGTGTGGGCCTCTGCCTAAACAATCGCTTGGAGAGCATATTTATCGTGGAGGTTTTCACCGCGTAATGTGAGATTTTTTATTATTTACTAGCCGCCTTCGGCGACCAGCCTGTTCGCTACCTTTGAAAATTCTGACCGTGGCAAATTCTCTGGCGCCATAACCCCGTGAAGTTAGCAAAGTATGTTTTAGTTTAATGACATTAAAACTAATAATGACATTTTGAGATGAAAAATTATGTTCTAGGGAGGTTCTTGAAAATTGATTTGTAAAGTGAATTTATTCTAATGTTTGTGAACTGTGAGATTCTGAGGATTTCCGTAGCTGTAACGCTAGAAAAGGAATCCCTTTGATGTGTACTCACAGCCGGAATCAGCTCATCCTATGTTTTTTTTATAGAGGTATACTCCTCCATTATTTGTTTTACATACATGAAATTGTATCCGTTTGTCTGCATTTTTAATATTGCATCGCAAATGACATGAAAGTATTTTTGAGACTGATGACGTTGAATGCGAATTTAGTATTTAAAAAATAACGATGCTGCTTTAACAATGCTGCTCAGCGCAATTTTTTTTTTTAAGATTATCCCCACCACCACCCGATGCATAAATGCATAGCGGCAATCTCCATAACTCTCTTTTTATTTATTTTTTTCTTTCTTCAGTGTTTAAGTTTTTTCATTGTGATCCCAAACACCACCCGATGTATACAATATATCGCCACAATTCAATCCACCATAATTCAATCATTTAAATTTTATAATGACCATATGCTAAGCTCTTAATTCCGTCATTTTAAATATGACGTTTATCATCATAAGTGGTTAATCCCATTTTAATTTGCTTAACAGTATAAATCTGATGGTCTTTACTTGCAATTTTAAATTGTTCAACTCTATTATATCTTCGCCGTGTTAGGCAGATATCGTAATCTTGATGACAGATTAATTTTTTCACAGCATTCTTATTAACACCTTTAGAAGTTATCTTCTCCATGGAAAGTGTTTTTAAATTATACATCTTTGATCTCAGGCCAACAAACTCCAGAGCAGGAGTTCCATTTTAGACTGCATTCATTCCTTTAATTCATTTTAGATTTTGACAATGTAGAAAATGAAGTTTTGTTTTACTCTCGCAGTATTTCCTTATACCCGATATTTTTTGTTTTCCCATCTGGTGCAAGTATAAATAGATTCCTATTATCCCAAATTCTTGAGCAACCTACATAAAGTTGTCCATGGGAGAAACAAGGCCTTTCTAGGTTGAGTCGAACGACTTTCAAACTCTATCCCTAAGATTTGTTTATGCTCATCGCAAAACTGAATCGAACTGGAAACTGTAGGCGTTTAAACTCGAACGGGAGGTTTGGAGGTATGATAGGGATGCGTGGTAGAAAAAAGTGATTTCCCGCAGAATAACCTGCTATGATCGTTGCCTCAAGGACATTAGGCATCATTTTCTTAACAATCAATCTCGTTCTATTACACAGTGCCGGTTGATCTAGATTTCTTCAAAGAATTATGGGTGCCACAATATTTAGTTCTAATTTATGTGAGGGCACACGAGAAATTTCCAGTGAATTCAAAAATTCTGGTGAGTACTCAACGGCCTGATTTATATTTGTTACAGAATCTATAGACTTGTACGTGTGAACAGAACCAGGAAATTTCATGAGTAGTTGTCTGGTAATGACATTAACAGCTTCGTTCGTGGGAGCAAGTATAGTCCTTTCACACAGCCACTTAGGGCCTCGGAAGTGACGCTCAATGTTGGGAAATACACTTTCTTTTAGTTCTTCTGGCGTTGTAATAATATTTCCAATAAATCCCATCTCTACTAATCCTTTGTCATCAGCGGTTATGTCCCCGTTTCCAAGTGGCAGTAGGTTCTCTGCAAATTCCTGAGCAGCGGCACCTGTCATATGAACTCTCATGTTCGTTTCTAACCTGAGTCTTTAGACATTTGTCCAAAGGCAAGATGTTTTACTTGATGCATGTATACCACGTTGAATTACTGGAAGAGTCTGCCTGAAATCCCCAGATAAAACCAAAGTGATCCCTCCCATACGTCTTGTGTTATGAAAAGCGTCTTGCATGGTAACGTCAAGAGCTTCCAGAGCAGCCTTGTTCCCAAGGTTTGGGTTGAGTTGTAAGAAAAATTGACGTTTTTAAAAAAATAATAAATGCCTTTCAAGCGAATTGAAATTTAAAATGAAAAGTAATTTATTTCGAAAATAATAATTTATTCTAATAGAATGGATGAATAATTTATTCAAATAAAATGGATGGTGTTTTAGTTTAATGACGTACATTCATTATTTGGCAGGCACAAATATCGGATGTTCCATTCGATTTCGCTATGCGTATCTGACGCAACCTCGTCAGAACCGTGACGTCAGAACCTCACCCACCTCCCTCCACCATAGAAACACCATGCGTCTGTGCGCGTATGTGGGTTGAAGACCCAGACCGTCCGACTCGCCCAAAGGGCTCGAGCAACTATTTGGACGGCCGACGCGCGTATGTGGGTGAAAAATCGATCCCTTCTTTCGCGGTTTGACTGAGAAATTGAAAAACATTACTTCCTTAAAATCCGTATCGTGCAGCTACTTTTTCTTATTTCTTGACCAGATTGGGTGTGTAAGAAAGCCTGATCTTTCAGCTTTCTAAAAGTGCAAATTATTAGTCGAAATTGTTGGTACTTTTCCCAACGCGGGGATTTAAAAACGAAAGTTCGTGTTTTTCAGCCGAAAGTGACCTTTGTTTTAAAATAATAAAAAAATATTAAAATTTGTCCCTGAGATTTGAAATTGATATATTTTTACTTGCAATTGTCTGCTCTTTCCGGTTGTGTAATTTTTTTTTCTATGCAGTCTGGATGGTGGAGAAAAAAGGGGAAAAAACGGTAGAAATCGCATAAAACATTAAATAACAAAAAACAAATAATTCACATTTTAAAAATCGGTTATCACGTGTCACCCCCCCCCCCCCCTAGTTATCCGACTGCCAAATTTCGTAGCTCTGCAACGCTCGGTTTCTGAGCCTATAGTGTATATGACACACAGACAGACATTGCCTTTTATTATAGAAAACGATCGTTAAAATTAAATAAGCTAATAGTTACAGTAGTATTAAGATTATTGTAAAGAACTAATATTATCTTAATAGTTTATCTTATAAAAAATTAAAATACTCCTTTAGTAACAACATATTCAATTTAATAAATGTATCAAAAATTTAACTATATTTTTGATCAACTGTTTGTGCTGATACTAATACAGTGTTTTTATTTTTTTTATTATTTTAGACAGCAGTTTGAACAAAATCTTATGTTTATGTTTCATCTAATAAAAACAGTATATTAAAGTAAAAAACTGATTTACAACATAATCCTACTTATAGATTAATAATTCTTGCTGCCGCTTTACCGGCGAATATTCTTCTGATGTTTAGTTAAAGCCTTCAAAAACATTAATTTAAAAAGGAAGAAGGGATTATATTTCTGCACACATCAATTGATGGTGTATGTGGTGGTAGAGTGGGGGTAAGTAACACTTTATTTTTCCAGTATTTACTTATGAGGTATAGACTACAACTAACGAAGTACAACTAAAGCAAATTTGAAGTCTCGCCTTAGCGCAAGATACCCTTGCGTCAAACTGGATAACAATGTCAAGGTATGGAAGACCCAGGCCATCCGACACACTGTAGGGTATGAGCAGCATGATGAGTGACCGGGTGTGCTGAAACTGATAAAAAAATGTTGAAAACAGCTTTTACTATTTTTATAATACACGAATAATACATCCAAATTGATTTTCACATGTTTTAGGAATCCTTGAACACGAGTCAACTAATTAGAGTGGCTTCTCTCCGTGTTTGTTTATTGAATGTTTGTGTGTAGGTCTTTTTATTGTATGCATGCACAGGGACAGATTACGGCAGAGGCTTGAGGCGTGGTCCAAAGGTCCCATTACACAGAGGCCCAAAGAACCTGCTTAATTTGAAATAGAAAACTAAATATCTGTTCATTTTCTTTTCTTTTTTTATAAAATAGAAATTACACTTGTATCTGTTTATAAGAATCGAAAAGGAAACAATTACGTTCCATTGAGCAGTATTTAGCAGACGACACTTTCAGAATGTATGCAGAGATTCATATATATCTGACAACAAAAATATTAAAAGTATCAATATTACTAATTAAAATACACTGTTAATATAAAATGAAGAATTTTGACAATTCCCCAATGATAGCATTTTATTTCAGTTGGAGCGAGGAAATGTCGTAAATTCTCAGTACTCTACTTAGAGTAAGAGGACTTAAATACTTCTTGGGACTTATGCCCCAGGCAAGCTTAGTCAGGCATTGTGTCTGAACACTTGTCTATGTAAGGAATATATGTATATATGCCCTAGATCAGGGGAGTGAAATGTTTTTCCTCAAAACCCATCATCAAACTATTCGAACATTCACGTTCTTAAATTAAATGATAGCAATGATATAACAGCATTATATATATAAATACAATATGTGAGGGAAAGTTATAGAGCAGGCAAATAACTCGAGGAATATCAGAGTTAACATACATACTTTCATGCAGGTGTATAAAAAGCCCCAATGGCTCAACGCGAAGAGACAACTTTCGGAGCAGGCTGACTAAGATGATATATCTCACGTTTTGCTAAAGGAAAGAGAACATGTCAATTACAGAGTTGTAAAACTCTACAAAATCTATCCCCTACAAGCAAAAGATGGGAAATGACTATCTATATAACGATTTTAAAAGATCCAATTTCATTAACTTGCATGTAAATGTGTAAACGTAGGTGCATTGAAAAACACGTTGAGACATCTTATTACATGTGTGTAATAATGAATTGTTGCTAAATATGGATATTTAGTATCATGTGTATAATGAACTCAAATTTATTCTGCTGCCTTGTCTAAATGTTCTATTATGAAGGAGGGAGTTTGATTGTATACATTTCTTTTTAAAGCGCATTTATTTTTTGCGGTCAAACAAAGATACTCTGTTTTAACCTTTTGCTTACGGGAGGGACAGCGTCCATACCAAACGAAGGACCTCTCAAAAATACAGGAATTTGACGTAATCTATCCCCAACAGTTCGTTCCCCTTTTGCAGACATAGGAGTCCAGACGCCAATGTTTGCAAAGGGGAATCGAACTATTTAGCATAGGGTATGTTAAATTCCTGTCTTTTTGGGAGATTCTTCGTTTGGGATAGACGCTATTACATCTGTAAACAAAAGGTAATTTTTGCAACGCTTTATTAGATTGTAATTAACATTTTCCCTATCTCTAACAGGTAGCCTCCATACCCCTCTAAATAAGGGGATCAGCTCCCCAAAATGGTCTTTTTGTGTAGCGCCATTATAGTTTTCTGTTTACTTGCATAAAAACATGATGACTGTAATATATCTCGCGTTATTTTTCTATTCCATGATTTTCATTAACACCCTCTATAGTAACAACATATTCTTTCTAAAATCCTAAAAGAATATAAAGACGGGATATTTATTTTTTCACATACATATACTTTCGTGCGGTATTATATTGTAAAGTAGAAAAACGATGTGATGAATGTAAAATTCCTTTCATACTGCAATGAATTTACCACTGTAAGGAAATTAATTGGATCGATTTATCTTGAAAATTTTCAGACGAGGAGTATAAGTGTCTTAACATATTTTAAAACATAAATTTTAGACGATCATTTTTACTATCCCTGCAATACATGGTAATGTATAGGGAAAGTATTGGAAACATGTCGAAAATCGCAACTCGAGTTTTCGACGGATCTACACGTTTCGAGACCTCTAGAATACGAAAAAACTATTTTTAGCGTGACGTCTGTGTGTGTGTCTGTGTGTCTGTCTGTGTGTCTGTATGTCTGTCTGTCTGTGCAGATTTTCTATCCACTCTAACTAAAAAACTAATCAACCGAATTTCATGAAATTTGGTAGGTAAGTCACTTGTGGGAGAATTTAGTGCTGATTACATTTGGGTACGATTCAGGATAAAAAAACCTGCCTTTTCTGGGAAATGGCCCGCAAAAGCTTGTATCCACTTTAGCTGTAAATCTAACGGACCGAATTTCACAAAATTTGGTAGATAAGTCACTTGTATGTCACCCTGGTGCTGATTAGATTTTGGTACGATTCGGGAAAAATAACCTGCATTTTTTACAAAATGGCCCGAAAAATCGACAAAATCTAAAATAAAAAACTACGTATACTGAAATATATCCTTTAAATGCTTGTTTTATACGTAATTTTTAACGAAGAAAAGAATAAGACATACCCCATTACACTAGGACTAGCCGTTCTCGAGATATTTTCGTTTTTTCTCTACACCACCTTTGAAAATGAATCCAGTTACCAAATGAGAACGAAAATTGAATTAATAGTGAATTAAATTTAATTAAAATAAAGAGAATGTGTATATAAGTCTGCAGGGAAAGTCATGTGCTGCTCACATCAGATTTTTTATATTAATATCGTGCTTCAAAGAGTGCGCAATATTATGAGAACCGTACCAAATGAGGATTCTAAATATATATTTGTTTAATTTCTAATGTAAACTTTCATGCAAATGGTTTGTTTAATAGAACAAGTACATTTTCTGTTTTTTAGCCTTTCGAAGAAAAGTTTGTAGAAACATATATCTTCTTATGGATGAGATTGACTTAAAATTTGCTGAAGGATATCGTAACCACCATCTACTCACCTTAACATTTTAAATTTAACTAAATATAATTTCAAATAAAACTGTAAATTAAACAAAAACGTAAATTTTAAAAGACACAATTGAAACCGTAGTAAATTAAACAGTACTTAAAAGCGTAATTATACTATAAGTATGTAAAAGCGTTTTAAATTTTACATAACACAGTAAATCCGAAACTATAAAAATAATAATTAATAAAAGTAAATTGTAGATCATCTCTTCACGGAAAGTTCAGATTGTAAGTGAGGCATCAATTTACCATCAAACATCGTTTTGCTAGATGTGTGCATTATTAAACAGCACATATGGAATGTGTATTATGAAAACATGTGCATTAAATTACAAGCATTGCAAAAATTGTTGATAATGTGTGTATGAAGCAGCAAGCATGTAAACTGAGAATTCAGAAAATGTAAACCAAAGTGGTTTTGGGACGAATTTCTGGTCAAAGAGATTATCATGAGCTAAAAACGTTTGAGTACCACTGTCCTAAAATATTGCTTTTAATCTATCGGTAACGTATATTGTGTTAGGTTCAAACTTCAAAATATAGTTTAAGAAAGATTGTGTTTTAATAGCTCAATGTATAAAACGTCACTGGGGCTGAGATTAAACTTTTACTGCGACACCAGCTTTTTAAAGCTTCTAATATTTAATGTTTCATAAGTTAGCTTACCATGTGTTTATCATCAATTCATGAACTATATTCATTTAGATCATTTTATTATATTCAACTACGAAGTGCAATTTCGTATAATATAAAATAATAACTAATGCAGAAATTCGCAGGACTAAAGTATACAATGCATAAACACATACGGTTCTTTTTCAAAAGAAACGTATTTTGTAAAAAGCGAAATTGTGTCACACTTGCTCATGTGAAAAATCCATTTTCCAGTTTTAGCTGAAAACTGGAGAAAATGGAAAATAAGATAGCTATTCATCTTCAAAATTCGCTGAGTTGAATTATTTCGGCACAATTTGTTTTACAAAAGAATATCACATTTAATCTTGAACTCATGTTTATCCTTTTACCCATTTTCTGAAATATACATATTCCATCATCACAAACGAATTTCTAACAATATCATACCGTGTATATATTTGTGTTTTAATAACTTTACGTGATCTATATGATTTTCTTTTTGCTATAATTTCAGATAAATAAGTTTTATACATCAACAAGAACACAAAATAATACAGTGGACGGAATTACAGTAAATCAGTTTATGACCATGGGCCATGTTTTTCATCCAAAAACATGAATTTATCACATATTGACTTTAACCACTCGCAAATGCTTGTTTGCAGAATTTTAATATTTAACAAAATTTAAACATCATATTTTCGCATATGTTGCATAGTAGTTATTTTCATTTTATTTTTTCTGGTTCAAAAACTGTACATGCATTAATATTTCTCTGATTTCATGTATTGTCTGTTTTATCAAATTGCAAATATTGTTTCAAAATGAAAATCCCCCACAAATGACATCTGAATTTAATTAAAAATAACAAAATATTGAACTTTTAAATTGAAGTTTTAATGGAACTTACATAATTGATGAAGTTTAAACACTTCTCTCACGAAATCGCATCATTATTGCCACTGTTATTCAATAAATATGTGAATTTATCAGTAGAGAATTTCTTATCTTTTAAAATGCAATATATTTTAATCTCTGATCTCAAGTTCTTCAAACGGAATAAGAATCGATCGGTGATGAAAGTTATTTCGCATCTATGATATTTTAAGCAAGACATTTAACACTTTCATTAAAGGCAAGTCACAGATGTGCAGAAAACTCTCAAATGATTTAATTAAATTTGGGGATACCGATACAACAAAATATGTAAACACTCCAGTTGAAAATTTAATTAAAATTCCAGAGTGTGTTATCTTCTACATGTTCAGAATTTCGTCGATAAAGATGGAAACTAATATCTTCGGTGACATATGAGAGTGAGAAAGTGTTTTTATTTTGTTTAATTTCTCCTCACAAACAATCGCTCATTTTTATATATCACAACCAAATAGAAGCTTTCGAGATTATTATGAAACAGCAGACATAACATTACATCATGTAGTCACACACAATTCAATTAACTAACATTTCTATTATACACTGGAAGGTATGCCCGTCATATGACGGAATTCAAAATTTGCATAATATTACTATTCATTTGGCGGTATTTTTATCAATTTAGCGACATTTGTGACATCCCGCCAAAATTTTGACCAATTTTTTGCCAAACGATATGAACGGATGAACAAAGAAAGGGCCTTTTCTTATAGCAGCTTCTTATATTCTTTCCAAAATATTGAATTTTCTTCGATTTGGTGACATTTTCGTTACTTTTTGTGATATTTTTTTCAATTTTGAGACATTTTGAAAAAGTTGCCAAAATTGTCGGCTAATGGGACAGTTGGACTGACAGACAAACGCTGCCGAAACATCTCTTACAATACTATTCCCTTTCAAAACACAATTAACTTATTGATTTGGTGTCATTTCTATCAATTTGGCGCATTTTTATCGATTTGTCAACATTTTCATTATTTTGAAAATATTTTAATCAATTTATTGAAATTTCAAAATTTTGCTAAATTTGTCGCCAAGTGGGACGGTTGAATTGACAGGCAAATGATAGCGAAATATCAATACAATACTACCCCCTTTCAAAACTCAATTAATTTCATTAAGATTGCGTGCGTTATATTTATCATTTGGCAAAATTTTTATCGGTTTGTCGACATTTTTATCGATTTCATTACATTTCTTCGTCAATTTGGCGATATTTTGATAAATCTGGAGACATTTAAAAATCGCCCCAAATTTGTCGCCAAGTCGGACGATTGGACAGACAGATAAATGCTTTCGAAACATCATTACAATACTATCCCCTTTCAAATAAGAATTAATTTCTTTGATTTGGCGTCATATTTATCAATTTAGCTACATTTTTAACAATTTAGAGAAATTTTTATCGATTTGGCTACATTTGATAAATTTGGCGAAATTTAAAAAATCGCCAAATTTGTCGCCGAGTGGGATGGTTTGATTTAGCAGACAAACGCTATCAAAACATCATTACAATATTATATCCTTTCAAAAACCCAATTAATTTCATCGATTTGAGATCGTTTTTATCAATTTGGATATATTTTCGTCAATTTCGCAACTTAATAAAAAAATGGCTAATTTGACGATATCTCGCCAAATTCGTAGCTAAATTTTTCGTCAAGCGTTACCCACAGATTGATAGTTAAACAGACAGATAAATCAATGTATTTATATTATTAATATAATTCTTGTTTTTTAACAATACGCAGAACTGGTCAATAAATTGTGAGCAACTGCTCCAAAACTGATGCGCAGCTGGTCCAAAGCTGGTACACAGCTGATTCATAGAAGGTGAAATGCCCAACATCATGTTATGCAGACACACAAATCTTATTATTTCTATCGAATTCTTGTTCAGTTTTCAATATTCGCAGATGATAAAACCATAGATATAACATTACATTATGCAGTCACACACAAATCCAATTTACTGACCTTTCTATATTCTATATAATTCGTGTTTCTTAACATTGAGAACGTGTTTCTTAACATCTGAACTGAGACAAAAATGGTGCATAACTGGTGCGCAACTGGTCCAAAAAAATGGTGTGCAATTACTCCAAAATTGGTGCGAAGCTGGTATGAAATGATCCGTAATTGCTCCATAAATAATGCGCAGCTGATCCAAAAATGGTCCGCCAATAGTTCAACAAGAAAGATCAATCATGCTTAAAGCATTGATTATGAAACACTTTTCAACTTCAATGCAATTTTATTTAAACATGTCTAAAATGCAATACATTCCTCGGTAATATTTTAAAACTTATCACAATACTACATTAATTTATTATATTTGAAAACTTAAACCTTCATCGAAAAAAATGAACTTCATTAAAATAACGTCATTGAATTATAAATTGCCTGGTTTAAACATCTCTAAAATGAGATACATTTCTCGGAAATATTTTTAAAACTATCATAATACTACGATAATTTATTATATTTGAAAACTTCATCGAAAAAAACCGAAATTCATTCAAATGACTTCATAGAAAAAATAACACGCCTGGATCTCTCTATAAAAACAGCATTTCATTCATAACATTTCCCCGTTCGTGTCGTTCATCAGAATACTATAATAATTTATTTTATTTAAAAATTAAGACCATGGAGCTACACGTAATTAAACTCTATGCGTAAAACTTCATCGAAAAAAATCGTCCTTCTGTTTGTAAAATCAATGAATATTTGATTCATATCAGCTATGCAGACTCCATGAACTAAATGATTTTGTGTTAAAGAAATACAGCAATTCTAATACAACTCATTCTACATATTTTGCTGTTTACATATTACATAGGTGAAAAATGGGCTTCGTTGTAGAAATAATCAAATTTGGATAAGCATTTAAACTCAAATATATTGTCATAGCGTTGTTTCAGTATGTAGATGCACAGAATTTATGCAAAAATAAAGTGATTTTAGGACGCCAACAACACTCAATATAAATTAAAAAGAACTTTAAAAATCACGATTTTGAGACAAGATGGATGCCATATATCATTTTGAAGTGGGTCACGTGATATTTTCATATCAGGGTTACGTGATCGCTTCATATAAGTGATGTTATTATTATTTTAATTTTTATTTAAAAAAACTACTGAATATATTTCGCTAAATTTTTTTTTATATATTTTATGGAATAATTTGAATATTACCTAAAATTTTCGAAACAATTTGTGAATTTTAAATGCGCTTAAAAAATGTTTAAAAAATTAGGTCCCTTAGGGCTCAATGTATTTCATTTTTTCAACCCGGGTTCAATCCAAAACTAACTGGGAGATATTATTGATTTATATTCCCATAGGTCCTACAGACCGTCTGAACAATATACTAAAATTTCATCTTGATTAAGTCATTTTTACGGCAGTTATCGTGCTAACGGACAGACAGACAGACAGAATGAATGAACAAAGTCATAAACACTTTTCAACTTTGCTTTAAAATGTTAAAAATGGTCCGCCAATAGTCCAAAAATGGTTTAAACTCGATGAAATAATTATGAGTATGTTTACTCGTTAAAAAATTTTCGCTAATTGCATTTAAAGAACACAGATTTTGAAAAAATATATATATATTACAGATTTTGAAAAAAAATATATTTCATTAAATAATAACCTAATATTATATATATATATATTATATATATATATAATATATATATTATATATATATAATATATATATAATATATATATATTATATATATATATATTATAGGTATTATAGAGTTTACATATGCAAATTTCTGACTGGTGAACTTTATAACTTTGATCTGGAAGTACTTGTGGTGGTGAATCTTCCCGTTCTTATACGCATTGTATTAACATGTTCCCGTTTTTCTAATGCATGTCCGTTTACGCTTGAGCTATATGATGTCAAATTGTTAGTGCTCTACAGTGCTTTAGCGGCCGCCTAGGCAAATTTTTAAAGTTAAGGAAGATTCAATATTAGAGAGTTTATTTGTTTAAATATTTACTTGTTTTAATGTATGCAGTTTTATTTATCCTGAGAGCCCTTGCTGGAAATCAGTCATATATTTTATACATTCTACAATATCGACAGGTATCAACCGGTTATAAAACAACATCAGAGTACCAGTACCAACAATGATAAAATCGTCTTTATTGTTACTGGCGCTCTGCCTTATATATCTTGACAAAGCAGAATTTTTATTTCTTTTGAAACTGGTTGGTAACTTATTCATACTCTATAAGATCTTGTATAATGACGAATTTATTTTTCAGATTCCTTCTATTAGCTGCTATTGCGCTTTGCGAAGAAATTGTATATAGAGCATATGCCACTCATTATGTCAGTTAATCTAAACGTATAAATTAGTATCTACATCAAATATCAATAGTGTCTATCAACAAATTATAAGTTTATCAAACTTAGTGAATATAGAGCGTACAACTTATTGGATATGTTTAGTAATGGCCTTGGTGAAATTACCTCTTTAATTCAAAACAATTTCTTGCTGCAATGTTTAATTTTAACTGCGTATATATTACATCTCTATATATCATGAATAGGTGCCAAGTTCATTACGAAATACGATCAATAACTTTTTCGCTTAACCTATACACTTCACTTATGAAATCTGATAAACTTGACAATAGTTCATCATCTCAATCATTTTTATGGCCGACGCTTTATTTAGAGCAGAAGACCATAACTTTTTTCAAAGTTTCTTTCTTTTTTTTTTGGGGGGGGGGGGGGGGGGGAGATCAAAAATCAGTCATTTTTATAGATTTTAAATACGATATTTGCGAGTTTTCAAATAGTCATTAAAGTTCCGTAAAATTTGAAAATGTTGAATTTGATATTTTCCCCTAGATTGCTGCAGAACACTTAGCATACAGAATTTCAACTATGTTACAGATTTTTTGTGGAAATTAGATTTAAGATATCCTATTTCAAAGAAAAGCTGAGAAATACAACATTTCCGAGTCTTTGAATAGTCAGTAAGGTTTCTTAAAATTTAGAATTTTTGAATTTTAGATTTTCACTTTATAGATTGAAACACGACACTCAGGATACTGAATTTGAACAGTGTATCTTAAACAGATTTTCTTTAGAATTTTGATTTTAGTCACCCTATTTGAGGGAAAAACTGACAAAACAGAAAAAGACGATATTTGAGAGATTTAGAACAGTCATTACGTATTTTTACAATTTTGATGAGTGTGGAATTTCAGTGATTTTCCTTAAGAGTAACAGTGGAATACTCAACTTGAAGAATATCAAACTTCCGACTTAATTAGTCGGCTTCAACGTTTGGATATAAAAGTGAAAGCTTAAATAAATATTAAAAGAAGATATATATATATATATATATCTTGCATAATATATAAACTATGTCTGTGTGTGTGAATGTGTGTGTTGTATATAGTTGAAAATAAACACGTCTTTAATCATGAAATTTGGTACAGAGGTACTTGAGGACACTAAAAAGTGCAATTCGGTATTATTTATTTTAAATTCGAGTTGGCTTAAATTCGGCGAATTCTTAAATTCTAAGATCAGCTTATCACTAGCTAACAGATATCAAAGCTCAGATCACAAAATTAAGCCCAATTATCTCTAGCCTTACGTTTTCTAGATAAGGACACGATCTGACAGCTATGGTTACGATCTAACAGCTACCCATACTTAAACTACACTCTTCTTGTGAAACACAAAAACGCCTTTTAGCGCCGCTTACTGTGTATCTGTATTTCTCACCTCTGTGGTCCGTCATTTTCAGCGCATACGCTTAAATAAGGATTTTGTTTGATTTTACTCAGTACAGCTCTATTGCGTCACCTTTGCGATAACCATGCTGATATCTTGAATTCATTTTGAATTTATGCTAATGGATAAGTGATATTTTCTCTAAATTTGACAGCAGTTTTCACTGTTATTTTTATGAATACAATTTATTTACTTCATTATTTGTTTTAATAAATTACTTTTATTTATCCCGGCTTTAACTTTGGGGAAGCATCGGGAACATTTTTTAGATTAATGAATTTCATTTCTCTCTACTTTTACTTCTGGGCAACGTCGGGTACATTTTCTAGAAAATTATATATAATATAATATATATTATATATATATGTATATTATATATAATATAAATTATATATAATATATATATATAATATAAATTATAAATAAATTAATATATATTAAGTCTGGGGAACCGCATAAAAGCGCAATCGCTGAAACCGATAGTATAATGGTGTATCCGTAACAGTTATCAGTGTCTGTAAAGTTCTCAGTTTCCCAATGTTGAGTATCATAGATTTCTAATAAAACCCTTCTGAACTCTTTCTGTTACAGTTACTTCTCTCCTACTTTCACAGAGAGCTCTTTCGAAATCTCAGCCAATAATCGGATATTTTACTGAGAAAAGACTGTAGTATATATTCTTAGTTTGCAGAGCGAAGGAAATGATCTACGTGTGTTCTCGCTTAACTCTTGCGCTATTCCATTTTTCTTTCACAAAACGTCGAAGAACATTTCAGAATCAGTGATATTTTAGTGAGCCGATATATAAAAATATCTGATGTGGGCAACACATGATTTTCCTTATATAATGCAATGGATTTACTACTTTATAGTTATTCCTATAGCAGATACTTATATTCTTTCCAAGACATTGAATTTCCTTCAATTAGTCGTCAATTTCATTGATTTAGCGTCATTTTTATCCATTTGGCGAGATTTTCGTTAGTTTGGAAACATTTAAAAATGTCGCCAAGTTGGCGACATTCCGCTCAATGTATTGCTAAAATCTCGCCAAGTGTTATTGGACGGAGAAATAAGTTATTCTTATAGTAGATAAACGACTATTGGAGTTCAAATACAAAAGTATTACTCAAAGTACCTTTTCTCGTGAATGGAACGAGTTAAATCCATGAGAATAATGTCACCAAATTTATCGTATGATATTACATATGAAAACAAAACATGTTTCTCAACAGTTAATTTTTTTTTTAACTTATGGGATTTTTGGGATAAATTTATTTGCAAAATTTGCAATATATTGAGAACGGTTCATGCTAGCGTTCTAACGTTTATGTCAATCATTTTCTACGAAAAAATTACATACGAAATGTCTATTTGCGTACTTTATTAAAGATTTTAATTCTTTATTGTTTTTTTCAAAATTTCACTCGAAAATTTAGAGGAGTTCTGAATATTCGATTGTGTTTTAAAAGAATAGGCTTCCTGTATTCATGGATTGTAATTTTTCTTCCAAATTTTATTTGAATTACTCCATTCGTTCGTGAGATATCGCCTCCACAGACTGACTGACACATACACACACACACACACAGACAGACTGACATCACCTCAAAAATGTTCGATTCGTGATCAGGGATGCTTGAAACGTGCTTTCCCGTCGAAAATTCGAATTCGAATTTTCAACCCCGTTACAATATTTTCCTTATGTATATAAGGAAAGTATTAAAACCAATAATTGTTCCGAAAATAAAATTCAGAAAATAAATATTTAGGAAAACATAATTAAAAATTAGCTTCAAAACCCAAACTATAAATATATAATTTCCAAATACAAGATAAATAGCTACATTTGTAGATGATAATGTATGGTTTATATTGTATACCTCTCACAAATAGTTGCAATGGTCGCATCTGCTGATTTGTGTAGAGTGATAACAAATTTTCAAACATGTTGATGGCATTGCAACAGGCATATAAGAAAAGCAAAAGATTGTCTGGGAATGTAACCAACCCACTAAATCTGTCAAGCCGTCTGATCGAGCCCTAAATCATCAAAGCAAGGACTATCTTGATAATAAAGAAGTCTGTGAATAAGTACGCCAATTCACAGGCTTTAGGAAAAAGGTCATTTCTTTATCTTTTTAATTAAACGGGAGATACAGCTAAAAGTGTTTAGTGGGCTTAAAGTCAGTGTAAATGCTGCAACAAAGCATTTTGCAAGAATTTCGAATTTAGGCCAGGTGTATCGTTGGTGCTCGTGCACAATATAGTGTGCCATTGTCACACATAAAAATAAATCCTTGCCTACAGTACAGCAGAAAATCAAACATGACGTTGCAGAACTTCGTTGCAGTATAATTTACCAATCATAGTCTCTTTACGTATATATCAAACGTGCTGCTAAAGCATAAGCTTCAAGTAACTTCGTTAAAACATCGCATAATAAAAATTAAGAGTAAAGACCGGTTTCGGCCAAAACAGCCTTTTCGTTACGTTATACAAGAAGCGTTCTTTCACTAGTCAGGGAACGTTCGGCGACTAATGCAGGAACAGCAAACGTAGCAGAAGTAGGGGAAATGTGTTGCCGACAGTAAGAGAAGAAAGTGGACAAAAAACCCATTTTCAAATGGATTCAAATCAAATTGAATCAAATTCAATCAAATTGAATGGATTCAAATCGAATCAACGGGTTCTGCAACAAAAAATGTTATAAAATGTAACACTGCTATAGATAGACCTTGCGTGTGCACTCAGATATTCTTAATTTCGAAATTATTTAGGTGTTTAAGGATCTTGCTAAGATCCTGTATATTTTTTCGTTTTATGAGTCTTCAGTAAATTTCAAATGAGCAAAATATTAAATCAAAATAGTTACTTAGCATATTTTTGTAGTTTCTACAATAGATCGTTCAAAATTTTTTATACAACTGTGTCTTAAGTTTTCTATTTAATTCGTGTCTACAAGTTTGAACATTAACCAACTTTATTGATATCTAAATAAAATATTTTTAAATCCATATTCGAAAACGTATTTTTACGCTTTAAAGAGTATCACATTTCACCGTTTCGAAATTGCTCTCATATAATTGATTCGAACGATATGTATATGGGGATCTTTTTTCCCCACTTCTAAGATGGATCTCGAATCAAATTATTCCCCACTCTCTCTGTCGCTCTTACTTCCTCATACTCTTTCAAAATCCCAGTCAATATTCCGATATTTTGACTGAGAGGAGAGTGTTTATATTCCAGGTTATCGACAGAGAAAAGAAAACGTTTTTTTCACTTTTTTCCTACCAACGCGCTCTTTTTTTATCTTTTCATATAAACGTCAGAGTCAATAAATATTTCAGAGCCTACGATGTTTTCAGTAAGTGGATACTGATATTTCTTGAAAGAACTATCTCACTGAGTACTCTCTATAGCGAATAAAGTGATAAGCGTTAGGAGGATATAATGTTTATCGTAAAACAAAATAATTTTGCAAACGTTAAAAAGCTGTATTCAAATAGATGAATATGATTGGCCAGAAATCGAAGAAGCTTGCCGAAAATAATATATATTGCTGCACATTGATATGAATAAATCGTAGTTGAAAATAGCTCTAGTCGCAAATTTTATGCAAAAATAAGAGATGAATTACAGTTACGAATAAGTAAAATGCGCAGCACTTTGCTTCCTACCAAGAAGGAAACTCTTTTACAGGAACCTTTGCTAAGGTAGGGTTTACACGAAGGTAGGGTTGTTTTACTTTGGCGAGATTTTCGTGGCCTTACTCTATATTTGGCGACTTTTGGTGAGTTTTTGAATCCCCTGGAACTTTTTAGACGCATCTATTAGTTTCAAAGAAACAATCTCTTTCTAGAAATTTCTATTGAGAATATATAAGGGAGTCGTTGCCCATTTAGAGAGTTTCCGTAGTACATGTAAAAGGGAATTGTGAAATACGTCTGTGTTTTGGAAACATGATCAGCTGTTTAATGAGTTAGAGGAGTATTTAATTGTTGTTTTATTATGACTGACAGATATACCTGGCAGTTATGACCTATTCTTTATAGCGGGTGAATCGAAACCCTCTGTGCAAACTTTAATGGGAGATAGGAAACGCTAAGCAAACCTTTTTCTTTGATGAATATATGCCCGTAGGGTCACACTTTGGCGCTAGAGGGCACTGTTAGTACATAAATGGAAGGCAAATAGTCTGACGGCCAGTTTTATTTATAGCAATTGTACAGTTTTATAACAGTTTTACAGTAGTTACTCAAAGTAACGACGGCCACAAGTAATGCATGCCTAACAGCTTTAACCAGCCATTAAAAATTAATTCTTGATGGATGGGAGAATGTCTGTTTATGCGTGGTTACTAGAGTGCTTAGTTTGTTTTTAATTATTTAATACTTTTATTTGATATCATATAAATGTACTTTCGACTTTGCAACGGTTCTTTTGCATTCTTTATTAGAGGATGCAGCTGTAGTTACTTGCAAAAATATATGTTATATTTTTCGTGAAAATGCGTAATTTATGAATAAATTGCCCGAAACAGCATTTCATGAATTATTGTAAGTCTCAGTAGCATCCTTAAGGAGAGAATACTAAATAAGTGGATTTCTTCTGGGTCTATTCAAAAAATGTTTAGACCCAATTTCTTTGAAGCTTGTCATGTAAATTAACGATTTGTCTATGGCACCAAATGTCTCTGAGATAAAGTTTAATTTATTTCTTGTAAGTAATATCTTTTTCTTTCAGTATAACATTTAAAGCCAATTTTTTTTATGGTCATGCAATTTCTAGTTTTAATATTTTTATACCACTAAATAGCCCTACAACTGCAGTATTTTAACATTTTTTCTAACACATTGATAAGCCGTAAGCTCTCACTCGTTTGGTGTTTAGTCCTCGGCTTGTTCAAATTGACAAAGGAAATCGAAATTATTTTCGAAACGACTATCTGCTGTTATGTTGCACAAAATTTATTTTTACGTTTTCTTTATTTTGGTTTTGAGTAATTTATTTCTTACTCAGTGCATCTAGTTAAAATTTCAATATAAATAAACTATAGGCTGAAATATTGCACATGTACATTTAAAAAAAAATAAAAAATGTAGAAAGTTTAGAATTCTATACATATTCATGTCTTGAGCTTTAATATAAAAAAGAGTTGGTGTTATGGCCCTATTTATTAGCATTCTCTTACTTTAATTAATCTTTGAAAATACACTTATTCCGAAGAGATACATTTGCGAAGAGCTAAGTTTTTAACACTTTACTACATAGTTGAAAAGTGTTTATGACGTTGTAAATTCTGTCTGTTTGTCTGTCTGTCCGTTAGCATGATAACTGCCGTAAAAATGACTTTATCAAAATGAAATTTTAGTATGTTTTTCAGACGGTCTGTAGGACATATGGGAATATAAATCAATAATATCACCCAATTAGTTTCGGATTTAACCCGGGTTGAAAAATGAAATGTATTAAACCCTATGGGACCTAATTTTTCAAGCATTTTCTAAGCGAATTTAAAATTC
This sequence comes from Amaurobius ferox, assembly GCA_951213105.1. Taxonomy (NCBI): domain Eukaryota; kingdom Metazoa; phylum Arthropoda; class Arachnida; order Araneae; family Amaurobiidae; genus Amaurobius; species Amaurobius ferox. Next base: position 4,422,906 of record OX578134.1, on the reverse strand, counting down.
ACAAATTGCTTCGAAAATTTTAGGAAATATTCATATTATCTCATAAAATATATAAAAAAATTTTCATTAAAATATGTAGTTTTTTAAATAAATATTATTTAATATAAGGAGAAAAACAATTTCATTTAAATTCTGACTCCTGCTATATCCTCCAGAAAGAAGAAAGAGATATATTTTATAATAAATATATTTCCAAGAGTTTAGTTAATTTATATATAAGAGAGGTTTCACATTTTAAAATAAATATGGTAGATAACAATTTTTCAAATTATTTTAAATTTTATATAACTTTTCATGATATACTTATTTGATGGCATTTTTAATGCACTTTCCTACGTCCTAGAGAGTTGAAATTTGGTAAACAGCTTAAATTTGTAGAACATTTTATTCTACAAAAATTTGGTGGATCCTCAAATATAGATCCGGATTTTTTTCGAAATGGCCTGGAAATAATTCCCTTTCACTTCTATGAATCATTGTTGTAAGATTGCTAAATATTCTGATGTAGGCAGTACATGACTTTCTCTGCAGACTCATATTCACGTTCTCTTTATTTTTTCAATAATAATTTGAGTTTATCTGTACAAAATAACACCCATAAATATTTTAAATGTCACTGAATTTGCACGTTAAACTTAAATTTGGTTCTCATTTGATAGCTGGACTTATTGTCAAAGGTGGCGTAGCGACAACGCGAAAAAACTAGAATATCTCAAGAACGGCTAGTACTAGAGTAATGGGGTTAGTCATATTATTTTTGTTGTCAAAAATCACGCATACAATAAGCATTTAATTGATATAATTGAACACATGTAGTCTTTTATTTTTAGATTTAACGAATTTTGCGGGACATTTCGCAAAAACAGCCCGTTCCTTTTTCCCGAATCATACCAGAATAACCTACCAGTGATTTATATACCAAATTTTGTTAAATTTCGCCCATTAGTGTTTAGTTAAAGTGGATAAAGGCAATTTTGCTGGCCCTTTCGCAAAGAAGGCAGATTCTTTTATTACGAAACGTACTAAAATCTAATGAGCATTAGGATTTCCCACAAAAAACTTACCTACCAAATTTTATGAAATTCGGTCCATTAGTTTTTCAGTTAGAGTGGATACAATATCCTCACAGACACACAGAAACACACACAGATACACCCTTACACACACAGACGTCTCTCTAAAAATAGTGTTTTCGTGTTCTAGAAATCCCAAAACGTGTAGATCCTTCGAAAATTCGAGTTCCAATCTTCGACACGATTCCAATGCTTTGAATACACACACACACATATATTATCTGTGTATTATCTGTGTATCTAATTTCTGTGCCTACGCAATTACAATAGTTGTGATTTTAAGTGATCCCTAAACATTTATTATTTCTACAACAAAGCATAATTTTAACTTGTGCAGAATGCAAATATCTCAAGCGATTGTAAGGTGAGTTATATAAGAATTGCTGAATTTTTTTTCACGCAAAATTATTTAGCTCTGGAGTCTGGAATACAAGTTATATGAATGCTATATTCATTGATTTTGCATAGATAATCAGACGATTTATATTTCGATGAAGTTTTAAATATTTATGTATAATAAATTACTGTAATACTGTGATAATGTAAAAGATATCACCACTGAATGTATCACATTTTAGAGATTTTTAAATGAAATTTCATTTCAGTTGGAAAGTGTTTCATAATCAATGCTTATGAATGATTGATCTTTCTAGTTTATATAATATCTTACTTTTTCTCTTCCACGTGTGATAAATTTAGAATCAAATTATTCCTAACTCTATCCCTCTTTGTTTAATGCCTGAAAAATGTATTGATTCTGTGTGAACACTCACTACTCTCAGATCAATAGCAATAATGGAAAAACCATACTATTTTTCTGACATAAAATATCTTTTTGCATTATATGAAAAGTAGTTTTCTGCAATTTTATCGATTGGAAAACGGGGGTACTTATTTTCTAACATATATAGATGATGTATTTCGATTCGAATTCATCCAAACTGCATCTTTTACCACTGTTTCTTTCAGTTATATATTATGGTTTACAAGAAAATGGTCCAGTTGTCGGAAATTTCAAAATTGAGTTTATGGTCTTACTAAGTACAGTGTTTCTGTTTGATTCTAAAACGAAAACCGCATGTCTTTACGATAATTACAAGTCATCTAACGAATTTTGTATGGGACATCACCTTGAACCTTGAAAAAAATCAAATTTTCAAATAGTATATTCAATCAAATTTTCGAATGTTAAGAATTCATCAAAAAAAATTTATTAAAAAAATTCCAAATCGAACCCAAATTATCACCAAATATGTGAAGAAACACATTCAAATTTTATTGAGCGTATCATTAAACCCGCGATGACGCCATCGCGGCGTCTGCTGTGCAATTATTTGCATTGCATTGAGGTGACTACAAAACATTTTTAGCTAGATATATGGCCCAGAGTGTAAAGTGTCCAAAATAGAATGTGTTGGTCACATTAAAAAAGAGATGGGTACAAAACTGCGAAAGCGAAAACAAAATATGAAAGGCAAAACATTCAGTGACGGAAAAACAATCGGAGGAAAAGGTCGTCTGATAGATGTTATTATCGATAAACTTACAGTTTATTATGGCAATGCCATTCGGGGAAATTGTAAATCTGTGACAGACAGACATATAAAGAGCAATATGGACCGTATTCTATCACAAACGCTCCACTAATGAGGAGCCACTCCATGACTTTTGTCCAAAAGGAGAAAGATCTTCGTGTCCATACCAAAGAGCTGCTGTGAGCAAAAAAGCATACAGACATTTAACTTCTACTCCAGCTGCAGTTATGGATAGTATTAAAGCCATTTTTAAAGACCTTTCTATGCCTTCTCGGTTAAAAAAGTGCCTAGGAGGACATACTCAAAATTCAAATGAAAGTTTAAATGCCCTCATCAGGAAATTTTGTCCGAAAACATCCGGTTCAGCCAGAAAAATTGTTCAAATTGCTACTAATGAAGCAGTTGTATGTTTTAATGAAGGCCAAATTCATTTTATTTAGACTTGTTTTGAAACTGAACAAGATGCCCTGTTTGGCTTAAAAATTTAGAATAGCTTAAAAAAGTCTCTTGAATAAGTTCTGGTATTGAAATAACCCTGTTTGGCTCATTGGGCTTGAAAGTCGAAGTTCTAAAAATTCTCAAAAATTACTTTACATTTTAATCATATAAAGTCGAATAAGAATGTTATATATATCTTAATATTTTATAAATATGGATCTTTCCCATTCCGGCAGGATGGATTTAGCGCCAAAGAGGCGTGTTTCTTTATACTCTTCTTGAAACAGATTATTACATTACTTAAAATATTATCGTCTACTCGGAATTTTGGCAGTGGCGAGATCATTAATTTAAATTTTGATCTTTGAATTTAAAAATTTATATAAAATTTGCATCGGACCGTCCGTAGGTTCATCCCGTACACTTCCTTTGTTCCATCTGTCCCGAAAAGATAGCGTCTCTCACACACACCGCCACTGCAGTGACGTCAACAAAATGTCCTGCCTTTAAAAATTATGCTCTCAAAGGCGACGACACATACCACCTATCCAACCGTCAGAGGGACTGCTCAGATCCAGAGCCTCAAAACTATCTCAAACTTTACTTTCCCAGGCGATTAAAATGAACCAAAACAACTAAACTGCACGAATAAAGATCTCTCAAAATGCGGAAGTGAAAACCGCAAAATGAAAGTTTAGGACAACGTGCTGTTTCTTTCGCACTCAGAATAACATTTAAATCAGTATATATTATACAATTACACTCAGTATGAAAATACATTTAAATTAAAAAAAAAATTGGGAATTATAAAAGTCCACACGCCAATAGACGTTTTACTGCTTTTTAAACTCATCTATTACAATTCATCTACTTAATATTCATGTATTACAATGGTCAAATAATTAGCAATTCCCAGAATATTAGAACAATTTTAGCGGTCATGTTTTTAACTTTAATACGTAAAAGTACAATCTTCACTTTCTTAGATTGTTCAGCATTATTAAATTCTCAGAAGTCTTCTAGTTTGAACCAGATCGATAGAAATAGTCGAGACTTGCACAATTCATTCCTTAAGTGAACGTGACATTTACCCCATTGTAAAATTACATTGTAGAATTTAATCGAATCGAATCATTCCAAACTCAATCCTCTACTGTTAGGTTCATCACACAGCCAGTGAAGGCTTTTGAAATCTCAGCCAATATTCCGATACTTTGAGCAAGAGAAAAGTGTATATGTGCTTAGTTCGACAAGAGTTAAAGAAATGATCCGTTCATTTTTCTCGTTACTTTTCCAATTTCTATATTTTCAGATAAACGTCAAAGGTCAATAAACATTTGAGAACCGATGATGTTTTTGGCAAGTCGATACTGCGATTTCTGGACCACTATATCTCAAACATGACACTCTCAGTCAATAAAGTGGTGAAATTTAAAAGAAAAATCATTGCATGGATAAATTGATAAAGGATTCTAAAATATTTATGCAATTTAATTTTGTGTACTTTAATTGGGCCGCCAAAACAACACAAGAAAACACATACGCTAAACCTCTAAGTCAACGGGCCGACTCTCGTTTGAAATTTTTAAATCATAATAAATAATTTATTTAAACATCACATAAATAAATTATATTTGACAGGTTTTAAACCAACAGAAAATATTATTGACTAATGCGACATACTTAACGGGAATATATATATATATATATATATATGTGTGTGTGTGTGTGTGTGTCGCGAGAATATGAGGTTTGCAGATGAGGTGGCAAGCTCTAAGTTGAAGTGAAGAAACTGCTACATTCGACCTCGAGATGAGATCACTTTCTAGCTACATTTGTGACCTCGGGCATGAGCACGGAGCTTAATTATTTCCAGTTATTAAGCTTCCTGGGTATTGAATGTACATTGTACACATCAGTACTCCCTATGAGATGGAGCCACTTCCGATCTTCTGAGATTCTTTGACGTCAGTAGTATAGAACAGCAGTGACGTCACAGAGGGATGTGAGGGGCCGATGACGTCATCTGATATTATCGGATGATGTCATCCGATAAGGTTATTTTATCTGATGATTATCTGTTGACACAGATCATGTGATTTGACATTTGATCTGCGATGGATGGCTTTTGAAGTCGTCTACGAAGTTTTAGGCAGTGGTGGCTCCCTCTATTGGCAGGTTAGAGAACTGTGCAAGATAAAAAAGAGGAATTGTTTGGGACAGACCTGGAATCGAACTGAGGCCCTTGCTCCTCAGGAGAGCGCTGCAACCAGTATAAAGCCTGGAACTTGAAGGTAGAAGGTGAATGGAGAATGTGTTGCCTTTTTATTCTTTTTTTTTTTGAAGACTTGGGTACTAGCAGAATTTTACGATCTTCGACGATTGTATTTCATGAGCGCGAATTAATTAGGTTAAGATGCTCATTATTTTTTTTAATGAATTAGTAGGGGAGTCTGTATTAAGATAGTAAATTTTAATAACGTTGAGAGTGAATTTTAATAAGGAAGAGGATTAATTTTTTAATGAAATATGTTGGGTTTGGGAGTAATTATTCTTTTTATGGAATGAATTATTTTTGGAAAGTGTTTGAAGATAGAAAATTTGAGTGGCTCCACCTATTGGCAGTCGAACGAGTTAATGAAATAGATGTGTGTTATTAAATTTTAATAGCGATGATCATGAATTAGGTTTTGTGTTAATTAATATTTTAATTCTCATTAGGAAGGGAGGTATTCGAATGGGGACTTAATGAATATTTGCAGATGGATTTCATAATTCTTATTTTTGTAAATAATTATTTCACGTTAATAAATGTTTTAATTATTTGAACGAAGGTAATTATTTTTTTTAATGATTTGCTAGGGGAGTCTGTGTTAAGATGGTAAGTTTTAATATCGTTGATAGTAAATTTTAATAACGTTGAGAGTGAATTTTAATAAGGGAGAGGATTAATGTTTTAATGAAATGTGATAGGTTAGGGAGTAATTATTTTTTTTATGGAATTAATTATTTTTGGAAAAGTATTTGAAGATAGAATATTTGAGTGGCTCCCTCTACTGGCACTCGAATGCGTTAATGAAATGGATGTGTGTTACTGATCTGGATGTGTTAATTAATATTTCAAGTGTCATGAGGATGGGAGGTATTTGAATGGGGACTCTATGAATAATCGCGGATGGGTTTCATAATTTGTTTTAGTAAAGAATGATTTCACGCTAATAAATATTTTATTTATTTGAACGAAGATAATTAATTTTTTTTACGTTAAGATGGCCGCTCATCAATGGATTTTAATGACGGGATGTATGTTAGGGAATGAGTATGTAATTGAATTTTATTAACATTTTAATGAAATAATTAATTTTTGTGGTAAGCCTCATTGGATGACTCTCAATGTAACTGGTGATTTCTAGCGCTCCATAGTGAAATAGCATATCCCATTTTTAACAGGAGATATAATAAAATTTGCCACTACGTTTTAATACTTGGGAACAGGATTTGACCCTTTAAGAAGAGATATTTCCCGCGTGTGTATACCAGCCAAGATGTTACTGACATGTTTTGAAAGTAGCCAAGATTTTAGGGATAGGTTATAATACTCGTTGAACACGACTTGAGACTATTTATTTAGCTAACAAGAATGCATTCACAGAATTCTACGATGAATTTCCTGACAATATAGTAAAAGTAGTATGTGAGAATTTCCTTTCAAAATTTGACATGCTACTAAACACGGATTGACTATTTCCTACTACGCTTCATAAATCTTCCGATGGAGACGCTAGAATATTAATGAATTTTAATTGAGTTATAAAAATGAGGTAAATTTTACGGTAAAGAGCGAAATAGTGTATGTCATGCATTATTTTAATGATATTGTGCATTGTATACGATTTAACCATTTTTAAAGTGATGGGTGTAATTTCAACACCGAGGTTTAGAATTGAGTAAGTTAAGGCACATGCATCCAGCACTTCCACATACATCGGTGTACCCCCAAATTTTATCACTAAGATAAAAATAAAACCATTGAATATGATTTAACCATTTTTACAGTGGACGTCGCAATTTTAGTACCATTATAGAATTTTAGAAGTGAGTCCGCAGTTTCGACTATTTTTACATGACGCGAATACATTTTAAAATCTAACGAATAGGAATCGTCCATTTTTCACATGCGTGTACCTAGATTTAAACACTCTGTATTTGATGGATTTTTTTAACCGACACCCCTTCAAGCTATCCACGGCACAGGCCCACTAAATATGTTCTTACGAAAGAACGCAATGCTCGGTGGATATTTAAAAAAATTATCTTAGAGAATAGTTTCCATCAGAAATAATATGAGCGATTTCTAAATTAGAAATAGCAAGAGTATTGTAAGTTGTTTTATAAGGTATTTTGCTTAGATGGTGTATTGCATATGGATCTAATGATTACCGGTTCTAATACATCTTTCTCTAGAAATGGATTTTCTTTCACGGACTTAATGTAAACATTTATGATTAAGGATTAGGTTAGAATTTAAAGATAATTTTATGCAAGTTTCATTGATTTTCAGTGGGTGTGTAGAGATATTTTTAATGAATGTTACTGTGTTTTTTTTTGTTCTTTTTCTCGTATGTTAGGGGAAAATGGGATTTCTTTGCGTGGGAACCTACCCATGCAACGCCCAAGGTTGTTGATTTTGAGACCCAGACCGTCCGACCTACCAGAAAGGTGTAAGGTAACTTCAACGCCCAAGGTTGTAATGTCTTATCGAGTCACGTCATAAGTATAATCACGTGACCTAAATCGAGTGTCGTGTGCAAACAGATTACATAAGATAAGATATGAAGTAGTTTGAACTTGTAATTTCCAATGAATCGTACAACATTGAATTGTGCTAAGCATAATTGTTATCTACGCGGTTAGAATTTCTACATTATTTTATTCATCTTCGAAATCAGAAAGTGAAAATATGTACCAAACTTAGTTAAAATTCATTATTTTTAATCACACTAACATTAAATGCATAGGGAAATTTTGTATATTTTTATAACTTTAAGGGATATGTTTACCACATCGCACGGAATACACTGGAATAGTTAGCAAAAACATGAAAATAACTTACAGAATGAGGTCTTCATCAGCCGATATCCAAACTAGAAGTAAACGATATACACACTAATTGCAGTACTAACATGGGAGCTTAGCAGGTCTTATCTAAGATCTACCATAAGATGACGTCATCGATTCGAAAGTTCACAAGATGACTTCATAGTCCAAAACAGATCTTCTTTCTTAATTACTTAATTTGTAATTACTCCATATTTTAATTACTTCTCAATTTTTATGATTATGAATAAGTTATTATAAGTTTTTAAAAATTAAGAAGTTTAGCTCTTTACTTAGCTCTTCACTATACTAAGAACCAAACAATTCACTAAAATAGTGACATTTTAGGGTCTTAGACCTCTTGGAATGTCGAAAACGTATACTTCTAATTCCTCGAACATGCACTAAGTTTTGAGTAATTTTTGTTAAATTTCATTTAAATGTCATAATTTTAAGCGATAAAGTTGTCTTAGGTCTTATGTAAGATTTAAAAAAATCCTAGTTCACCAAACATTCGCCAAGAACCAAACAATTCGGTAAAATAGTAAAACTTCAGGGTCTTAGACCTCTTGGAATATCGAAAACATATATCTCTATTTTCTCAAACATGTGCTAAGTGTTGAGTAATTTTTGTTAAATTTGATTTAAATATCATTTAAATATCATATTAAAAAAAAACGAAGAAAATGTTTCAGACAGTATATGACATTTAAAAACATACTTTTAATTCCTCAAACATGTACTAAGTGAGTGACATATAATTTGGTAAATTTCTTTTAAATATTGAAAAGATTCCCGAAAATACATTAAGTATTGCACAATTTGGTAAAATAATGAAATTTTTGGGCTTTAAATTCATTGAAATGTCGAATAGTAAGTTGGGGTTAAACAATTAAAAAAATTAACTATTTCTAAATGAAAAAAAGTTTTTAAAAAATGCCGATAGATGGCACAACTGAAAAATGTATTTGATAATTGTTCCCTTCATGCAAGAAAAAGTAGTTCTTTTAATATTCCTACTCCAAGGTTGCAATAAGCCCCTTACCTAAAACTGAGAATGTGTAGTCATAATTACACACACTAATCTCATTAAAATAGCCGAATCATTCATAATCATAATAAATACATAAGTCATCGTTGAATTAAAACTCAATAAGATATATTAAAACCCCGTCACATCTACTATAATTAGTAGATGTTAATGAAATAATTCCCTTCCCACCCTTTAAAAATTATCTAAGTAAATCAGAAAATACCTTTTCACACGTAAAGAAATTCCATTTTCCCCTAACATACGAGAAAAAAGAACAAAAAAATACACCTTAACATTCAGTAAAAAAAATCTCTACACACCCACTGAAAATCAATGTAACTTGCATAAAATTCTCTTAAAATTCATTCTAAGCTAATTCTTAGTCATAAATGTTAACACTAAGTCCATGAAAGAAAATATTTTGTAGAGTATCGCTCATATTATTTCTGATGGAAACTATTATCTTAGATAATTCTTTAAAATATCCACCAAGTATTGCGTTCTTGGGTAAGAACAGATTGAGTGGGCCTGTGCAGTGGATAGCTTGAAGGAGTGTCGGTTAAAAAAATCCATCAAATACAGAGTGTTAAAATCTACGTACAGGCATGTGAAAAATGGTCGATTCCTATTCGTTAGATTTTAAAATGTAGTGGCGCCATGTAAAAATAGTCAAAACTACGCACTCACATCTAAAATTCTGTAATGGTACTAAAATTGCGACGCCATTGTAAAAATGGTCAAATCATATTCAAAGCTTTTTTTTTAAACTTAGTGATAAAATTTTTGGGTACACCAATGTCTGTGGGAATGCTAGATTCGTGTGCCTTAGCTTGTTAAATTCTAAACCTCTGTATTGAAATTACACACATCACTTTAATATGGTTAAATCGTATACAGTGCTGTATATCGTTAACGTCATGCATGACATACACTATTTCACTCTTTACCGTTAAATTTACCTCATTTTTATAACTCAATTAAAATCCATTAATATTCTAGCGTCTCCATCGGAAGATTTATGGAGCATCGCAAAAAAATAGACAATTCGTGTTTAGTAGCATGTAAAATTTTAAAAGGATGTATCAAAATCTCACATACTACTTTCACTATATTGCCAGGAAATTCATCGCAGAATGCGGTAAATGCATTCTTGTTAGCTAAAAAAATAGGCTCAAGTCGTGTTCAGCGAATATTATAATATATCCCTAAAATATTAGATGCTTTTAAAACATGGCGGTAAAATCTTGGCTGTTATACACACGCGGCAAATACCTCTTCTAAAAGGGTCAAGTCCTGTTCCCAATTATTGAAACGTAGTGGTAAAATTTATAACATTTCTTGTTAAAAATGGGATATGCTATTTCACTATGGAGTGCTAGAAATCACATGTTATTTTAAAAGTCATCCAATGAGCACTGGCTTACCACAAAAATTAATTATCTCATTAAATGTTATAATTTTTTCCGTTATGTAGATAATAATTTTTTTCCGTTATGTAGAATATTTTCCTTTAATACTAGTATTAAAGGAAAATATTACCGACATATAAGGGGAATTCAAATGGAAGGAGCCTGCTTATCAATCTTGGCTGATATATACCTCTCAACATATGAAAAAGGAACCCATATTTTGTCAGGGATACCATATTTCCGGTTTGTTGACGATGTGCTATTGGGGTGTTATGAAGACACCACCAATTTCGATTTCACTTTTTACCCATCGGAATTGGAATTAATTGAAAACTGTAAAGAAGAAAATAAAGCGTTAAATTTTCTGGACATCTCAATAAAAAAACATGAATTATATGGTCATTATACAACGTTATATGGCAAAAGAGAATTATATAGAATTAAGATCAACCATCGATTAGAAAACAAATATTACTAAAAATAATTTCAGAAATATCATACTCGGACACTTCAAGAGAAACCAAATTTACAACACGTTTAAAAGAGATTGCAATAATAGCAACATTAAAATCATAACAGAGGTTTTATATAAACATTATCCTTTATATTTTTAAAGGATTGTTATAGATCTATTTTCAAGGATCATGTAGATTCTGACAGTTTACTTCATCAATCTGCAAGTAAATAAAGTTTATGCGTACCTGCTAGGATTGCACGCATGCGTAAATTGAACATATATATAAGATATCGAATTGGGCAAGATTCACTTTTGGTCCAATGTCCTTCTGTTTGGTTGGTCTTGTTCTTCCGTATCCGGATGCCTTCGCATTAGCACGCAATGGGGACCAACCTTTGCTTTGTATTGGTACCGTGAGCGTTTGCCTAGACTGGAAAAGCAGCTTTAAACGGGAGGGGGAGTCGCCATCCTCCCCAATCATTAAATGCAAATCATTTGGTTATCCCTTATTACTTCAATTCTTCTTTTTCTTGGATTATATATATATATATATATATATATATATATATATATACATATATTATCAACATCAAATGTTAGAAGGGCCTGTTGTATCATTTTAACTCATACTTAGATAGGAGTCCCAACTTCTTCAATTCACCGCTACAGATGCTGCAAGGTTTCTTGATATAGCATAGATTTGTAGACTTTGCTAGGAGTACTTTAATTACAAAGTTAAAGGGATGCTAAGAATTTATGAGGGAATCCAACATATGATTAAAAAATTTACAAATTATAAGAATTTGGTTCATCTAAAATTTACTACTGTAGAAGTGATTTTTATATAATTTCTAAAAAAAGTTCAGATTTTAGTGATTTGTAAATTATTTATTTTTTGACCTATCGATGAGAATATTAAAACAGAACAAACACATGATAAAATATCATATTACTCGAAACGATAATTACACTCTCATAAAGAAAATTAATAGTTTTACGGGGTCCTTATTCTTTCTTCCACGGTGGAAATTGCACAATCCTGAAACATTTTGTTGCTTTCCTTGCACTCAAAGTGTGGGCTTTCGAAATATCTGCCTATATTCCAATACAATGTTTATATGCATAGTTGGCAGAGCGAAAGAACTGATACGGCCCTTTCTTTCACACTCGTGCTATTTTTTATCTTTTTCATTTAAACGTCACTGTCAAAGAACATTTGAGAACCTATGATGGTATCTATAAGTCTAAACTGACATTTTTTGGAAGATAAACCTTGCGCAAAGCTCTCTTTAAAGCCAAAAATGTAATAAAAGTTTATTTTTTTTCATTCAAAAAAAAATATCAATCCTCTGAAAAACTTGAAAGTTTTTGCTATCAAACTTGCTATCCTTACTTTTTGCTATCAAACTACTATACACAACTGTATAAAATCGTTAATCATGCAAATCGGAGTACATTAATTCGAGTTAATTGTGGACGTTGCACATTTCCTATTTATACTTACTTGGTAACGTTGACTTTTCATAAAACCCTTTATTTCGCCATTTTATAAGAAAATGATTATATAACTCAATAACTATGTTATACAAAATTACTATTTTTGCAACACCAAAAGTTGTATGAATTTCATATTATAGAGAAGTCGGTGTTTATTCTATTTGTAATGTAAATTGCTGACAATACGTGTTTATGCAGCATTTAAGAATTGAAGAACAATTTATAGCATTTGCAGTGATAAATTGTCTAGTTTCCTCCACAGTTAACGCTTGTTTTGTATATCCTGAATATCTTAGTAGGTAGCGAATAGCGATTGAGAACAAAATGTTATTAGTTAAGTTTGTATCGCGGGATTTTTTTTTAATTATGACAGAAAGTTGCTCATACCAAGGCCCTTAGTATAAACAACTTTTAAATTCAGATACCGAAGATATTGTGGCTGTACTGAGACTGAAAATACACCGGCTTTCTAATTGAATCAATTATTAAGTCTCGTCCTCAAATAAAAATAAGAATGTATGAATACCAAATTTAAGTTTAGCACCACGGTCATAAATCCTGCCTGCAATTGGCATGTTGCCAAAGGTAGTTCCTCTCCAAAGTTCGTATAACTTTGGTTCCGCTCTCTCATTGCAGATAACGACATTCAAGGACCGGTTTCTAGCTTAGTATGATATGGGTCTCATTGACTAGCCGATACCACCAAAAGTAAGAAGAAAACTGGATTTGTTTCCAATTTTGAAAATCTTTCTGGGAAAACACTCCTTATAGAGAGCGTTTGAAAATATGGACTAATGAGTATCGAATGGAGAGATATGAATTCTGTGAATAGAGTGTGTACCAGCCTTATATAATCTGAATCCAATTTTTGAGAAATTTAAGGTAACTAAGTGCTGGATTTTGTAAAATTGCAAAACATAGCAGGTTTTCTTGCTACTTGCATATATTAGCCATTTCTTACAGACAAGCGCGAAACTGGTCCTATAATCAAGTTATCTGCTACGGGAGTGTAATCCCAATCTATATTTGATCTTTGAGACCACGTACTTGAAGAGAATGATTTATTTTAAACCTGTTCTATAGAGTACGTTTCAGAGTTGAAATCGGTCTTTTATTGGAATTAATTTTCATGTAAATTAATACATAAGTGAACGCATTCATTTTGCTTGATAATCAGTTCACAACGGATTTCATGTCCTAGTTTTTAAAGTTTTATGAAATGTTATTGCTGTTTCAAATACGAATTTGAATAAAATGAAACCATACATGCATCAAGTTAGTATCGTATGTCTACTCTTAAACTAAAGCATGCAATTAAGAAAAATCCAAAATGAATCCCTCTCTGATCCACAGACTGTATTGCATTTATCTGAAAATATTTATTCAACAATATGTTGCAGATGATGGCCAATATGAATCAGATCTGTAAGCAATCAGTTCTGCCAAGATTACAAAAAACAAATTTGTTTTATGGTGTTGGGCAATTTATTTTTATTTCCAATGGCTGATGTGCATGAACAAAATACAAAAGCACAAAGAACAAAAGTAGACAAAAGAAAAAAAATTGCAAGAAACGAAAATATTTCAAAAGGAAATTGAAGTTTATTGCCTGATGTGCAAATGTAAAACATAACATGGATCCACCATGATGTAAAAGTGGAAAATCACTAATACAAACAACATCATTAGTCAGATTAAAATTAGTGTCAATTGACAATAATTTGTTTGTGAATCTAATTAAAAATACCGATTTAAGCATGTAATGTTATAATTAGTAATTAGACGTTGGATGGAAGGAAATTGAATACTTTATAAAATTGATCATTCCTCAAGAATTTATTGAAGAGCATTGACTTAATATGTAATGATAAATAACAGATATTTTATCATATTATTTAATAAAAGCTACAATACGTCTACCGAAATGATACGTCATTTACCAACGATACCTCACAAAATAAATTATCTATTATTATTCTGTATGCTAATTATTCGTTTAATTAAAACTTGCATGATCAGTATTTAAAGTATTGAAATACAATCAAAAATCCAAATAAAATCCTATATCGGGTAATTATTATTCGATGCGTCTGATTTTATGCATAGATGTCTTGCATTTATAGAATATGATTACATTTATGATTTGACGTATTTAGTTGTAGAATTCATTAAATTATGATTTCGAACATTCAATTCAACTCCATTCAAATCCATATTTATTCATTTAGTTAGTTGTCTAGACATCTGTCAGCGATTTTCTGCATTCGCCTCGTGAATATGAAAAAACTCCGCAAAAACTCGTTTTGTGGCGTATTTGCTGCTCATAAATAGAAATATAAAACTTTTTTTAATTTTGTATGTTTTGTGCGCATATCAAGATCATGCCTCCCATTTTAAAAACTGCGCGTTTGTAAGTTACGAATTTCTTGTTTTTAATCGATAGGATACATATATAATACGTAACGAACCATAATAACAAACACGTGTACTGATGTAGCACATACTAACAAACAATATACTTAAATAGTACAGTACATAAACACAACTATACTGAAACACGCGTAGACTTATGGCATGGTACATAGTAAAAAATATACTTACTTATTATTCACTAGAACGAATTACCAGGCGTTTTCCGGGTTATGTATAATTGAGGAGTATCATATTAATAAGGAGTATCATTAAGTTCAAATAATTAAGTAAGCGCCTGCCACTTAAAGCATTTGGGCACAATTTTAAGGGAATTGAGAAATTGCAGGCTTCAAATCGCACGCACTCTCCACAATAGCAATAGTAAAATAAATAAAAAAAAATAAATGACAACCCTGACCATATATTTAACATGCCGCTCATGAAAACACGAAAGGAAAGAAATGACTCTGACCATTCCGCTTAAGCTGGGTGCAGCTCTGTGAGGACTGATTTTAGTAGCAGAGTAGCCAGAAAAAATGCACGATTTCCCAAGACGTGGGTAATGCCTTCAATTGATGGAACAGTTTCGGAAGAGTCCGAGATACGTTTGATTCATTCGAAATATCTATTAAATTTAAAATGTATCAACGGGTGGGTTTATTGAAATTATTTTGTTTCCTGGAGTAATATGTGATATATATAGAATCTATTATTTAAATATGAATGTTGCATGGCACATCAAGTTTAGTATACAATCGGAGAGGTTTAAAACTCCCGAAAAGTATATATATTTTTTAAATTGCCTTAAAATGTGTCTATTCCTTGTATGAACTCCTTTCAAAGTTTATTTTATTTTGATTTTCAAAGTTTATTATATTTAATTTTTCGATCTTTTCGATGGTGTGCATATGAAAACTCTGTGATAATTTTTTAAGTTGCAAAGGAATCTATTTGTGTAAATATTGGCCTAAATTGAGGTAAAACATGAAATAACTAAAAATCGAATTCGACATTTTTAAAAAAATGCCAAGGTGCACCTATGTATGTCAAGAAGTATCTGTGTGCCAAATTTTATGATCGTGTAAAAATTAGATTTGGCGGTACAGAATGCACATTCAGACCGACATCTTCTTTATTATTAAAATATTTAGTTAGACCCGTTTCAATAACGCAGTTCCCTATCTATATTGAAAAATTACATTTTTCACCCGTCGTCAATTGTAAGCGCATAAAATAAAACATTTTATATTTTAATAAAATATCACATAGCCTCAAATCAAAATCATACTCGTATAATTTTATCGAATTATTTATATAGATTTATTATTTTCCCGCTTCCACGGGTGATATATTTGGAATCGAGTCATTCCCAACTCTATGTCTATTACTTTCCACACACTCTCAGCTAGAGCTTACGAAATCTCAGCCAATATTCCGATACTTGAAGAAGATTTCATATATGCTTAGTCCGCAGAGCGAAGGAAATGATGGTTTCATTTTTTTCTACTTTATACCTTTTTACTTTTATATTGACCTCAGAGTCAATAAAAATTTTCGAGTCGATGTTGAATCTTCTATAAACAGGTACTGACGTTTATAGGAGACAAAAACCCATGCGGAACTTCCACAAACAAATTAATGACATTTTAAGAAATTTCTTTTTATTTTGTTAATAGGCACCAGAAATATATATAAAATAAGTATTTTATGAAAATTTTATTAAAATAAATATATTTAACATGATTTTACCGGGAAAATCGTGTATTTGTTATAGTAGCCAGTTATTGATTTAGAAAATTTCTACTTATTTTGTTTAAAAATTAGTACCTTTAGTAGATTTATTGGTAGGTTATATAAACATCTTAGTGAAATTAAAATTCACTGACAAAATAAATACTTTTATCCTTTTTTTAATTCCATAGAAGAGATTTTGTAATTTTAAATACACACTTCAATTTCTAAAGTTGTTTTCTCTCAATTATATTATTATCTTTAAATTACTTAATTAAATGCATTGATAATGTTGTGTAAAATGTTCATTTGATTCGTAATTAATATTATAGAATTGTTGCGATGTAAATGTTTATAAATAAATGTATATGTAAATTCTTAAACAAAGTTCACATAATAATCAGTTATATTATGGATAAGCGAAGTCCCTTCCCATTTATAACGAATGGAAATCAACATTTGTCTTAATTCTATGATTCCATTTACTAGGCAAATACTATACGTAGGAAGATAAAAATATGCACACATACGCAAAATTGCACAGAAATGTACAGAATCACAATGCTAATAATTAAAACGTAAAACACGGATTTTAAACCCCATGCTCACTACGCTTCGTACAAATAACATGTAAACAACTGCTTTTAAGCAATTAATCAAAAATGTGTGCACTTGCATACATTGTGATTTTAACGTGTTCCTGTATATTAAAAACATTTCATAATTTAAATGTGTTATTTTGATTTCATTGTTTTTCAGTATTCTAATTTTTATTAATTTAATATTTAAATACTAAAAACTTGTATCCTCTTTAATATTAGGATTCACAAATATTGAAATTATATTTTTATATTTCTAATTTCATAATTATTAGTTGAATTAAATTTTAATTTGAAATCTTTCACAGCTAGCATATTTTATATACCCAAGTCCATTCAAAGCCCGACTTTTTGCTAGTAGTAATTATCATATCTAGATTTGTTTTACGTTTCTATATACGTACTTGTTATGCAATTTATAACAATCATTTCCTTCACATTTAGGGTTTGTTTATATATTTATGTAATATACGTAGTGTCGTACAAGACAGAGCACCAGGCGCGAAGCGCCTTTAATCTCCAGTTTCAATATGTGGTTCTTATCGTCAAACTGTGACATTAATTCAGTGACCCTAATTGGAGGTTCGAGGTTTTTATTTACTACTTTTTATTATTTATCCTAGCTCCTAGTGTGGCAGTTTGTTGCACATTTAGAGTTTAAGCAGTTTGGGGGGTTGATGCAGATCTAAGGGTTACCTAGCGTTTTGGCAGTTTAGTGTTTAGAATTTTTTTTTTTTTTTTTTTTTTTTTATAAAATAATAGTCGCGAGTTTTATTTTAAAATCAGATGTTTGAGGTGGGATCATTTAATTCCGATTATCGATGTTTAGAACAGCGCGGGGTCTCTTACGAGATTTGGCCTTGCGATGATCATAGTCATGCAGATTGAATAACAGTTCGTTTGGAACGGATGGCAAATTTCTGTAAAATTTAAGCGCTAGCTTTTTAATTTGGGCTCTAACAGTTTTTATTTTGAATGCATTCCTAATTACCGAGTTTCTTAAGTACCTGGGAGCTTTCCTGATAATCCGTAGGATTTTGTTTTGTTTTGTCTCTAGGAGGTCTATTGTAGTTTTACAGGCATATCCCCATACGGGTGCTGCATACAGCATTCCCGGGCGAATGACCGATTTATAAATTAGGAGTTTATTTTGATAACTTAGATTTCCGTTTCCTATCATTGGGTATAAGGCTCCTGTGGCCATATACGCTTTTTTGATTAAGTTCGTTACGTGCTGTTTCCAGGTTAGGTGTGAATCTATCGTTACACCTAGGTATTTAGTAGATTTTTCCGCTTTTAGGGCATGGTTGTTTATGTACAGAGGCGGCGGAGGTTTACGTTTTCTTGAGAAATAAATCCAATGACATTTATTGGGGTTTAATTTTATTCGCCATTTTTCCAGCCAAGTTTGGAGTATGTCTAAGTGTTGTTGTAGCTGTCTGTGCATTACTGAGTCATAGGGGTGTTTTGCAAGTATCGCACTGTCGTCTGCATAGAGTGCCAGCTCTGTGTTTGGAGTCCTAGGGATGTCGTTCAGGTATATGTTAAAGAGTGTCGGGCCCAGGATAGAACCTTGCGGTACACTACTTTTAATGAGCTTGGGTGTAGATAAGTTACCTCCTACTCTGACTTGAAAGTGTCTGTTATTTAAGTATGAGATTAAAAGTTTGACAATAACGTCAGGGACTTTTAAAGTGATCAATTTGTACTCTAATCCACAGTACCATACTTTATCAAAGGCTTTTTGTATGTCCAGAAAAATCGCAGCTGTGGGTGTCTTGTTATTGAGACCAGAAGATATGTACTCTACCACTCTCAGCAATTGATGAGTGGTGGAGTGCTTTGGCCGAAATCCAAACTGCTCCGGAATGATAATGTCATTCTCACTAAGGTGCGTGTTCAGTCTCTTAAGAATAATTTTCTCAGTAATTTTACTAAGTGTCGGTAGCAAGCTAATTGGTCTATAGTTGGCTGGAATTGTGGCATCCTCACCAGGCTTATGGATTGCTATAATTATCGCTTCCTTCCATTCTTTGGGAAAATAGTTTAGTTTTAATATTTTATTTATTAAGATTATCAAGTAACATATTACGTTTAAGGGTAGGTTTTTAACCGCAATATTTCTGATTTTGTCGTGCCCTGGGCTTTTACGGTTTTTGAGATTTTTAATGATTTCTACTCTCTCCTGCGGGGTGGCTGGGCTAATCTCAGCCGTTACCGGGGAATTCCTGAAATTATTTAAAGTTTGTCTGACCATTCTTATGGTGTCCTGACACATTAGATCGTGGTTTGGTTGGAATTGTTTTTCATAATGGCTTGCGAGCGCCTCGGCTTTTTCCTCGTCTGAGTACGCGATTTTAGCACCATCTATTAGTGGCGGGAGCTTAATTTGAGGTTTCCTGAGTCTTTTTGCGAATTGCCAGAGCGATACGTCTTCTGGGCTAAGGGATTCGATTAGTTCTTTATACTGTTGCTGCTTTTCTGCGACAATTTTTCCCTGACTTTGCACGTGAGACTGTTAAGCTCCCTTTTAAGGGCGGGGTCTCTGTTAGCCTGCCATGTCTTACGTATTCTTTTTCTTTGCCTGACTAATTGTTTGACATGGTGGTAAAGTGTGGGCATTTTTGGAGACTCACGATGTGTTGTGGCAGAGGCAATTGCTCTCTTGATTTCTGTTGTGAGTGTGTGCGTGGCAGAGTCAATATCCGCCGTGCTCATTATGTTAGGTACTGCTAAGTGCGGCTCGAAGAGTGCTCTTTTGAATACTTCCCAGTTGACCCTCTCTTGTCCCAAAGAGGCTGGAAGAGGTGTGTTCAGGTCGAATGTCACCAGTACCGGCAGATGATCCGAGTCGAATTCATCCAAGGTACTAATAGTGTGAGCGTAATCTATGTTTCGCGTTAGGACAAAGTCTATAAATGAGCCGTTGGCGCCTGAGAAGCAGGTTGGTGTCGACGATACAATAATGTTAGTGTTTGTCGTGTTCAGCAGTCTGTGTATCTGTGTACCGCGTGAATTGGCTCTCCTACAGCCCCACGCTCGGTGGTGCGCGTTGAAGTCGCCTGCGAGTATAGTGTTTGGATATCGCGCGAAAAGCAGTTCCAGTTGCGCAGCTACATCTACTCTACTCATATTTTTGACATATGTTGAGGTTAGGATAAACGGGCTAGTATTATTAATTTTAATTTTTATACTAGTATTTTCTATACCTTGAAGATTTATGTTGTTTAGTTCCTCGTGGGGAATATTTCTTTTAATGTATATTGCTGTTCCTCCATGGGGCGTTCTAGCATTAGTATTTGAGCTAAGATTATGATAGCATATATAGTTGGCTATGTTTAGTTTTTTACTTTCTCTAACTTTAGTTTCCTGAATTAATAAGGCGTCTACGTCATTTTCATTTACATAGTTCCTAAGTTCATTTATTCTTGGAGATATGCCGTTCGCATTCCAAAATATTATTTTTATTGACTCCTTTTGGGACCTAGCCATGACGGGTTTGATTCTCACTGTTACTTTTAAAGTCCGCGATTATTTTAAGGGCCTCAAAGACCATTACCATTGGATCGCTCTTTTTTTGTACCAACTCTGCGAACTGCATCAACAGACGTTTTATGTCGTCTAGATTAAACATGCTGATAAATCCTCTGATGAGGTTGAGGATATCCTCCATCTTTTCAGCATCAGACTTATCAGCCTGTTCAGTCTCGGCTTCCATTTCCTCAGCCTCAACCGCGGTTTGCACTTTTTTGTGAGTGTCCTTTTGGAACTCGATAGTTTTTTGTTTTTTTCCACCCGTTTTATCTAACAGCTGGGTTTGCGCAAGCTCTTCTTCCTCCCTGACTCGTTTAGTTTCTTTCCATTCCTTAACTTTCCCATCCAGTCTATCCTTTGCCTCCTTTGCCTGTCTGGCTTTTTCTGCCTCCGATCTCTTTTTAATTGCAGCTGTAGCTGCTCTAACTTCCTCCAGAGTCAATTCTCTGGAGGTCGAAGGTTTGGGGGCCTGCTCTTGCACCGATCTGGTAGGTGCTGTAGGTTGGTGCCTGTTTACCTGTGGCACTAAGTGCGTGGAGCCCTGAGGGGGTGCCTGGGGGTTTGGTCCGAGGGACTTTTGCCTCCAAGGGGGTATCTGATTTTTTGGGGGTGGGGGGCATACCCCGGTGCCTTTCCCTTGTTCCAGGGGTTCTTCGGGCATTGCCTGAAGTTCGCCGGGTGGTCTCCATTACAGTTAGCACACGTCGCCTTCTCTGTCCTGGGTCTCTGGCAGTCTCGTGTGAAGTGTCCTTCACCACACTTCAGGCACTTTGGCGGCATACTGCAGTTTTCAGATGAGTGGTTGAATTGCTGGCACCGGTAGCAAATTTTAAAGCCCCTAGCTCTGAAGACCTCTACCTTCACAGCCAAGTACCCTAATCTTGTGAGTCTCAGCTTCCATTTCCTCAGCCTCAACCGCGGTTTGCACTTTTTTGTGAGTGTCCTTTTGGAACTCGATAGTTTTTTGCTTTTTTTCACCCGTTTTAACTAACGGCTGGGTTTGCGCGATCTCTTCATCCCTGACTCGTTTATTTTGTTTCCAATCCTCAACCTTAATGTCAAGCCTATCCTTTGCCTCCTTTGCCTGTCTGGCTTTTTCTATTTCCGATCTCTTTTTAATGGCAGCTGTAGCTGCTCTTACTTCCTCCAGGGTCAATTCTCTGGCGGTCGATGATTTGGGGGCCTGCTCTTGCACCGATCTGGTAGGTGCTGAAGGTTGTGAAGGTTGGTGTCTTTTTTCCTGTGGCACTATGTGTGAGGAGCCCTGAGGGGGTGCCTGGGGGTTTAGTCCGAGGGCTTTTTGCCTCCAAGGTGGTATCTGATTTTTTGGGGGAGGCGGGGCATACTCCGGTGCCTTTCCTCTGTTCCAGGGGTTCTTCGGGCATTGCCTGAAGTTCGCTGGATGGTCTCCATTACAATTTGCACACGTTGCCTTCTCTGTCCTGGGTCTCTGGCAGTCCCGTGTGAAATGATCTTGTGCACACTTCAGGCACTTTGGTGGCATACTGCAGTTCTCAGAGGAGTGGTTGAACTGCTGGCACCGGTAGCAAATCTTAAAGCCCCGTGCTCTGAAGGCCTCTACCTTCACAGCCAAGTATCCTAACCTTGTCAGTCTGTAAATCCTCTGCCAGTCTTCCGTGGGCCTAAGGCTGAGTAAGAAGATCGGCAGGGGTAATCTTGTTTTTGTGTTTCTCAATTGAGAAACCCGGACTACATCTAATCCAATGGATGTTAGCGTCATTTTAATCTCCTCAATGTCATAGTTAGTTGGTAGCCCCTTCAAAACTACCTTTTTTGGCCTTTCAGTTTTTAGGTTTAAACTATGGAAGGGGATTTTCTCGCTAGTCAAATGGCGCTGAACAACCCTATAGGAGTCAGCGTCATTGGGTATGAGTTTGAGCATATCTCCTGAGAGTTTGCCAGATACTTTATTGCCTGTAATTTCATTTAGCTTTCTAAGGAGAGCCTGGTAGTTGTCTCTAAGCTTTATGAAGAAACATTCTGCTTTTGGTTCTTTTTTTTTCTACCTCCATAATATTTTCTCTAACACTATTTTCAACCGCTTTAGGTTTAGGTGCACTCTTAAATTGAACCGGTTGCGCGGCAATTTCAGCATAAGTCTTAGTTTTAACTTTTTCATTTACAGTTACAACATTATCACTAACCTTTTCATTTACAACACTATCACTATCAGCATTACAGTCCATGTTATCATGGTCATTAGATTTTAATTTTAAATTTCCATCCTGGTTTTTAGTAGGAGTTCCCTCAGTGTGAGACTCCTCTATCCTAGCCCTTTTACATGGATTTACAACCGTTTCAGTTTTGTCAATAAGTTTAATTTCATTTATTAGTCCTAACTCTAACAGTTTAGCTCTAATTACTCTATCATTATACTCCTCAACTGAGTTAAAGATCACATAAATATCACTATCACAATTTCTAAATTTACCAATGTCACAGCAGAACAAAAAAGAATTCACAAAATTGAACGAACCTAGAATCCGGGAGACTTGGTCCTTGTCCTGTCCGAGGAGTCCATACTTGAGCATATCCTAGATATGCAGTGTCAGCACGTAGATCACCATTCCACAATAGTTCCTTCACTTCCTGGGTCTTTGCGGCAAGAAGTCCAGCGTCCAGCAGGCGTCCAAGATACGCATCCTTGAGAGGCCGAGCATCGTCACCCTCCAGCTCACTAGCAACTTCCTTCGTCTTCTCCAAAAGGTCGTTGTCAAGATCCATCATAAATCAGGGTCAAATAACTCGAAGTACGAAAAGCACAACCACGTGGGAAAAACACACGTGGCAATCCAAGTTCGAACAGCACAAAATGGCGATACACAGAAAAGTTGAAGATTACTTAGCCCGACGTGCTCTATCGTAACGAGATATAACACGCCCAAGCGTAAGTAAGAAAAGTCACTACAAGATAAAAACAGCAGCTTCGCAAAATCACAACCTCACACTTCGAAGTCTGAGCTCTGAATGAGGAGTCGACGATCATCACCTATGTAATATTAGCTGTCGTAGTGTCGTACAAGACACAGCACCAGGCGCGAAGCGCCTTTAATCTCCAGTTTCAATATGTGGTTCTTATCGTCAAACTGTGACATTAATTCAGTGACCCTAATTGGATGTTCGAGGTTTTTATTTACTACTTTTTATTATTTGTCCTAGCTCCTAGTGTGGCAGTTTGTTGCACATTTAGAGTTTAAGCAGTTTGGGAGGTTGATGCAGATCTAAGGGTTACCTAGCGTTTTGGCAGTTTAGAGTTTAGAATATTTTTTTTTTTTTTTTTTATGAAATAATAGTCGCGAGTTTTATTTAAAAATCAGATGTTTGAGGTGGGATCTTTTAATTCCGATTATCGATGTTTAGAACAGCGCGGGGTCTCTTACGAGATTTGGCCTTGCGATGATCATAGTCATGCAGATTGAATAACAGTTCATTTGGAACGGATGGCAAATTTTTGTAAAATTTAAGCGCTAGCTTTTTAATTTGGGCTCTAACAGTTTTTATTTTGAAGTCATTCCTAATTACCGAGTTTCTTAAGTACCTGGGAGCTTTCCTGATAATCCGTAGGATTTTGTCTTGTTTTGTCTCTAGGAGGTCTATTGTAGTTTTACAGGCATATCCCCATACGGGTGCTGCATACAGCATTCCC
This sequence comes from Amaurobius ferox, assembly GCA_951213105.1. Taxonomy (NCBI): domain Eukaryota; kingdom Metazoa; phylum Arthropoda; class Arachnida; order Araneae; family Amaurobiidae; genus Amaurobius; species Amaurobius ferox. The sequence goes on along the minus strand of OX578134.1, from coordinate 4,398,424 downwards.
GGGCGGATGACCGATTTATAAATTAGGAGTTTATTTTGATAACTTAGATTTCCGTTTCCTATCATTGGGTATAAGGCTCCTGTGGCCATATACGCTTTTTTGATTAAGTTCGTTACGTGCTGTTTCCAGGTTAGGTGGGAATCTATCGTTACACCTAGGTATTTAGTAGATTTTTCAGCTTTTAGGGCATGGTTGTTTATGTACAGAGGCGGCGGAGATTTACGGTTTCTAGAGAAATAAATCCAATGACATTTATTGGGGTTTAACTTTATTCGCCATTTTTCCAGCCAAGTTTGGAGTATGTCTAAGTGTTGTTGTAGCTGTCTGTGCATTACTGAGACATAGGGGTGTTTTGCAAGTATCGCACTGTCGTCTGCATAGAGTGCCAGCTCTGTGTTTGGAGTCCTAGGGATGTCGTTCAGGTATATGTTAAAGAGTGTCGGGCCCAGGATAGAACCTTGCGGTACACTACTTTTAATGAGCTTGGGTGTAGATAAGTTACCTCCTACTCTGACTTGAAAGTGTCTGTTATTTAAGTATGAGATTAAAAGTTTGACAAGTGCGTCAGGGACTTTTAAAGTGATCAATTTGTCCGCTAATCCACAGTGCCATACTTTATCAAAGGCTTTTTGTATGTCCAGAAAAATCGCAGCTGTGGGTGTCTTGTTATTGAGACCAGAAGATATGTACTCTACCACTCTCAGCAATTGATGAGTGGTGGAGTGCTTTGGCCGAAATTCAAACTGCTCCGGAATGATAATGTCATTCTCACTAAGGTGCGTGTTCAGTCTCTTAAGAATAATTTTCTCAGTAATTTTACTAAGTGTCGGTAGCAAGCTAATTGGTCTGTAGTTGGCTGGAATTGTGGCATCCTCACCTGGCTTCGGGATTGTTATGATTATCGCTTCCTTCCATTCTTTGGGAAAGTAGTTTAGTTTTAATATTTTGTTTATTAAGATAGTCAAGTAATAAATTACGTTTAGGGGTAAGTTTTTAACCGCAATATTTCTGATTTTGTCGTGCCCTGGGCTTTTACGATTTTTGAGATTTTTGATAATTTCTACTATCTCCTGCGGGGTGGCTGGGTTAATCTCAGCCGTTACCGGGGAATTCCTGAAGTTATTTAAAGTTTGCCTAACCATTCTTAGGGTATCCTGACACATTAGATCGTGGTTTGGTTGGAATTGTTTTTCATAATGGCTTGCGAGCGCCTCGGCTTTTTCCTCGTCTGAGTACGCGATTTTAGCGCCATCCATTAGAGGCGGGAGCTTAATTTGAGGTTTCCTGAGTCTTTTTGCGAATTGCCAGAGCGATACATCTTCTGGGCTAAGGGATTCGATTAATTCTTTATACTGTTGCTGCTTTTCTGCGACAATTTTTCCCCTGACTTTGCTCGTGAGTCTGTTAAGCTCCCTTTTAAGGGCGGGATCTCTGTTAGCCTGCCATGTCTTACGTATTCTGTTCCTTTGCCTGACTAATTGTTTGACATGGTGGGAAAGTGTGGGTAATTTTGGAGACTCACGATGTGTTGTGGCAGAGGCAATTGCTCTCTTGATTTCTGTTGTGAGTGTGTGCGTGGCAGAGTCAATATCCGCCGTGCTCATTATGTTAGGTACTGCTAAGTGCGGCTCGAAGAGTGCTCTTTTGAATACTTCCCAGTTGACCCTCTCTTGTCCCAAAGAGGCTGGAAGAGGTGTGTTCAGGTCGAATGTCACCAGTACCGGTAGATGATCCGAGTCGAATTCATCCAGGGTACTAATAGTGTGAGCGTAGTCTATGTTTCGCGTTAGGACAAAGTCTATGAATGTGCCGCTGGCGCCTGAGAAGCAGGTTGGTGTCGACGGAGCAATAATGTTAGTATTTGTGGTTTTCAGCAGTCTATGTATCTGTGTTCCGCGTGCATTGGCTCTCCTACAGCCCCACGCTCGGTGATGTGCGTTGAAGTCGCCTGCGAGTATCGTGTTGGTATATCGTGAGAAAAGCAGTTCCAGCTGCGCAGCTACGTCTACTCTACTCATATTTTTGACATATGTTGAGGTTAGGATAAACGGGCTAGTATTATTAATTTTAATTTTTATGCTAGTATTTTCTATACTTTGAAGATTTATGCTTTTTAGTTCCTCGTGGGGAATATTTCTTTTAATGTATATTGCTGTTCCTCCATGGGGCGTTCTAGCATTAGTATTTGAGCTAAGATTATGATAACCTGTGTAGTTGGCTATGTTTAGTTTTTTACTTTCTCTAACTCTAGTTTCCTGAATTAGTAAGGCGTCTACGTTATTTTCATTTACATAGTTCCTAAGTTCATTTATTCTTGGAGATATGCCGTTCGCATTCCAAAATATTATTTTTATTGACTCCTTTTGGGACCTAGCCATGACGGGTTTGATTCTCACTGTTACTTTTAAAGTCCGCGATTATTTTAAGGGCCTCAAAGACCATTACCATTGGATCGCTCTTTTTTTGTACCAACTCTGCGAACTGCATCAACAGACGTTTTATGTCGTCTAGATTAAACATGCTGATAAATCCTCTGATGAGGTTGAGGATATCCTCCATCTTTTCAGCATCAGACTTATCAGCCTGTTCAGTCTCGGCTTCCATTTCCTCAGCCTCAACCGCGGTTTGCACTTTTTTGTGAGTGTCCTTTTGGAACTCGATAGTTTTTTGTTTTTTTCCACCCGTTTTATCTAACAGCTGGGTTTGCGCAAGCTCTTCTTCCTCCCTGACTCGTTTAGTTTCTTTCCATTCCTTAACTTTCCCATCCAGTCTATCCTTTGCCTCCTTTGCCTGTCTGGCTTTTTCTGCCTCCGATCTCTTTTTAATTGCAGCTGTAGCTGCTCTAACTTCCTCCAGAGTCAATTCTCTGGAGGTCGAAGGTTTGGGGGCCTGCTCTTGCACCGATCTGGTAGGTGCTGTAGGTTGGTGCCTGTTTACCTGTGGCACTAAGTGCGTGGAGCCCTGAGGGGGTGCCTGGGGGTTTGGTCCGAGGGACTTTTGCCTCCAAGGGGGTATCTGATTTTTTGGGGGTGGGGGGGCATACCCCGGTGCCTTTCCCTTGTTCCAGGGGTTCTTCGGGCATTGCCTGAAGTTCGCCGGGTGGTCTCCATTACAGTTAGCACACGTCGCCTTCTCTGTCCTGGGTCTCTGGCAGTCTCGTGTGAAGTGTCCTTCACCACACTTCAGGCACTTTGGCGGCATACTGCAGTTTTCAGATGAGTGGTTGAATTGCTGGCACCGGTAGCAAATTTTAAAGCCCCCTAGCTCTGAAGACCTCTACCTTCACAGCCAAGTACCCTAATCTTGTGAGTCTGTAGACCCTCTGCCAGTCATCGGTAGGCCTAAGGCTGACTAAAAAGATCGGCAGGGGTAATCTCGTTTTGGTGTTTCTCAGTTGAGAATTGTTATTATCATTATTATTATTTTGTCTGTTTGTTATTTGACAAAACTGTGCCTACGTTCAGTCAGAAAAAGGTCTTACATATAAATATGATTTAAAAATGATACATATAAGCTAGATTGAAAGATTTTATGGTAGATTTTCAAATATTATAAGTTATAGTTTTGTAGATTTTAACTAGATTTTTAACGATAATTTAGTATATCCGCTAAAAAGTCTCCCAGCACTGCGGCACATTTTAGTTTTTCTTCTTTCCGACAGAGGGCAGAACAAAATATTTATTATCGCTTGAAATTTCCCTGCATCGCATAGTGATTTTTGCTCTAGTAATAATAATACTTATTATTGTTCTGCACATATAAATATTCAAATTTCCTAATTTTAATTATTCAGTACTTAACTCTTCTTAAATTGTATAACGTTTTGAAACATTTGACAAGTCTCGGAGGTTAAAGCAATCATTTGAGAGGTACTCTAAATAAGTTTCGAACTTATTTGAAGTACTTATTCGATGAGTTGGAATGGTTCAAAAATTGTTATTGCTAACTTGGTATTATACAAGTTTGGGTTCACAACGTAGCCATTTTCCTACTGTATCCATTTATGGAGACATGTAGTCATAAGAATTTGCACCCAGAAATATAACTGTAAATATCGTCATTGGTTGCTAAAAAATTAATCATCATCTAGCCATTACTTTGAGTTTACGTTTGGTTACTTACTTTGGATTAATTTTCGAACCGTACACGAACAGTTTAAAATCATTTCTTTTTTTAATTTTATGATTCATGATCAAATTGAAGAATTGGGAATTTTATTGAATATTTAGTAGAATAGATAGTTTTATTTATATACATAGGCCCCGCCTTTGGTGCTTCTAGACCGCGCCCATTCTCCTGCATAACAGATTATAGACGTCTATATACAAACTTTATACCTATTTTGATTTTTCATTGAATAAAACATACAATTTTATTTTTTTTTACTATCTAGAAGTAGTGACAGGCTGAACGTGTGAATTTCCTGTTAGTAATGCTGTCTTATTACATTTACATGTCAAACAAAATGAGTAGGTTCGTTTTTCAGAAATTAGTAAGGGTACGAAATTCCATAGTACATGAAACAAATACATTAATAACAAATACATTAATACTAATAAAACAAATACATTAATAACAAATACATTAATACTAATGAAACAAATACATTAATAATTTAAAAAACAATGTTGATAAAAATAATTATTTCAGTAAAAACAAGTAAATTGAAAGCAATTTTCTTCTAAGGACATTATATTTTTTAAAAGTCGAGAGGTGTGGCTACTTTTGTGTTCGCTGTGTTATATAGTTATTTATATAACTTATAACTGAAATTCAAAATTCTGATTTAACTATAGAAGTAGGCGTTATAGGCAATTTGTTATATGATACTAACTATATGGCTTCTCTATAGGTGTTGTTAACCCTGGTATGTAAAACTTTGATTTTACTGACGAAATGAATAGGACCTCCTCAAAATTACCTACCACATCATCAACCGATCAGTATACTGAAGTCTACTCATGGCAGTCAATTCATACAAATTATCACCGGAATTTTCAGATATTAAAAGTTATTTTCTAAAATTTTCATAAAATATTGGGCAAAATGTTTAGAACGTGTTCAGAGATTATACGTGTGGATTGAATCGTTTGCTGTCGGCGACATTCGTAATTTTTCACGTGCATGAGGACCGGTGTCCAGAATAATTAGTGGACAGCCGAACTACACATTTTATTTCCACCGGCCGTCCAAATAGTTGCTCCTAGTCCCTTGGACGAGTCGGACGGTCTGGGTCTTCAACATTGTATTTCCAAAAAATCTGTTGCAATTAATGCAGGCGAATGCCGATTTAAATGATATTTTGATTTTAAACAGGCGATTGGGAGATTGCAAACGTAATAAGTAGCAAAAAAGTAAATATTTTATGATAACTAGCATTTTTATCAATTGATAATTAGATGCTCTTACAGAATTTAAATGTTTCAAAAATGCTTCACAAGTTGTCAAATTCAGAATTTAGAGAAGACAAGTTTTACACATTTTTCCTGCCTAGTTGCATTATCTAAATTGTAACAGTTTCCGTACAATTAGTCTTAAAATGAGCTATAAAAATAAGCTATCTATTTCAAAACACAAAATTTTTCCAGCGCATAAAATATATAAGATATCATAGAATGTAAAATAAGGACAGTCAATACAAAAGACAGTATACGCAAGCTGTCAATCCTACCTGTAAACGTACAGTTAGTTCATTCACTGACTTTCAGACAAGAGCAGCAATGTTTGAACTTCAATGATGAACATAATAAAAAATCATATAAAATTGAACTATTTGGAAATATGTTCACTTTTCCCATGTAACATTATACGACAAATTTTACATTATTCGCGTAAATCTAGTCCATTCATTCCATTCACAAGAGAATACATTCTGTGTAATAGTGTGCCGCACATCTTATATATCATTTTTTCACTGTGAAAGAAGTAAATCCATTGATTTATATGGAGAAAGTCAGGTGCTGTCCACGTCAGATTTTCTTTGTTTAATTGAGTAAAAATTGTATGAAATATTTACTTACTTTATATACACTCACTTCCAAAAGTTAAGCACTCAATGAAAATTTCCATTTTACGAAAGCGTATTTGAATTTGAATGGCCGAAAATCGCTGCGGATGAAGACGGCAGTATGTAAATATCGTATATTACAGCCAGCCTCGATTGACTGTTCGGATATATGCTAATTAGGCAATCGTTGAAGACGCCAGCATTCTGAAGGGTTTGAGGAGGCGAATTTAAATGCTGATACGAATGTGTTTATAACTTTTGTAGAATTATTTTTAATGACATTCGTGTTTCTATGGCTGAAAGAAGACTAATGACAGATAGTCAACGCTGTCGTGCTCTCGGACGCATTAAAGCAGAGCAGTCAATCAAAGATGTCGCTATTTTCATTGGCGTTGATAATTCGGTAATTTCTCGATTATGGATACAATTCCAAACAAGTTAAACAGTTGTCCGAAGATCTGTGCCCTGTCTACCAAGGGTCACCACTCCCTCTGATGATCAGTGTATTGCTATAGTAGCCAAGCGGGATAGACGAGCGACCTCCACAACTGTTACATTCATGGTTGCAACGGCACTTGGTAAGACAATATCTGCCAGTACTGTGCGTCGAGGCTCTACGTCAAGGGACTGTAAGCCCAAGTATTACGTTTTTGTGTTCTACTAACCGTCCAAGCCAGAGGGGCAAGATTAAAGTGATGTCGTCAACTTGTGAAATGGATTGTCTCAGATTGGTGCAATGTCCGGTTCACGGACGAGTCCAGATATGCCCTGAAATCAGATGATAAGCATATAAGGGTCTGGAGAAAACGAGACACACGCAATCAGGCCAATGATATCATCGAACATCACGCAATCAGAGGTGGCAGCGTCATGGTGTGGGTTGGAATTTCAACCGTCTTTAGAGATGTGCACATCTGCACATCTCTAAAGGTGGTTCTGTGACGACTTCCAGGTATCGGGAAGAAGTCCTAGATTCCTTTGCGAGATTCTACGCTGCAGCAGTTGGTCCAGATTTCCTCCTTTTATGGACTATAATACTCGTCCCCCATCGAGCTAACATAGTTGACGAATACCTGGGAAGTGAGGGCATATCTCGTATGGAGTGGCCGGCCTATTCCCCCAACTTTAAGGGTCGCACATTGAAAATCTTTGAGATGCCCTCAGGCGTGCTGTCTCTGAACGTTTACCTCCTCCAGCCAGTCTCAGAGAGTTGGAATCTGCTGTATTGGAGGAATGGCCATTGCTCGTATCTGCAATTGTTAATCACATCATTGAAAGCTTGGAAAATCATTATAAAATGTGTATGAAGGTTCGGGGTAGTTACTTACTATATTTATGTAAGTTTTAATTGGTTTGTTTGTCTTTAAACATAATTTTTCTAATGATCCAAATATGATGTCATCATATGACTTACGAAAAGTAAATATTCTTTTCATCTTTGTACATAATTCTTGTTTTCTTTAATGCATAAACACATTTATTTACTATCTTCATGTAAAATTTTGAGTTAATGAAAGCTTTACTTTTCCATTTTTGTTGATTTTTCCGCCCGTGCTTAACTTTTGGAAGCCAGTGTACTTCAAAGTATATTAAAAGTTAAATCTCTGATATATTTTGCAAAACCTCGTTTAATGCTTCAAAATATCAAGTTCTATTAAACTAATGTTTTCACTAGCGATGACTTATCTCTAAAACTATTATTCTTTTCAACGGATCAATAGCAATAGTTCGAATAAAATATATTTTTAAATATTATCATATTATATGGCGTTAGAATTCTTCTGCTATAATTTATTCGAATAGTAATCCTGAAGGTCTAGTTACATGTTCGTTTTCACGTATCATAAATTTCGAATAAAATCACTCTTAGCTCTAAATCTCACTACTTCTTACCTGACTCTCTCAGTAAGGGCTTTGGAAACTTTAGCCAATAGTCCAATACTTTGATTTAGAGTATGTGTTTAATCTTCTCAGCGAAATAGTGAGTCATTCCTTTTTTCCTTTTTTCTTTTATATATTTTTACATTTTTTGTTTGAACATCAAAGTCAAACGGCATTTCAGAACCAATCATGTTTCCGATGATTCGGGGAAAACAGTACTTGGAAACTTAAACTTCCTCAAACACTCTAGATCAAGAGCATATTAAGTGACGAAATTGTAAAATATATATTTTATATTGTAAGAATTGCACCGGTACTAATAATTTTGTAAATTATATTTATTTTTAATTTCTCAAGTTTAATTTACAGAATTGTCAGTGGTATCCTGCACACAGGAAAATATAGCCTTACAAATAATAAATTATATAATTTTATATAAATACTTTTCTTTACGATTAGTAAAATCGTACCAAAAGTATAATCGTAAAGAGAAGACCACCTCAGCAGAAAGTATACGGGCTGAAAAAAAGTAAAGTCAGTCTTATGTTTAATATGTAATAAATATATTTTTAATTATTTTTTCCAGCATATATCAATAAAAATCATATCAGTATAATATATTCTTGATTATAATAGTATTGGAGTTCAGTACACGAATTTAGAGCTCATATTAAGAAATTATTGATTTTTAACGTCAATTCTATCATTCAATAAGAATATTCAACGTTCAATTTGACAATATATCGCATAAGATAAAATATTTCGAATAACATGTTATATTTAAGAAAAACTGCTTAAAACATTCCGATTCCTGTTGTGGTCTTTTCCTTCAGCAATTTATTTGAAGATTTCTTCTATTCCTTCGACGACAGATAAACGATTCCTTCATCATAGCCAATTATCCTGATTGTTCCCCAATCAAATGGGAAGTGTCCTCAAGTAGCGTAGCGACCTTCATAGCATTTACTAAGGCTTTTCATGTTAATCTGGTAGATCTAACTCTCTATGAATGGAAAGGTAGATTCTGAGCTGAATCGGGATCTTCCCATTCAATTGCTGGAGAAAAAATATATAACGTATTCAGAGAGCATGGACTGCTATTTCTGCAGACAAAGTTGAATCTGTTAGATGTTCAACAGTCTATTGTTAATTGCTGCACTATCCAAGTGATGGTTGAAATTGAAGGAAAAGGATGGAAATTGATCCTTGGAACAGATCTGCGAGTGTAGTTCTTAACTTAAAAACGAATGATGATATTTTTGTGATAACCCTAATTATAAGAATTTATTTGAATAAGTATTGGGTACCCAAGCGAATATAGAATCTCATGTGGGTAGACGAGTTCTTGTTAAAGCTTGCCAATTACTTGAAGGTGAAGAGATTTGGACAGCTACTAAAAGAAGTCAGTTTAACAGTCTACTAGGAAGACATGATAATATTTTAGAAATAGGCAGAAGAAGCTACCTCGATCATCGAACGTCATATTAATTCAAATAATAACGCTCCTATGTTTTTACCCCCTTACAGACTGTCATCTGCTTAGAAGGAGCTACTAAAAAAAGAAATTGATAATTTTCTCGAAAAGAGCATTACTGAAGAATGCGGATCAGTCTATGTAGCGCATGTATTTTGATCGCAAAATCAGACGGCAAAATTCGCCTGTGCGTGGAGTGCATGAAATTTAATGAAGTGACTGTCTTGATACTTACCCACTTACAAGAATATGCGATTTAATGCTAAATGCTAAACATGCATGTTTTATCACAATAATTGTCCTGGTCACCCCCAAATAATTGTTAATCTAGTTGATCAAGGTAAAACATTATTTGTCTGCCTATTTGTGGCTTATAGATTCTTAAAAATGCCTTTCGATTTTTGAAATGCCCCTGCTACTTTTCAGAGACTAATTGGCATATTTTGTAGAAGCTTACCAGCTCTTGCCTATCTGGATGACATCATTGTGTTGCCCTCATTTTCTGAAAAACATCTTAAGGATCTTGAAATAGTTTTTGACAGAATAAACCGCATGCAAACCCAAAGAAATACAACTATTTTTTGTTCTCAAATTAAATGATTTGAACTTTGGATGATTCCTCCTGGAATACAGTACTCTGATATGGTATTGTCCACTATGGATATTCATTCTCCTAAAAATCTCCGAAGCAACTACTATCCTTCTTACATACAAATTCCTGGCATAGAAAGTTTATACTGAACTTTTCTAAGATTTTTCTTCCCTTGACCAATTTAATAAAATAAAAAAACTCCCTGAAGTTAGTCAAAAAGTAGACACAGATTCTTTTGTTCTCTTAAGCAATGCTTAGTGTCTTTACCTATTCTAAAACAAAATGATTTCACCAAACCTTTTATGATTAGAACAGATGCAAGCAAATATAATTTGGGAGCTGGCTTTCTTGAAGGCCAGGGATAAAATGAACATCCGGAATGAACATCCAATGAATATGCAAGTAGACTGCTTAGTTCTGTTGAGAGAACACAAAGGAAGTGAAACACTAGCTGTTTCATGGGCATTAAATAAGCTCCGTACATATAGCGATCAAATGTTTCAGTAGTGTCGCACGACATGTTGACATTTCGGAGACAAATGCCAGTCAAGTTAACAAACGCTTTAAATGCAGCGCATAAGTAAATAATATATTCCCGATAACCGATAGGAACTCAGACATACATAAACAGAGTACTTCCCCATCATCACCAAGAACAAATCATGAGGTTGTATGACATCACAGTGGGAATAAAAAAGTATGTTCCCACAGAGAGTTTGAGAAGCATCAGTATTCAATGTTTAGCCAGAATGCAAGAAATACGTAAAAAGGAGTATCACTTCAACTGCCTTCTTTTTTCACGAGATTGCGTCGAAATACTGCGGTGGTATCACGATGCGCACACTGTCGTACTTAAACGGAATTGTGCCATCAATAATCAAAAGTTGATTAATCAGTAATCACTAATAGTAACAGTATTAGTACAGATACCCTGGCAGCATAATAAAGGCCGAAGGATAGCAGTGTGTCGCTGAGAATTTTATAAGTGGAAAAGTGATAACTGCGTATTGATCATCAATCAGTGGCATTTCATGCTTAGTGTTCCAATGCATCTATCCAATTGTGATCTGATGTTTTCAACCACTTCTATGCAAACTGAGGTAACCATGCATTATCCCACTTTAAGATAGGTCAAGGAGAGAACTTACAAATTAAAAATCGCAATAACCAATAATTGAGTGAGAACTCTACACTGAACATAATGCTAGCTTTGTTAGACGATAACCTATAACTGTGCTTATGTAATATTAATTATTTTGATATATATGTGGTTTATCTAAGTTAATGTTATTGATTGCATTTTATGACGTAATCAAGATATATATATATATATAATTAAAAAACGGATCAATTTAAATTTGAGTTAGTATTGTATGTGTTGAGTGTTATTTCTCAGTACCTGAGAGCCAGGAGTTTTTCATACTCCACCCTAATTGGCGGCATCAAAGGTAAGTCCTTGTATTTAAATAATGATAACAACGAATTACCTTATGACATGTAACATACAATAGCCAACCGCTTAAGTGGCTCATAAGACTCAAGTAGCCTTTAGGAAGACTAGCTTGGTTGGCATTGCAAGTTCAGTTGCTTAATTTGAATATAGAATACATTCCAAGAAATTGCAATGTGGGCAGGCAGCCCAATGATTAAAACAAGGAAAGTGTTGTAGGAGGACCTGAATTCGATTCCCGACTGTGCACTAATTGTGCCCATGTTCATGCGAATTAAATGCACATTAATTATGTGGGCCTGAAAGTCCTCCCGAGACCTTGAGGTTAGGGAGAAATATTATAGTCCCTGTGAATGTCGTCCTGTCTGGGCTCTGATCTAAATTATGTGGCAATATCCCGGCAGTTCATACAGTTACTTTACAGTTTCGGCTAGATCGGGCGATCTGGGTCGATGGAGAGAAAGACGGAAAGTGAAAAGTGGTTGCCGAAATGTTGATATGACCTGTTTGTCAAGATGATGTCCCTTCATGCGAACTATCGTGTCATTTAATGTACCCTCCTGAACACCTAATGAAATACGGGAAGAGCATTTGAAAGATGGAGTAGGAAGGATCATTTGTTGTTTTGAAAGCAATGACAAAGACATAAACTATGTAAACTGGACTGCACGAGGTTACCTCATGAATCAGGGTGCCCAGTATTCTGGTGCTTGGGATTCCGAAATTACTAGTTCCAGCCCATGAAAGAAACGTAATTCTGAAAGACAATCATGGTGCTTCAACTTCTAGGTATTATGGAACTGAATGAACTTTTGACAGTATAACTAAACATTATTATTGGACAGGTATAATGAAGTTCATCAGCGACTATGTGAAAAACTGTATAGACTGCAACAGATACAAACCATCTGATCAGAAACCGCAGGATTGTTACAGACTCCAGTTCTTTCACAACGATTTGAAATTCTCTCAATAGGCATTTTTGGACATCTACTAGAAGGTAAATATGGAAAAAGTGGATTTTGATAACAGGTGTTATCATTATTAAATCGGGGGAAGCTGAAAAATTGTGCAATTACGCTGTTAGAAGAAGTCTTGATAAGGTTTAGAATTCATCTTAGAATTTTTAAGGGCAATGGAACTCAGTTTATTTCAGCTGCGTTGAAACAACTTTATTGCCTATTGAACGTTAAACAATTATTAATTCTAATTTATTACACACAGACTAATCCAGCGGAGCGAAAGAACAGACATCTAAAGCCACGTCTAACAATTTTGGTAAAGATAAACATGATTCTTGATCTCAGACTCTAACAGCCATCATGTTTGCTAAATTACTGCAAAGTGCCAGTTCACTGGACAAGCAAAAGCTTTCCTAAAGTGTGGCAGATGATGTGAACCATGATATTTGTAGCGTAATTTCAAACAATATTTTTATTCCGGAAATTACTTGTTACGTTGAAAGTTTTGCGAAAGTTTTTCAGCTGCAACAGAATAACAGGAAACATTATGCAAATCAAAGCAAAGACCTATGCATATCAAGTGTATGCAGCTTTTCACACTGTTATTAACACAGCCAAAGAAAGAAGTGCAAAATTTATGACGCAACATGATGGTCAGTATGTTTCCCTTTGTAGCGATTACCATCCTCATATGAAGTCGCTAATTTAGATAATTCTCACACACCAGTCAGAGTTAATCAAACATCTGCCTTGAGAGCTCATCTCCAAGTGAACAATCTGCCACCTATAAATCCACCTAAAAATCATAAACGTGGCAGTCCAAAAAAATCTTGACCAGCTGTTTCCTCAAAGAGATGGTTGCTTAGACGCTGGAATCAGACGGGAAGACTGAAATAGACATTTTGTATTTTCCTAAAGTTACACTAGATGGCAGTCCTGAAACAGGATTTTAGTTTTGCTTGTGAAATAGTTACTATAAACTGACACTAGATGGCTGTACTAATATTTTAGTTTTGTTTACGAAATAGACAATTTACATAGAGTTGAGATAAAGAGATAAATTAATTTTCTGAGCTTGTAGCTAAAAGTATAAGATAACTAACCCTAGCTATGTATTGTAAGATATATATATATATACAAACCAACGCGACACACTGTGGCGATATTCCTAGATTTGTCCAAGGCGTTCGACAGGGTATGGAAGTTTAAGCTCCTAAATAAGTTCTATAGTGATTTTGACATTAGAGGTAGAGCACTGCTCTGGATCTCGAACTTTCTGAAAAATCGAAATTTTTGTGTCAACTTTCAAACTAATCTCTCGGGTTTTTACAAAACGTATCAGGGATTTCCCCAGGGCTCTGTTTTGAGTCCCACCCTTTTCTCATTGTTTACCTCTGGGATTGAAAAATGCATTAATCCTTGTCAAATCGGACTACTCGTTGATGATGTTGTATGTGGTGCAGTGGTTCAGATATTTGTAATATGGAATCTCAGTTGAATAGATCCTTAATTGCAGTTCAGGAGTTTGCTGATAACCACAGACTTATTTTTAATGCCTCCATAGTCCACAAGTTGCTTTTTTATCACTAACAGGCATCTATATAATTACTCTCCCGAACTTTATCTAAGAGGGGAGCGCTTAGATTGTGATAAATACCCTACTTATCTCGACTTCACTTTGGATCCTGAAATGAACTGTAGCAAACATATTGAGAAACTGGCTGATAAAGCAAGAAATAGACTTCGGATCATAAAATATATTTCTGGCAGAGATTGGGGAACTGACGCCTCTATTCTTAGAAAACATATATCACCTTAGTCCGTCCTGTCCTTGAATACGGATATCAAATATTTCAAATGGCCTCTCCTACTAACTTGAAGAAATTGGAGAGAGTACAGCTCAATGCAGCAAGAATCATTACGGGACTTAGAAACAACTGCCCTAACGACGTGGTTCTCTATGAGACCGACATCCAGCCTTTGTCGATGAGATTTGAGGTCAAGTCCTACAAGCACTTTAACAAACTTAAAAGTTTCGGTTCCTATAATAGGACCTCAACTTTCATTTTAAACTGGACAAGTAACCAACATTTAAAGAGTGACAGTCCACTTAACTATGTGTGGAAACGTAATTTTACTGGTTCTAATGTAGAGCCATCTATACCTTTTAGTTGTCTCACTCTTAGTGCTTCTTTTAAACATGTTGATTTCCGGGAGAATTTATTGACTAGTATTACCAAGCATGACAATCATCCAGAACTACACAGGCAAATGGCTCTTGAAGTTATTAATGCTATTCCTAATCGGGCCTTGGTAATATATACCGATAGTAGCCGATCGGATACGGGTAGAGTAGGGAGTGGCATCTATATTAACACTTCCGAGGATGTTATTAGAAGCAGCCTGGAAAAATGTCATGTTGCCCAGTTGTTTCAAATTTCTTTATCATCTTGCGTAGGGCGCATGGAGACATTGGACCTGTTCGTACTAGTATCTGCTTCATACGATGGAATTCTTTTACAGCTGCAACGGAGTTCTGCTGGTTATGGCAGAACAATTTCATCAGTAGCGCTTTTTCTTGCAACGTTGGCATGATGTGCTGAGAAGTAACTAATGATCGTGCAGAATCGGCATTTTTTATCCAATAAATAATGCTACTAGGCATGCGCTGTAATGCAAATAATGTTTCACATTTCCAATATATGCAAATGAATACCATTTGTGTTATAGCGCCATCTATAGGTGAATGTTGATACTAAAATTTTTGATTTAATAAATGTCACGCCCGTCATTTGAACTATCTGTATTTCAAATTTTATTTCATTTAGAATCAATAGTACGCATTCTAGAGCCCTCGGAAGTGGGAAACTAATTTTTTGCTAACCCTGTATATATATACATATATATATATATATATATATATATATATATATATATATATATATATACATATATATATATATATATATATATATATATATATATATATATATATATATATATATATATATATATATATATATATATATATATATATATGTATATAATGATATTTTAATAGAAATTTATTTTACAACAGATTTACATAAGCATTATGAAACCAACAAGTACAAAAGCCTCCTAAAGATCATCATTTTTGAGAACATCCTGTATAATGGAATTGCATTTTTTCGACAAATCAAAGCGATCCCAATGGGAGGTGGATGTTTTTCTCTTCTAGCTGATTATTATTTGCACCACTATGAAAAAGGCACTCATTTAATCAGTGAAATTCCATTCTACTGCTTCGTTCATGACGTTATGATTGGATTGGATAACAAATCTACCAAGTTTGATTTTACATTTTATCCATAATGTCTTGAACTAATCGAATCGGAATCACGGGAGGCGGGGGAAGTGGACTTTCTAGACATTACTTTTTATTATCTTAATAATAAACTGTGTTACAAGTTATATGACAAAAGATATCAATATGATTGCAAAGTCAATTTTTTTACCAATTGGAACACTAATCTGAGTTTAAGTGTACAACGTAATTTGACTGTAAGCCACATGAATAGATACCGACAATTAAATTCTTCTATATCACAGTTTAACAAATGCTTACTGCAATTATTCATTGGAACTAGAGAACATCCATATCCCTTACGATTTATCAAACACTATTATGATAATTTTTGTACAAAATACAGTAATGAAAATTATGTTAACTTTATAGATTTGCTGGAATACAACTGCACTCTTATCTGAGATACTCTGTATCCCTTTTACTGAAAGCACACGTTATTCAATGTATCGTGTCTCATAATGACTTCCCTGGTGATTTTTTGACTTTGTAGCATTTTTTCCTGTTTCCCATTTAGTTGGTTTGTAAATTTGTCATTTTTTATTGTACCTTGTTTGGTGTTGTCTGTGATTCGGTCATTTTATCCCCACGGACACGTTCGATTGTTGTTTCGGGCGTACAGTGTTTCTGGGAGTGTTTTCTAGAATCAAAGCTAGCTTCTAACCAGGAAAATGGGTCACAATATCCCTCGACCTATCTGCAACCCCGTAAACGCAATCATTCTAAATTCTTATTTCGTTATTTGTATATATATATATATATATATATATATATATATATATATATAAATATATATATATATATATATATATATATATATATATATATATATATATATATATATATATATATATATATATATATATATATATATATATATATATATATATATATATATATAAATATATATATATATATATATATATATATATATATATATATATATATATATATATATATATATATATATATATATATGTGTGTGTGTGTATTATTGTTGTAAGTTTACGTGTAATTGAATATTGTGGAGTCTTAAAAGGGGATTGAATGTTTTCTTTTACATCAACTTAAGAAGAAGAATACAGTAGCTATAACTAAAATATCATTTATTATCAGATAAAAAAAATATCTTCTCTGTAATGTTAAAATTACTTCATTTGATAATATACTTAGTTTTAATTTTTTAAATTAAAATAAAATATTCTTGCTGTATTTATGAAACATCAGATTTTTAAATTCATCAAGATCAGATAGAATTAAAACTTTTTGTCAGCCTCTATGCCTCAATCTTGTATAACTTTTTTTAACCGAAAGTTCTCTGGAAATTAAAGTATTATTTTTGATATTAAAAACAAGACCGTTGCGAGAGGCTAATTAAAATTCATAATCTTAGAAGTAATAATAATGTATTTCAATTTAGCGTATTTTAAAAACTTAAGACCTTTTCGTGAAGTTAATTAAGAAAGCTTTTCCTTTCATATAAAAATTTCACTTCATGGTGTGTATGGCTCATTTAAGTTTCTGAAAGGAAAGTTAATAGAAATAATATTACTTAATATCTTGGTTGCCGTTTAGATTAAAATGATTTTTATCTGAAATATTAACTAGTCTTTAAAGTTTTTATTTTCCGATTTAAGATTTTTCTAAAATTTTTTTATAATCCTGAGATGACAAATAAGGACATTTAGTAAATATAAGGGAAATCACAGTAAAATGACATTGTCACTGTATAGTAAAGTTGGCTGGATTTCATAAGTGAAATGATTGGCTTGCATAAAAATGACATATTAAATTGAACTCTTTATGATAGAGCAGATATTCCTAAATTGTTTACAACAAAAGTATGGTATCCCCAAGGCAAGTCAAAGCATACGAAAAGTAATTGCATGTGATTTTAGACTCTACTTTGTGGACCTGGATACGGGACCTGCTAAACAAGGATTGGCGCCTGTACCGTTTTTGGCTGTATCCGTGTCGCGTAATGACAGTAGAAATTTCAGATAAAAGTTAACAATGGACTTAAGATGAATAAAAATATTAATGAAATTAGGTAAAAATCATCTAATTTTATTATATATTAAGGGCATATTTCTGTTTATTATAGTATATTACATGAATAGGAGGGTAACTATGGGTCTTCTCCTGTTAAATATAGCTAATTATGAATATAGGTATGTCACGTCCACGTTAATATTACTGATGGTTGATAAATAATACAGCAGTACAGTAATCTGCCTAGTTTTGATATTTAATAGATACAAATAAATAAATAATAAAAATTGAGTAATCATTCGATTACGGTTAATTCACTGTAATGAGGTTAGTACAGTCATTCGACGATGAAAACGTTGCGTTCCGATGTAAAATCATACTATGACATATATTCTTAAAAATCTGAGGTGGGCAGCACATTACTTTCCTTATATAATGCAATGAATTTATTACTTTTACAGCAAAAAAAAAAGGTCATTCGTATAGTAGATACTTACATTATTTCCAAGATATTGCATTTTCGTTAAGTAGTCTTCATTTTCATCGATTTAGTGTCATTTTTATCCATCTGGCGAGATTTTCGTTAATTTGGCAACATTTAAAAAAGTCGCCAAGTTGGCGACATTCCGCTATATTATTCGCCAAAATCTCGCCAAGCATTATAAACGGAGAAATAAGTTATTCTTATAGCAGATAAATGACTATTGGTGTTCAAATACAAATGTATTACTCAAAGTATCTTTTCTTATGAATGGAACGGGATAGATCCACGAAAATGATGTCACCAAATTTATCGCATGATATTACATATGAAAAGTGAACATGTTTCTCAACAGTTAATATATATTTTTTTTTAATTTATGGGATTTTTTTATAAATTTATTTGAAAAAAGTGCAATATTTCGAGAACGGCTCATGCTAGCGATCTAAAGTTTATGTCAATCGTTTTCTAAGGAAAAATTATATGAGAAATGTCTATTTGAGTAACTTTATTAAAAGTTCTGATTTTTTCAAAATTTCACTCTAAAATTTAGGTGGGTTCTGAACATTCGATTGAGTTTAAAAGCAACAGACTTCCAGTATTCACGGATTGTGATTTTTGTACCAAATTTCATTCAAATCGCTCCATTCATTCTTGAGATATCGTCTCCACAGACTCACTGACACACACACACACACATACACACACACATACTTTCACCCCCCCACACACATACTTTCACCCCCCCCCCCCCACCCACACACACAGACATCACCTCAAAAATGTTTGATTCGTGATCAGGGATGCTTGAAATGTGCTCTCCCGTCGAAAACTCGAATTCGAATTTTCGACCCTATCACAATACTTTCCTTATACATTATATATATAAGGAAAGTAATAACCTGATTTGATTATCAGAAAGTAACTTTCTTCCGGATATCAAATTGGAGATTATCAGCGAATTAGCTTTTCTTAATTGAATTAAAGAGACGGCAACATTTCTTTAACGTCGAAAATATTCTTATTTTTAAGTTATCTCTAAGAGTTTCTATCAATGAATATCTGGTCAAGGACGCAAATTCCCTCTGGTTTTCAAATATAGAGCGAACCATAATACTTAACAAGGTAATTTAATAAATAAATAAATTGCCGAATTAAAAATTTCTTATAGGTATCTGTCAAACATGAGAAATCAAATGTCTGGTCCATTTTGGTTTTATTGCCTCGAACTCTAAGTTATTCCTGGATTAATACTTGTTTTGCCCCATATAGTGTTTATTTCTGTGTATGACTGTATGACCAAGAATTGCATATTTTCTGTCATTTCATGTATCAATATCTAATCAGCATCAGATTAATAACGCTTCAAGTGACACATTTAATAAAACATGTACACAGAGTTTTTGAAGTAGAGCTCGCACATGTTCACACATAGACAGATACTAGCACACACAGATGTAACGCTCAAAAGTTGATTCGTCGCATATTTTCCAAAAATATGTGCATTTGTTGTAACCTCGAATTCCAAGTTTCTACCTTATCACAATAAATTCCCCTGTATATATACTAAGCATTTTAGTAAAAGTAAAAATGGCCACTCGATGTTAGTATATAATTATCATCGTGTTTACGAAGATGATAATAAGCAACGATGATTAGTTAAAAAATAAAGAATATGAAATACATCACTTGCTCAAACACGTAATACAATAAAAACATTTACTATGAAATAATTATGAATCTGTTATTCTAATATAATAATGTAAATAGGACAAAAATGCCTTGTACAATGGTACATTGTCTATAGTCCTATAAATTAAATCATTTGCTGTAATTAGTAATAAGTGTCTCAAATGTAGATTGTAATAAATGAAATCAGCTATTGATCAGAAAAAAATTGAAAAATTATAAATTATCTAAATTATGCCGTTTTCAACTCATTTTGAATTCGAAACTTGCATATATTAATAACATTAAATAAATCACACTTTCTGCCAATATTCATATCATCTATGAATGAACAAGTTCTTTCTGTGAATGATATGCATCAAGAAATCAACACGACCCACTCTTCTGAAACTTCATCTAATGGTGCATTTTATATTGACTCCATTTATTTGATTTCTTCGATAAACGTTTAAGGGAAGCTAGCAGAGGAGGCAGAGAAACAGTTTTTTTTTTCGGCAAACGAGGCATATATAGCACTTTCTCGGAATAAAAGATAGGTAATAAAGTTAGAAATGGGAAACTTAGGATAAGTGCATGGAAAGTAGAATCACTCCAGACAATGTGCAAAGAAAAGCGATTTTCGAGCTATTAACACTAAAGAAGATCGCAAATAAAAGTTTCTTTCTGACATTCAAGTAGGGAATTTCTGTATAGGAAGAAAAGAAATAAACACTAAACAAAAATGAGTAGCATAAATAACCAGATAATAATATAAAATTCTGCACAAATAAATGGTAAATGAAGACGACCGCTTCAGAGATACCTCGATTTTTTTCTTGAGTTCGAACAAGCATAGAACTGAACGCTAAATGAAAGTTGAACTACGCCATGCTATCTGAATTGTGGTAGCCTATTATGAACTTACTGTGGGAGCGCCTTTTAGTATGACGAAAGAAAAAATGAACCCGAAAAACAAGAAAATTTAATAACTATCAATTCAATGTTGTTAATATTTTGGTTCTCGTACAAAATATCTAATTTTCGTGTTTTGCACGAAAAGTTTTGGGAAAATACAAAAAAAGTCTTAATTAAAAAATGTCTAAATTACAGTGTTTGCTCGTTGTGATTATTGAATAATACAAATCCAAAATATTTGGATTTATCCTTTTGAGAATTAATCTTTTAAAATATATTTTTACAGTATGTTAAATTCAGGAGTGCTTGAATTATGAAGACATGTATTGAATTAAATATCATTTTCAACAGATTTTAAAAATAACCATTTCAGTAATTTTCCGTAAAATCAAAATTCTGAAGTGCTTGAAAAATCAAAATCGGACAATGCTGTTAAAACTACTTAAAACTATTATTCAAATTGAAAACTTCAATGTATTTTTGTATTCAATTTTGAACAGAACAAGACGTTGAAAAGTTAAATGAGAAATACTTGTTTCATCACAATTTTTTATTTTAAACTTTCGAAATATATGCGTAAATCTTTTAAAACGCGTAATTTATTAATCGTAGACCAATGCTTGCGAGTCATGGATTTAATGTTAAATGGTGCTTTAAAAATACATTATTTTCATTTTTGTTGAAATACACATATATTTTTAAACAAATGGAGATAAAGGCAAAAAGAGTTTATTGATTCAGATGAAACATGGTTAAAACTAGAATCGGGTATTAAACTCAGGGTCATTGAGTGATATTAGCTGCTATCGAAAGCACAATACTTTGAGTAAAGTATGCGTAGCTAAATTAAATTTACTTACTAAATCAGGAAATTAAATATTCACTTGCTTAAAATATAAGTTTATCCTTTATCTACTGGAAATTTATATAATCATTTGCATTATATAAATTTGTACACTGGCAGCAAGTAAAGGTGCCATAAAATTAGATACAAAATCCATAAATTTTGAGACATTACTAAATGTAGGAAATAATAATTTGTAAAGGATCTGATATTTGCTTAAGTTATTTTAGATAATGATATCACCAGTTTATGCCAGCACGACTCCATCAAAATAGTACTTACAATTTCAAAAGTTGGATGAAAATATAAAATACAATCAAAATTATTTCTAATTCTAATAATATATTTGCAAGCAAATTTATATTGAAACAGTTACTTTAAAATTATTTTTTTTATATTTTAGACTGCTCCAATTTATTAAATAAATTGAATAATCATAGATATTTAATGCCGACTACAGTTCAACTTATTAAATAGCACTGTAGAGCAACAGGGCCATTTTTTATCGGAAAAATTGCTTCAAATTGTTTTTACAAATAAAAGTTAATAATTGGCTTCGTTAAATATATTTCTTTTAATATAACAAACTTTATAGCAGGTGTATATATTTTGGATGCAATTTGCTCATTTTTATGGAAAATTTTAGAAAACGTTTTCGTTTGGGGCTGCAAGGTTCTTTACAATGGCTTACGAACAAATCAAACTTGTAGGTCAGTCTGAAAATGTCGGAGGTCTGAATGATTTCAGCACTCTAGATATGAAATCTAAATGCTTTTTTAATGGAAATGAGTGTAAAGCTGAGGTATTGCGGAAGTCAAAAATCTGACAGTCAGATTTTTATGTATCTACACGTTTCGAGCATACGAATTGCGAATTAATTTTATAATCGTGCATGTCTATATGTGTGTTTGGAGCATGGTGCAGCTAACAATTTTAGCGAATGGAGTAAATTATAATTCGAGTATTTCCATCGAGAAACCTTTCAGGCTTGTGGATTTTTAGAGAGGTCGGCTAGGGTAAGGCCCTCAAATTTTTCCTTTTCAGTCTCAGAAAAGTAATTGTGTTAACATAGTTCACAGAGTAGGACATGTTATATGTAATTTTAAAAATAAAAGCAAATGATATCATTCAGAGTACGCCTTTCCTGAGGAATAGCACGTTTTGGATCTAAAATGGAAAAAAATCTAAAGGAAATAAATATTTTCATTAATTGTGAACTGACGTTTTGTGAGTACTTTTGATACAAAATAAATAGAGACTATAGTTTTGAAGTTATTATAGCCGTTCTCGAGATATTAGAAAAATTACTTTTCCACAGTGATCTCCTGAAAGATGCTGACGATTTCAACGAAATTTGAAATTTATTTAATCAATAACAAAAAAAATCATTTTCAGCGAGAACGAGTTATAAGAAAAGCCAAATTTGTGCTGACGTTTTCCCTGCAATATCTAGAATGTCTATTTTTAGAGGAAGTTATATATTTCTATAAATATAAAACATATTGCGCAAATGATAAAGAAAACTTGAACAACACATTTAAGCACAAATAACTTTTTACATTTATATTTTTTTCCTTTGGACAAAAGAACAAATTTTTATGTACACATCATAAAAAACAGTCAGTAGGCGAAGATCTAAGAAGATTATTGTTGCCCATGTTGGGAAGGGGTGGTATTAAACCTTGACCGGCAACCTCTGGTTGGTGATTTCACTGGAGTGCCCATTGATTTGTCACAAGCACTGGTGACTGATTAGTTTCTGGTGGCTCCACCTCAGATGCTTGAGACCATGTCTGGGATGAGTAGTCGAAGGGTGCCATCAACTTTGTGCTGACAATAAATTTAGTTACAAAGTTCTTTCTTCGCAAGATTTTTTAATGCCACTTTTCCAGAATGACTGTCGCCGAAGTTTGTGATATCCTGTTAGCACCCTCTATGGGATTTTGGTGTTCCAATTTTAATATCACATTACTCACATTCTTATTTTTCTAAAGTAAAGAAGAAAAATTGCCGTTAAATTATGATACAAATATTTTACTAGGAAAATTGACTTTACTTCTAATAAGTTGCTTTCTCTCATTGTTGACAGTTTAGATAAGGGAGTTTCCAGCTCAATCCGAATTCTTAAATACAATTTCATCTCAAGATTCCCTGCGCTACGATTTCCCTTTCATTCAAACACACTTTTCAAAGTTGCCTGATAATATTACGCTTCTCGAAAAAAGGAATGGAACATTAGTCGATTCCGTACAGTTATTAAATGATGCAGTTAGTAAAATTGAATCTCTTCTTGTACGAAAGGGTTATATCATGAGTGAAAAATACAAGATACAGTTTAGCAAATAATATACTTTTAGCAATTAATCACTTTGGAAAAATGAACAGAATATCACTAGACTGTTCTATTGTGGCACTGTTAATTCGGTCTTTGTTAAAATTTATTCTACAAATGTCATGAGGTTTAATAAGTGCGCTTTTATCATCTCTGTAGAAGTCGAAAGATCATTATCAATTCAAAAACACATTCTTAGTGGCAGAATACAATGACTGATTTTTGACAATTTATTTAAAAATTGTAGTAATCACGAGTGACTACGAAAATAAGTAAGTTACGTAATCAATCAATTTGTAAAATTAGCTAAATACCACTCTATAATTTGAACTATTTTCTAACATTATGTACTTAATAAATGACTATTTGGGCTCGTTTTGCTTATTTTCCTGCTTATTTTGATAGTTTATACTACCTGTACTGTCTGGTTATAATTATAATAACCTTATACGCTAACCTTATACGCTATATCTGAGCTAAAAGTATTTCAAGCTGAATGATGTCGATAATTCAAATGTGAATTATTCCAGCACTCTAGTTCTGACTGTTTTTAGTGTCATTCATAACTTTATAGAAACGATACAATATTTTCAAAATAATTACATTTTTGTAGCATAAAACAAAAATGGTTCATATTTTGACCCTTTTTCAAAGTATATTTTTTAAGAGACTAAC